>VZRJ01009289.1:14386-181765 GCA_013397565.1 Ptilonorhynchus violaceus | reverse complement strand
TAGATTAATTTGACTCATCTCTTTTTCTGTACTTTTTAAGAGGCAGCACAAAACTCCACAAAAAACACACTATCCCCAAATTGTAGCCACCCTATATAATTTTTCTCTGTTTTTTTCCTTCTATAATTTAATTTTCAGTTTTTCTTCTTTTAAAGGTCCCGCTTTGTGTGGCTTGCATCTTTCATTTTTCCAGTCATATTTGGAAAGAGAAAGTAATTTTCAAACTATGCTTATGAGTAAATTATCTTCAGGCCCAGAACTATCACTCAGACGAAATGAGACCTGAATCTGGTAAGTACTAGGAAAAACAAAGCAAGCACAAACAGCTCTTGTGGGGAAAGCTCTGAACTACATCCTTGCAGTCCCAAATGATTCAGGTGTGCAGCAGGAAGAAACACAGAGGAGCCTGTAACAACTTTACATCCTTGTAATATATTAGTGTCACCAGAAATGACCATTAATTCACACATGGTGAAAGCTGAAGCACCTTGGCTGACCTGAAAATGAAGGAATTTGTGACTTTCTGGCCATCTCTGTTAGGCAGCAATAAGTCATGAAAACAATTGTTGCTGAGGGCAGGAACCCCACACTCATTCTGCCTCATGGAATAGTCAAGGTTTGCAAATTTCATGCAACATGTTCATAGTAAAATAGGAGAGCAGATGCTAAATACTTTTAAGTTGCCAAAAATCCAACAAAATGCAAATGACAAGAAGGAAATGCACTTTTTTCCCCCCTGGCTTGCACTGTGATTTCTTTTTTGTTCCAGATAAAGAAGGCACTGATAAATGTATCAATGAGCTTTGAAGAGAGCTGCTGCTCAAAGACAATTCAGCAATGTTTTCTTGGCAGTAAGTCAAGAGTAGGAACTACCTTATTGTTGTTGGTTCTGGCAAAGAAATCCGAGTTCTTCTAGTCCACAAATGGCAGAACATCAAAACGTTACAACACTGTGTTCTTAGAGCTAATGAGGGGGTTCTTTCATGAATGAAAGATAATATGAATATACAGAATCCACATTTCAAGAAATTTTGCTGTGTAAAGAGTATAAGCTTGTTATTAGAGTGCTAGAGATCAGGGAGACAAGGCTGTTTTTTCTGACTGTTTCATTGTGTGGCCTTGCGGCAAGCCAGTCCACATGTCTGCACCTCCATTTCCCCAGCAGCAGGCTGGAGACAATCAGAGCTGCCCCACAGGGCCACTGTTACTCTGAATAAATCATTTTTGAAAGAACTGAGACTGGCATGTAGAACTTGGATAATAAGTGTGAAGTAATAAAATGCAAACTAAAATATGATCAGACCTGTCGCTGCTCATTTTCTGTTGCGTGCCCCTTGGAAAGAATGAACTGAGTGAGTGAGATCTGAAATATTCCAATGTTACATCTGAACAACCACTGAAAAATGGAACAATACTCATTTCAGATTCTAATCTGTATCACCATCTTCTCCATTTTTATATACATTTTTGCATAGCGCATTGCAGCTTGACTCTTGCCTTTTTTGGCGCTCATTCTAAAAGGCTTCTTTTGCCCATTGTTTTCTGCTTTTTCTTTCCTAAATCCTTTATTCGATTGCCCTTCACATCTGCAGTGTGATACCTGTCCTTCAATTCCATGCTCATTTTGCTCTTGGGCTCAGAATGTCTCTAAAGAAAAAGAAGGATCATCCCTGTGTGAACTGTTCACTCTCTCACCCCGCCGTGAATTTTCTATGTGACACCAGGTAAAAGCATTTAGGATGTCCTGTCCCTGCAGTGTGAATGCCTGTTGGAGCAACCACCCACCCAATCTGGAGGAGCTTTTCTGCAATACCTTTGGGGTTAGTTTAAGTTCTTTTCACTCCTGCCTCGGAAGCCAATGTGTTACTTCAGTGCTGGGCCTCCCACACAGTCCTGCCAGGTTCATCCATATCCTGCAGTCTCCTCACTCGTCTGCTCTTACTCCCCTCCCACACCTTGCTCCACCATGCTACTACCCCCTGCAATCCACAAACTGAAAATACACCAGTTTTGCCTCCCTCTTTTTTATCCCAACCCAATCCAGTCCTCGTCAGAAGGGTCCTGCTTTTTCAGGCTCTCATTTTTACCCTCAGTTGCAAAGGGTAGGGACCACTGTTTCTTCACCTCTGAAATAAGGCTGGATGTAGGGGGTTGCCTTCTTTCAAGGTTTCCTGTGCCTGATGCTTTCTTGGCATCCTTTGCACTCCATAGATCCGAGGCACTTTAGTGGCTGTAGGACTTTTCTTAGGGCTACAGATTCTTTTTTCACTCCTTTTACACTTGCAAGCTTTTCTGTCATCACCTGAAGCCCATGAGTGTCTGTCACTGTGCATTTTTTCCATCCTGTTTCACTATTGATTTCCACTCTTCAGTGGCTATTTTTGGCACTTGTTTCTTGGCTCCAGTTGCACTGAGTGCATCTTAGCAACCAGTGTATGCTTGTCCATCATGCTGAAGGCTGGGTGGAAGCCAGTCTGCACTGGTGCATATTTTGCTGTATTTCTTTCTTGATTGCCTGTATGCACTGTCCTTGTCAGAGTGGCTGTGCTTCAGGCCTGTAAAGTATTTAGTGTGTGCATGAAGCTCCCTTTTTTTTCCCTTTCTGTACTGTTCTCCAAACCTGGTATGTGTAGGGGAGTTGAACTGTACTCTGGGTGTGCAGTGTGTATCAGTCCCTCCATTCCATCCCTCTGTTCACATGTGCTGTCAGACTGGTGGGTTTTGCATCTTTGCTGTGTTCAGGGTGAGCATGGTGTGGTGTTTCCAGCATAAGGTACAGCAAGTGGCTACACTTCTGTGTGTGTGGTCAAGGTGGTGTGTTCACAGTTGTGTGTTCACTGTGGGAATGATGTGTGATGTGAGGCATTTACAGCCCTGCTCACTGTTTGGCTGCAAAGTGTCTTTGGACCCCAGGTAATGAAGATGGGTGATGGCTGTTGAGAGCACTGAATGGGGATGTTTTTGCTTCAATAAACAGCAGAAAGTTACATCCTCAGCAAAACAGTAGGGATTTATAAATGTAGGGATTTGAACCCACTGAGCTAAATGCCTGCTGCTACATGGGAAACTATAAAAGGGTCAAGTAGCAAGCTAGCAAATCCAAGGTTTTATCAACCTGAAAAGGTTATATCAGTTGGCTCAAGGATGGTAAGGTGCAAGGACTGCTACCTCCTAAAAGCTCTATACATTTCTGAGTGGTGTGTGGACACTGCAGGACATGGCTCAAGTGATAAGAGAGGGTTGTGACAAAAAGCCAAAACAGGGTCCTGAACTCTGACAAAGACTCCTCTAAGCTGTGGAGGAAATAAAGAGTGGACAGGAGATCAATCAGGTCCATTTTTCCTTCAGCTAATAATTCAGTACATTCAACCTTAATGCAGTTCCAGCAATGTCCTCACTTGAAAATTAGGACCTTTATGTTCTCCTGCTTCCATGTATCACTATTTATAGCATTTATTAACAATCTTTTAATTCCCAAAGAACAATATGCAGATAATATTGGCCAGAGTGCAAAACCAGGGAGAATCAGACCCTTACTTTACAGAAAGTTGCTGCAAGATCCAGCTATTTCAGTAGAATATTAACTAATTCCTGTAATGTGTACATCCAGGCCTGAGCTGTGCTTTGGGTTGCCTGCAAGCTTCCAGGAACACAAATACCTCCTAAAGACTGGCAACACAAGCTGGGGCAGCTGTTTTTCAGGGGCAGCTGTGCTCTGCTTGGGTCAGTCCTGCAGTGAGCTCTCAAGTCACTCTCTGTGGCTCATGCTGGAGGAGCATTTATCTGAGATGGATAATGAGATGGAGCATTTATCTGAGATGGAGCGACAACAATGAACTGGACTTTCTCCCTCTGGTAGCCTTCTTTCTGTTTTAATCAGTGTTTCTTTCATCTCAGACATGTTTTATGGAAGTGAAAACATCAGTGTTTAGCCTGATTTGGGACCTTTCATGTTAGCCCATATGTATCCTTCACAGTGATGTTGTCAGGCCCTAATGCCTGAAGTGATGTCTTGGGTAGTTTCTGCTCCAGGAGACTCTTTTCTGCAAAAGGAAGCATCAGGATGACTGGAGAAGGGATCCCAGGTGCAGTGAGAGCGACCAAGGCAGGGTATGAATTACTCAACCTCTCCAAGCCAGCTGAGCTCATCGTTTCCCCCAGGCCTTGCTTCAATTTCATTTCTATAACCCACAGAACAAAGGTTATAAATAAAACAGCCTTTGAGCACAAGCTGATGTTTCACATTTGGACCAGGCACATTACATTCAGAAATGTACTGGCCTGCACGTGTTGTGTTCGTGCCTCTCAGCAATGGCACTGACACAAACATGCAAAGCAGTGTGGCAGGTCCAAACATCCCTGTGGCACCGTTTTCCTAGGAAAGGAAGGGTGAGAGGGGGAGTGAGAGATGACTGCTTAGATACACTTCATAGTGGTTTTCTACTTGAGCCAGCAGACAATACCACAACCCACAGAGAAAAATCTGCATTGTATTTGAAACTGAAATTCCAATTATCTCAGCTAATAGTGTGTGCTTTTAGCTGCATCTGTGCCCATGTGACTGTAGTCACAGCACTCTCCTGCCGTGCAGGGGCAGCTTGTTTCAGTCACAGTGGTGGACATGAGCAGAGAGGTTGCTGCTACAGGCAGGCTCCAATGCAGGATGAATTTCTGCCTCTGCCTCGGCAGCAGCAGAAGCTCTCACAGTGGTTCCACTCTGTACGCAGTAGGAAAGAAAAGGTCTTATGAAGCAAAGCAAGTTTTATTCCTGTCTATTTCAGCGTTGTAATTCCTGCCTTTATCACTCCAAGCAACTCTCCTGCTCAGTGCTCAGGACTGGATCCAACAGGCTCTGCTCCGCAGCATCGTCGTGGCCCATTCCCGCCCCTTCGGCCAGAGGGACCCACACAAGGCGGCGAGGAGCAGGAGGGTGAGGAGGTGGCACATCTGTCCCTGCTTCTCCAGATGGCAGCACACATCCCTTCCCTCTTCCTGCACTGCCAGAGCCTGACTCAGAGACATGGCGCTGAGCAAATGGCACCCGCTGCTTCTGCCAGCTCCCAGCAGGACTCCTTCCCTCTCAGCACACAAATATCCATGAGGAAAAGCAGCCTAATTTGTCACTACTGCAGGCTTCCTTTCCAAGGAGTCCCAGATTGCTTTATCTTTGCTTTTCCTACCTTTAGAGGGCCCTGGGGCATGGAGGGCCTCCCTGGCACTCTCCCACTCCCTGCCCACAGCTGGGACAGCACATGGGACCCGTCCTACTGCACCCAGCAGAGGCAGTGGGGCATGGCCAGAGGTGGTGGCAAGGCCCAGACACAAGCCCCATCCATAGGTGATGAGGCAGGAATCCCACCGGCAGGCCAGGACCAGGACCAGGGCAGGGGCTCATGGCTGGGCAGGGCTGTGGGGAGCTGCAAGCAGGTGCCAGTAGTCCTGAGAGGGCTGACAGGGACAGTGCCAGGACAGATGCCAACAGCCCTGGGCCATGGGCATGGTGACGGGTGGCCCTGGGGGCCTGGCAGGGACAGTCAGGGCTGGTGATGCCCCTGAGGCCCCATCAGCTGGCTAGGACTATTTGGGGCCTTCAAATGGCAGAAAATGCATCAGTGTATCCATTATGCATCTGAAGACCTTCTCACATCATCCAAGTCTAATAAAAGTTCCACCTGGTGGCATGGCAAGACAGTTAGATGTGTATGTGACAATAGCACCAAAAATAGGAGAGAAGTGACTTGTTCTCATAGACAGGATAGAGTAAATCTGGGGTTGTGGCAAAGCTGTCCCTTTATTTACAAGCCCACATTGGGAAGAAATGCTAGTCACTCATTTTGGACCAATCTGTGATTTTCAAATGCATCTTTATTGATAAGTTGATTAAGCTCTAGTCTGAACTTTATTTTACAAGAACCTGCAGCTAACCAACACAAAAAAATTACCATCATTACCTTGTACAATACTGGCACAAAAACAGAAGTAAATGTCACAATTCAGTTGAAAGAACCGTAAAAGAACTAAATTAACCTGTAAGCTCTACACGTAACAAACAGTTGTGATTAGTCCCACATGTCGTTTACAAACCCAGCAGCAGGAGGGGAGGGCTGAACACAAAACCAAGCACCCCAGATGCCAACTCTTTCTCCCCTGAGCGTGCTTAACCGTGTGCTTGGCATGAGCAAGTGGGACAGCAGCAGGGAGATGCACGCCATCTGCCTGTGTCTTGTCTTTTACCCTAGAAAGCTTCCCTGGGTCTGTTCTCTGCCTCAGAACATTCAGAGCTTCCTAAAACAAAGAGACCGATGCAGATTTGCACCCAAAAGATGTGAAGAGTGCCTGGTAGTTGAAGGAGAGTGAGTCTAAAAGAGAGGACTGAGCAATGCAAGCAGAAACTGAAGTTATCTTAAGTTGGCAGTAGGTACAACTCATCCAAACACATTTATTCCAGGTGAACACACAATGAACAGCAAACCTGAAGTTCAGGATGCAATACTGAGGATATTACGCCACCCACTTCATCCTTTGCTCCCCCATTTTCTCTCTGCCCATTACGACTACTCCGTCTACATCCTGCGTGCTTCCTCCCTTCTCTCCCATCCCTCTGGTACTTCCCACACCACACAGGCAGTAACTCCCCTGCCCCACCACGCTGCCTTCCCTGACCTTCACGCAGTTTTGTCACTGACTCCCACTTGACACTCCCATGAGCTCTCCTGCCTCTGTGTCACCACAGCCAGAGAAAGCTGAAACCTGATTTCCTGTTCCCCACAATCAGAGGAGCACTCATCTTGATTTCTCATTCCTGAGGAACACAGGGAACAGTGATCTAATGTTACAAATAAGTAAATAGAGCAAACACCTTCAATTTATTTTGGAATCTGCCTGTATTCTTTATCCTTCTTGTCTTCTCCTCCCTCTTGGTCCCTCTCTTAAATGTAGGAATGTTTACAGTAATTCAGGTCTAGTTCTCTGGTTTTTAGATAAGACCCCAGAATTTTCCTGCAAGTCAGTTCACTCTCCAAGACTCCCTCCTTCATCATAGTAATGGCAGTTATGGGAAAACCTGCTGTTTGTGCCACTGGGAAGAAACTGCTTTGGCATGACAGCATAAGGCTTGCACAGGACAGCATCTATCTGACACCTTCCTAAGAACAACACTGGTTTAAAATAAAATAATTTAAGAAAAAAAATCTACAGATAATCTATTCTTCTTCCCCTTCAAGTCTAAAAGAACCTCTCTTGTGGCACAGAGAGGCACTGTTATCCAATCACAGAAAGCCAGCAAAACACACGTGGCTGTGACTGATTTCTTATGCTTGTGCACGTGGTGCAAGGGCTGTATAGGGATGAGACATGGAAGGGAAGGCTAAACCCACAGGTATTCTGCCATCTTCAAATCTGCAGAAGACTGGTACAAGGACAACACTGATAGATAATTTTCTGTGTTCACCAAGAACAAGACCACTAGTAGTTAGTTGCCTTAATGCACAGCAAGGGTTACTAAAGTTAGGTTTCAGGAAAAGCAATCTCACTTGTAGGCTAGCTAGGAACTGAACAGACAATCTCAGCAGCCTCCAGGATCTTCCTCAGTGAAGTTCAGTAAGAACAAGTTTGATGAGCAGCCATGGTGGACATGTTTGGGATACTCAGTCCTGCCTCAGAGCTGGTGTGGGCTAGTCATTCTCTTGAGGTCCTTTCTAGCCCTGTGCTTATGAGTTTATCAGTTGACTTCACTGAAAAGAACAAAAGGGTCGTCTCTGATTTTTCTGTCCAGCAGTTGCAATTAAAGCAACAAAGGAAAAGAAAATTTAAAAATCCTTCTTTCCTTTCCCCAACCTTCATGTCTCACAGCTGAGGAGTTCCCAGCCCTCAGAGTAAGCCCTTCTAATACTGATGGACAGAGCTACTAGTCCATCTAATACTGATGGAAGTGATGGGAAACACAATACCCTTGGAAAAATTCACATTTAGCAGTTGGAGTGAGGTCTGTCAGCACAGGACAGCCTTGTTTGGGCAGAGTGAAATATTTCACAGCTCACTGAATGGGAGTCATGGACAAGACAGGACAAGGTCAGTGTACAATACATGGCATGCCTTCTTCATCCAGTGAAAGGGTTACATGAAAATGGCCATCCTACCCAGTCACTCTCCTGGAGCTTCACTACACTGGCTTCTCTAGCAGCCTCCAGCACTAACTATTTCCAGCAGTGGCAAGAGAAGAATTGTGAACAGTGGAGCCTCCCCATCCCTCAGTGTGGAACCTCTCATTTGTCTTTCAGTCCACCCCGTCCCCCTACCCTCACTCCCCTCAATTTAAAAAATAATGGTTATGATTAATGCGTGGAAGCTGATGACATTGTGCATGTGGTTCACTTCCAGTTCTCTTTCTCTCTTCTCATGCATCCTCCTCCTGCCTCTCCAACAACCCCCTCCCCGCCAATCCATTCCATCAGTCCATCCAGCCTGCATGCCTGGGGGGCTGCTGCTCACTTGCCGTAGACGCTCTCATCGCTGTAGGCCACATAGAGAAAATAGTCCTCCTCGTGGTTATCCTGCCAGGGGAGAGAGGGACAAGGTGAGGAGACAAAGATGGTAACTCACTACATGTGAAACAGCCCGACCCAGAGATCATTGTAACCAGAGCAGATAACCTCTCTCGCACTGTTTCTCTCCATTTGCATCAAAGGCTTCACTTCCCAATACCAAAGAGAACTCTGGCCACAGCTCTACTTCTAAATCCAGGCATGACACATTTCTGTACATAGTGAGTTTACCTGAAGAGCCACAGGCAGGCCGGACTGCAAGCATACAACAGAAACAGCTCTGACTGTTGTCAGAGGCTGTGCAGCAGTATCTCAGCAGTGATGTGGTCTTAACATCGAGAGGAGAGACTTAAAAGGCTTTAGCAAGTCAAAGATCACCTCTTGATGATATTTTTAATTTTTCAGAACACTTTGAGAAGTGGCTGTACTTCCAAGTCCTGTTTTACATATGGGCAGTAGAGCTGAGATATTAAGTGATCACATTGACACAAAAAGTCTGCAGAGTGCCAGGAACAGAGCTGACCTCAGCTCTAGACAGTCAGACGTACTTTCCTTCTATGTGTTCAGATTTGGAAAGCTTCCTGCATGTGTTATCTTTTATTATCTTCATCACTACACATACTGATGAAGTGTCCAGTTATTGTCAAAAAGTGATGGGTCAAACAAGGCTCACAGCATCGTGCTGGAGCTCTTTTATTAAAACACACTAGCACAGCAGGAAGGAGAGATCAAGGAGAAATCAATCCAGGCTGCAAACCACCCATGACAAAATGGCTATATAACTGAGAAATATGGGCATCCAATATGCCTTTAAGGTCAATCAAATAACACTGCTCAGTAGAAACAGTGAGCAGCAATGTTCACAGCATCCTACACAATCCTCACACAGCACGAGTGATGAAAAAGTAATTCTAGACAAAGAATAAGTGTTTCCTAAGAAAGTATTTATAGACAGATGGATGTCCAGTGGCACTGTATTCTTTCACTGGCTGAAAGAAAATCTCTTTTGTACACACAGCAAAGCTAGTGCCCATGTTCTCTGCCCTCCCCAGCCCCAGCCCCAATCCTTCCTCTGAAATATGAAGTGGCTTATTTCAGTACTTTGTTAAAGTAGTAGGACCAACATGTCACTGCTGGGGCAACTATTTATCACAACCCTTTCAACTAGCAAACAAAGGCTCCCCAGGCTCCTAACTGTGGGATGGACCCCTGACCAGGTGATGGGATACAGCTCAGGACAAGAGGGTCCCTGTGTTCAGGCATCTGCGACGAAGCTGAACCCGCTGCCAGTTGAGCAGTGCATTCTTCTGGACACGCCAACAAAAGGCAAGAGAAATGGGCCAGGCTTACCTCATAGAGCTGGCCCATGGTAGCACTGGTGGGAGGGATGGTGTTATTGACAAAGAAGAAGAGGGCATCTTCCGGCCTCAGGTGGATCCGCTTTCGGATTAAGAAGTAGAACTGACCAACTGAAGAGGAAGAGAGAATGCCTTAGATGCAGAAGGAATGTTGGAGGGGTTTTTTATTGTTGCTGGCTTTTTTTGTGTTTTAACCCTAACCATGGCTGTTTTCTTTTGGTGGTGGAAGTCACATGCTGTATATGAAAGCAGGGAAAAATGAACAATGCAGGAAAAAAGGCAGTAAAAGAAAGCAGTAACTTCATGACTGTCACCATATCAGCAGCCCATCCACTCAGAGCTGGCTGTTTCTCAGGTACACACCTCATGCCATCTACCCTCTAAATCCACGCTCCACCTACTACGGTATGAAACGCTCTACTGAGGGGATTGGTGGGAAGACCTTTAACTAGCTTAACCTTTAATTCCTATAGACCAAAGACACCTTAGAGAATTTAGCCTTGGTGTGAATGTTTATACCATTCCTGAAAAAGAAATCCTTAGTATTTGCTTAAACTATGTTGCACAAGGAAGTATTTTGCAGCCCTTTCAATACTGCAAGAAAAAGAAATGCTGTTACTTTAACTCATTCTTCAATAAAAACAAATGTAATCACACTCAAAATCACCATGACCATTCAGAAAAGGAACTTTGTAGCTATAAGTCCAACCACAGGGGTGGAAAAGGATGGGATTATTTCCAGAACTTGTCTCTTCCTGCAGCGAGAGTACAGCCT
Source organism: Ptilonorhynchus violaceus (assembly GCA_013397565.1). Taxonomy (NCBI): domain Eukaryota; kingdom Metazoa; phylum Chordata; class Aves; order Passeriformes; family Ptilonorhynchidae; genus Ptilonorhynchus; species Ptilonorhynchus violaceus. Next base: position 171,089 of record VZRJ01009289.1, on the reverse strand, counting down.
CTGGCAACTCTGCAGCTAGGTCGTCATTGACTGACGATGATGCTGCTGCCTGTGATACACAATTTAGTCACTGTCATCATGGTTAGAACTCAGCTGTGACATGTTAGCTAAATCAGTGAGATACCTCAAAACATCTCACAGAATCCTGCATCTTGTAATCCAGGCTATAAGGTATGAATGTAACGAGGACATCAGATAAACTAGGGTAATAAGATGTTGAGCCCGTCTGGACATTTTCTTTGTGCTGATCATAGAGTAAAAAGCACTTCTGAGACCTTCTCACTGAAAATCAGAAAGAAAGGAGGTAGATATTCTTACCTGTGAGGTCAGAAGGCACAAGATACTTTCTTTTGTCTAAGTCAGGTACTCTGGCTTTTGGTGCTTTTTCCACAATTACCTGGAAAGAGAGAGAGAGAGAAATCATGAGTATCACAAAACAAAATGGTCCAAAAAGCATCAGTGGATAAGGATATTACCCTGTGACAGCACTACCAGGCCTTTAGGTATCTATTTAATCTGTAACAAATACATAACATTAAAGAACAGATGGGTGAGACAACTTAAAAGAAGAACATAAGATGACTTAAAATCACTAACAGTAGCTGTCCTGGGAGCCAAGGACTGCAGCAGTTAGCATGGTGAGTGAAAAAAAAGAGTCCAGAACAGACATAAAAATAAACCATAATGGCTAAGAAAAAAAAATAATTAGGACACCTTGATGTTCCCAATTCAGGTTAATTTTGTATGAAGAAGCTGTCGTTAAACAGTTTCCAGGTTACGGTTCCAAACTGCCTTGCACAAAATCAGCCCTACTCCCAGCAGTCCCACATCCTAATTTCTACTTTCACCAAGTGCTCTAGAATGAAGCAAAGAATTAAAGAGAAGCTACAGCTCATTGGGGAATTAAAAAAAAACCCTCCAGTTCTTAGTAGTTATCTTCTACCCTGAAATTCACATCCTTTATTATCCATACTTCATATAGCAAGGGACATTTCCTTATTCATATAAATATGTAATAATTAAAACCAACCTACCATCGATGCAAATGGACCCACAGAGACCTTTGACACAAAATACTAATCTTCTTTATACTTTAACATAGAAAAATATGAAGCTCAGCAGTTTTAAGGTCAAACAGACCAAGAGATCTTTTGCTAAAAGATAATTTTGTTAGCAGAGCTAGGTAAAATGTTTACCTCAGAAGCAGGAAGTATTCCAAAGTGACCTGATCTCCTTTCATTGGAACCTTTGGAACTACTGGGTTTGTACAAAAAAAAAATTGCAGGCTTTTTTTAATGTATTTTTGAACTGGTAAGAGATACATCACATGTTTCAATCTACGTGGCTTGCTGTTCTGCAGAAGCCATTTTGACCATCTAAACTAAATCTAAAGCTGGATTTTCTGAACTTCCTGAACTTTTAAATTCCATTAGACCCCCTAGTTGTAACTACTCCATCTGAGACACTGAGACACAGTGGTGACTGATAATGTAGGACTGTGCTAACAGCAAGACCTCATCAAAATGCTGAGATGTATCAGGGCACTGCAGTGTAGGCAGCCAAGAGGATGACATCTTCAAGGATCCTGCTGTCAGGAAGGGCAGACACAGAAGCCATGTGAAGAACAGACTGCTGCATTCATTTCTTTCTATGCTGCTCTGACAACAGGCTATCCCTAATAATTCACACCTGGGCCTTGCCATGTATCATCTTCATTTATCCTTAACTACAACACACCTTGTTATTCTGGTCCTGGTTTTCTTTATGAAGTTCTGCTGATGCCCCCCTATCTTGACCTGCTTTACCTCTTGCCAGACTGGGCCTTGTCCCAGGCTCCCCACCCGGTTCTTCCTGACATGTTTGTCATGGCCTGCTGAACAATCTGCCACGTTAATTCTCAGTTCACACCCTGTCTCACCTACAGAGCCCTCATCATAAAATACCCAACCACATCCACTTCCCTGCTGACTCGCTGCATGCTCAACCCACTGTGCTACACCAGGTGTCCCAAAAATCATGCAGAACAAAGGCACCCAAATACTGACTTCCAAATACTTTTTAAAGTCCCTTTGAGGGTCACTTCCGAGATAAAAAATGCTGTTAGCCTGCAGGGAAAACTTGGGGTGTAATTGTTCCCCTTTGTCTTTGGTTTTACTGGGGAGTCCAAGTTTTTTTGAATGCAGTACCCTGGTGCAGTCAATCTAGGGCACACCTCTCCAGTGGGGATGGGAAAGAAAGAACATTTGGAAAATGTTTATTAAAAAGGAAAAAAAGCCTCCACAATTAGTTAGATTTGCCATTTCTTTTTCTTCCAGTAATTATTCGGTATTACAAAGCCAGAAGTTTTCCACAGGCACTTCAAAGGGGCCTAAGAATGAGGAAGCAAAATTTAGCTAGATGACTAAGTGACATTTTCTCTACAGGATGATTAAACAAAAGGACAAAAGGACTGAGAAGTATCATTTTTTGCTCACACAAAGGAAATAAGCAAGGCTGCAGCGAAAAGACAAACCAAGATAAGCTAAAATTAAAATAAAAATAAGAGGGAAGTATGAGATGACCCGGATGCAGACTGTGTTTTCTATGTTAACCCACTCACTGATCTCCATTCTCACAGAGACACGGGTAAGCTCCTTCCCCACTCATCCCCACGCATGCAGACTGCCAGGAAAAGACCAGCAGTGCTCCCACTGCCGAGTTACTGCGGATCCCGGCAATAAAAGGTGTTTTACCCCCCGTACCCACCCACACTGCGGACCTTCCCGCAGCATAAACAGCCGCAGCTTTGCACTAAGGAGAAAAGCAGCCTGGGATGTGAATCAGATCAGCGAGATCGCGATCATCTGTACCACATTCATTTCTTTCGCCTTAAAACCGAAGCGAGCAGCAGCCGCCGGCCGGCATGGAAAACAAAGGCGGCCGAGCACAGCGGCCTCCCCAGGGAGCCGGGCCCGCAGCCATCGCCGCCCCGGCGCCGCGCACTCACGGGGACTCTGTCGGGATATTTCTTCCGGATCTTCTCCCCTTCTTTTTTCCTGTACTCGAACGGGTGGTCTTCCTTGTACTGGAACTTCATGGCGCCGGGCTNCGGCGCCCCCCGCCGCCGAGCGGTATGACGTCACAGGGAGGCGCCCCCCGCCGCCGAGCGGTGTGACGTCACGGGTGGGAGGAGGGCAAGAAAGGGCGCGTCACCTTCCCTTTTTTGTGCATCGATGTATCGCTCGGCCGTAAATAAAGACATAAATAAATAGAGATGAATTTTAAAATAATGGTTTTATTTTTTGTTTAAAGGCAGCCGAACCGGACGTGCCGCGGAGCGGCGCCTCCCGCAGCGTGACTCGGGGGTTACCAATAGGGCACAAGCTGGACTGAGGCGCCCGATCCGCCCACGGTGCTGCCCCTCTCCCCGTGCCGGCAACAGGGCACGGCGTGCCCCGGGTGAGGCCCGACTGCCCCCGAGGTCCATGAGGGTGCCCTGTGCTTTCCGTGGATGGAACACCACAAAAAAAAAAAACAAACCGCGAATTCTCGTGACCGTCCCCGCGGCTGTCGGGTCTGGGCTGTTCCTTGTTTGTAACACCTCGGTTAAAGCTGCCGTGTGATGTGTCAGACCAGATGCGTGGTGCAAACAGCAGGCAGCTCAAGGGAACTGCCTGCAAACAAGCCAAAACAGCGAGCCAATTTTGGCCCGGTTACTCAAATCATACATATGATATATATATATTTTTTTCCCTTAGGAGTAGATCGACTGGCAGTTACTCACTGATCAGCAAAAGAGCAGATATTAATGAATGGATCAGCATGCCCAAATCAGCACAAAAATTAATTGCTGCTACCCTCAGGGCAATGAATTGGATTATATTACATTATTCTTTCTTTGCATATGTCATCCAGAGGAAGCAGAATTTTTCCAAGGCTGATCTTTCATTTGTGTAGTCGTTTTAGTTGTAGTAGAGAGTTTGAGGTGAACAGCAGACTGCCTCAGATGCATAAGGTGATTCTCCAGGACCACACCAGTGGCAGAGGTGAGAAGATCCTGGTTTCCTAATACCTGATTCAGCTCTCTATTCGTTTCTTGGCTCAGGATGAACAAGGGTAGGAAAAGGCATCCTTGCTATTTTGCTGGCATTTCTCTTCTACAGTGTGGTCTACAGTGTGGTTAGAATGGAAAAAATCCAGACTGTAGCAGAGTCAGCTCGAATCCTGAAGAAACTGAGGTGCAAGCTGAACGTTCCTTAGTGATAAACAGAGAATCAGGGGAAAATAAAGCCGCGGTTTATTTTATAGAAGTACTTGTGTAAATCCTTTAGGCTGCCCCAAGAAACTCATAGGACTGGTGGCTTCAACCCTATGTACTTGAACTGCCCGTGCGGTGGGACTCATGCCAGCAGCAGTAGAATGAAGAGCCTATTGCAAATCCTGACAGCAGATCCGGGGTGTTAACTCACGCCCTCTGCCCTGTAAAGCACTCCTTCATGTTCTGGCCACCACCCACCTTTGCACACCAAAGCATTCTGCTTCCTGAACCCAGGGGCCTTTGTGTAATGCTTCGCCTCCCAGCCCTCGGTGGCTGTGATCTCTCATCTCGAACACAAGTAGGAGAGACATGAAGGAAATACATTTATTTAGTTGTGGGTATACTCAGGTGGTGACAGTTCCCAGATCATCTTGCCTGCCACAGGAGTGTGAATGGGTGTGGGACAGAGATCTCACCTACAGGTATAATGTAGGCATGTACTGCTGTGCTTTGCACTTAAAACTGCCTTTTTGGCCCATGGCAATAACTAGGTGTGTTGGGGTGTGATTTTTCTCACCTGAATCATGACATCTACTTTTCGATGGCCAAAGTGTGCCCGCAAAAACTCTGGCAGGTCCTTTATTTTCTAAGCTTTTATTACTCAATATGGTGCAATGTGACCTCCTGCACAGCTCATGGTCAGTTCTAACAGCTGCATGTCCAAATCTCCTAAGGATAAAGTAGCCCACAGTGGGAATGTCATAGACCAGTGTATCCCAGCCTTCACTAGTTCATGTGCATGAGGTTTGTACAGGAAGCATCATCAACATGTTTCTGTCTGTCCTAGGGCATGTGAACATTTTCCCATAGTTGCCAGGTAGCGTCAGAGGATCTCAGAAGGGTGAGTCAGAAGGAAGGCATTATTTTTGTGCAGTCTCATAGCAAATAGCTCTAGATTCAGGCAATCCCAGGGTTTAGACCTGAGGAGAATTCTGGTTTCATGGCATTGCACCTTTATATAATGCCTGTGTTTGGCCTCCTTGCTTCCTGACTGCCTGCAGCAGAGCAGTTGCTAAGGTGTATTGAAGGTCTGTAGTGATGTAGGTCCCTCTTCCCCAAGGACAAAAGAGAGGAATCTTCCTAGCCTGTTTCACCCAAGCCACCAACATACTCTGGCAATTTTAACAGACTGGTCTCAAACTCCTTTTGTCCTGTAAATTGCTGTTGCCATCCCCAGGACTACTCACAGGGCAGCTAAGATAGCATTTGGTTTGAATTTCTCATGACAAATCAGAGGGAAGTGTCAGGGTTTTGTCTGGTTCTGATGCAAAGACGTGGCCTGTGAGCGGATTGCTCGGTGACTTTTCCTCAACAAATCCCACGTGAGGTTCCCAAATCTCCTTACTGAACTCTTCCTGCCCTGATGGTGCAGCCCTGGATGTGCAGCCCCAAGACTCGCTCCTCCTGCTTCCCCACTTCCTCTTCATCAGGCACTGAATTCCCAGCTCTCTCCTTCAGCTTCAATAATAACAATAACGTCACTGGCAAAGCAGGCAGGAAGATGATACATGCAGGAGCAGTGACAAACAGCGAAACATCTGACTTGGGGTTGTTAAAATGTCATCCCATGGGCATGTGACAAACCCCACGTTCTGGATTCGTTTGCTAGAGGGAGGACCTGGAAATGGTGTTGGCTAATATTCCTACCCTGGACTGCCAGAACAAAGTGGTCCTGCACACACTGCCAAAACAATATCTTTTTTTCTGAACCGAGAGTGTCAGAAGAGCTCTGAGCACGTACTGCACTGCTGTGTCTGCAGCTCACGTGGGGACATTCTAAAAGGGATTTCCCAAGAACTGCCAGTGCCGTAGCCATAGAAGCAGGAGACAAAAATATTTGCACAGAATCTGGGGGCAGGGTTTGCAGCCTGTGCTGTGCTATACAGTCCTCCAGCTGAGCAGTACTGTTCAGCTACTTGTAACTGTGGATTCCCTTGGATATTTCTTTCATTAGTACCTCCTCCTCAGGTGCTCTATTTGTGCCTCCACAGAGTGACTTTATTTTTTTTTTTGTAATCTTTCGTGTGGATTCAGCGTATCAAAATCTCTTTTGTCAGAAAACTTGTGCTTTGTAGTCTGAATGGGGATTAAACCACAAACAGCATACCTGAAGACACTCGTGATTCTGTCTGCTTGCTGTCCATCCATGGCACAGTCCTTGCCTGCTGTCTCCCCTCTATCCCTCGTGACTGGTCACCAGTCTCTCTTGGCACTGGATCTGTAGTACCTTCAGAGCCAGTATGGGCACATTGGTCTTGGATGAGGGCACAGGGTTAGTCACTCCCAGTAAACAATGTCTAATTGTGTAAATGTTTTCCTTTCCTCTAGGAAAGGACTTTGTATTGTCTACGCTGAACTGCTGTCTTACTGCTCTATTTTCTACAGTTTCTTATTTTTTTACAAAAAAAAGCTGCTCATTTCTCCCAAACTTATTGTAAGGCCCAGCCTCATCTCAAGTTGCTTAAATGCACGCACACAAATGATGGCATGAGGAGATTAAAGAACATACCTTGTTGCATGATGAAAAGCAGCAGTAAAGGACAAAACCCCAGACTTGGAAAGCAGAGTTTGAGATCCTTTTGTTCCAGCCAATGATTGGGAGTGGCCTGTTGGGGACGGGTGTCATTGTCACCATCCTGTGAAAACAAAGGAGCAGCAACAACAGTGGTGTTTCTGAAAACAGGTTTTTCTCAAGTACTCTGTGTTTTAGGGGAACCTAATGGTGTTACCTGGTACCAAACAAGTTTTATTTCTTTAAAAAGGAGCCTATGCAGCAGTGAGGGGAGGGAAATTGCTTTAAGATGTAGTCCATGAAATAGATAACAGATGACAGGCAAGCTCGTGGTGGTGCCCATGTGTTAGAAAAACAAATTAAAAGTTTAGGGACTGATCCATGCTTGGATCTGAGAGAGAAATTTATTGTTGAGACCTGGATGTGAAGAGCGCCGAATTTATACACCACAAAGACACTTAGAGAAACCAGAGGTGAAGAAGAAACTAAGACAATTACCGAGACTCTCTCTATCTGGCAAAAAGATTATAAAAAGACTAAAAATGTGGACTAATTAGTATGTGGTTTACAGGCTTGGGTTTTGGGAAAGGTTGTCAAAAGTTGTAAAAGGCTGTAAGAGGTTATAGAAAGCTTGTAAAAGGTTTTAAAGGTGTTAAAAGGTTTTTTTCCTAAGGTGGTAAATATGGGAGTGGTAGGGGTTTGGGAGGGGCGACCCCCTGACACGAAAACAACTTGTTGAATATTGTAATCATTGGTGGCCAATGTCAAAAATGGCCTGTTAATGGGACTGCAAATTGTAATACCATTTTGCAACTGGTGCTGTTTTGTAGAAGGAGTGGAAAGGACCACCCACAGTATGCTGATTTATTTTTTTGATTTGTGGAATAATCCTGATTTGTAGAAGGAATGTATGCATCTACCTAGAGATCCAATGGTGTTAGCATTAGAAGAAAAAGGATAAGAAACCACTCCAAAGGTGCTGCTCTGCCTGTAGGATAGGTAAACATTGTATTAAATACAGGCAGACAGAGGACGTGGATTTATTAGTGTGTGAGGGGAGTCCAAATCGAGAGAGAGGAGCACAGCAGGAACAAAAGCAGGGAGTGGAACCTGAAACAGAAGCACTGGAGAAAGTGGACAATACGGTCAGAATTCCAGGACGAGCTTGGAATGCAGAACCAGTAACCATCCTTTTGAAACCAAAGGCCAGACGGGTAAGATGTAAACAATACCCTTTGGAATTTGGAGACTAGGAAAGAACTGGAATGTCAGTAGTAACTTTTCTTGAACACAGACTGGCGTGGCTCTGTGGACAATACAAAAAGTATTAGAAATCGGGCTCATGAGAACTTGTGCTGCACTTTTAGATAATAAAGGTGAGGTGGTGGCAGAGGCTGAACCCCCAGTGCTGGGTGTGTGGCTGAGGGCTCCTGTGCCTCAATGTTTGTCCTGTGGCTGAGGGGCTGGTGCCATCCAGCACTGGGGCTGCTCTGGGAATGTCCTGTGGAAAGGCTTTACCTTGGAACTGGAACGGGACTTGCCCTTTAGGAGATTTCCAGTCTCACAAGGACAAAGGAGTCCGGGCCAGGCAGGAAGAGAGGCTGTCTGTCCAGCTCCTGAGCCTATTTCTAAGAGACAACTGAGCCTGGGACCACTGGACTTACAGAAACCTTTTGAACTGTTTGTGCATGAAAGGTCCCACTTGGCTAAAATGTATAAATAGATAAAAATTTTGATAACTGGCGTACGTGTGTAGTGGAGCAATTAATGTCTTATTGTTCTAAAACATGAGGAAAACAGTTGCTATTTGAATATGTGTTTAAACGTTGATGGAAGTATTAGTTCTTTATGATGAATAGTATTTAATGTTTCCTTTTTCAATCTGAAAGCATAAAACATTTCAAAGTGCTTATTTGCCAATATAATACAACACACAAAAGTATATTCAATATCCGGACTCAGCAGTGAGATGGCACCACCGCCTGCTGAATAACAGCAAATTGCACTACAAAGTAGCAGTTTAGCTCTGTTAATAAGTAAACTTGCTATAATTTTGTGGGGTGTTGTCCTGCTTTTGCACAAAGTACATGTGATCTTTATTGACTGTGTACTCATTTTTGGATTATTTCAGAGTAGAGAATGTCTTTGAATTGTAACAGACCTGCAAGGAAGAGCAAAGTGTCTCCAGTCACCTACACCTGGTCTTTGCTTTCATACACAACCTTCTGTGGTTAAATAGAGCAGTCTGCTTCTGCTTTTTGTTTGTTTGTTTTGATCTGGTGTTTTATTGGGTCTAATGTCTCAGAGTGCTCATCTGAAGTCAGTTTAGTAGGAAACAATACCTGAGCAAGTGAAGTTACATTTGTCATTATTGTCACTTGAAGTATTTCAGATGTCTTGCCAGTAAAAAACCTAACAACTAGGAGTGAGACAAGCAAAGAAGGATGTGAGCAGATTGGAAGGGACAGGAGAGTTAGATGAGGAAACCAGCAGGTAAAACAACGCTGAAAATACTGAAATCAGCAGGTAATGCCCAGGTCTGGGTACAAGTGACCTGTAATTTTTTCCCCTGGAAACTGACAAAGAAGATAGCAGAGGTGACTTGATGCAGAGGAGAGCAAAACTAAGAATTTTAAAACTTCCTTATTATTGCACATATTAGGAAAAAAATTACTGTGTAATTATTACAGCAAATTGTTAAAAATTGTGCATTCCTATGTTGCTGGGCAGGATTGGTGCCCTGTGGAACAGAGCGACCATCACGTGTTCGGAGGCAGCGGAGGAGCGGTATGTTCCCTCTGGAAACCTCTGTGAAGGGACTTCCAGGAAGTTTCAGGGCGTGACAGCGCTTGATGCACGTTCACCAGGATCAAATGTCTCTGCTCACTTCAGGCTTTCACTGTGAAGTAAACAAGAGCCTTCCAGGAAATGTTCTGCAGCTTGATGAAGTCAGGCCTGAACAGGGCTTCAGAGAGCAGCTGATAAAGTAGGTCACTCTAACAGGTGCTCCACAAACAGTTGTTATTATTATTATTGTTATTATTTCAGGGCCAGGTTAGACAGGGCTTTAAGCAACCTGGGCTAGTGGAAGGTGTCTCTGCCCATGGCAAGGGGGTTTGAACTCAATGATCTTTAAGGTCCCCTCCAATCCAAACCATTCTACAATTCTAAGATTGAAGAAAGCTGTATAGCAGAAGGGACATGAACTGATATGTCACTTCTTTACTTATTCCATTCCAGTTCATCACTTGCTAATGATACAGTTAAGTAATGATTAGACAATTTAGGAAGAAGCTTGTGACCTTGAAATCAGGACCCTCATTAAATTTCTTTATATACAAAATACCTGTGACTGGAGAAGGTCTGGGATATCATCAAAGACGTTTTTGTTGTTCAATTCCACTTTATTCTATGCCTGAAGTTATCAGCCCTCTCCAAAATTTTCTGTGGTTGTAATCTCAACAGCAGTTAGGTTCCTAAACATGTTTGGGACCTTGTCCTTGTTGGACTTTGTCCAACATTGTCCTTGTTCTCCTTATCTACAAAATAACTATTTTTTCTGTGTTTCACAGGAAAGACCAGTGTATTAAGTAAAGTGGGAATTTGGGTACTTCAGCCAGAAGGGCCATGCAGGCACTTCAAAAAGATGTGACCTGTACATTCATATCAGCATTAATGTATACATGCAATTCATTCATGGCTGCTTATCATGTGATGTTTGATGTCCTTCTGCTTTAATGTTTCCAGGTGCTGAATCTGGGGTAGAGACCACACTGATGGAATTCAACACTCACCTTCTCCTGACTGCCTAATCCAAGATTTTACTGATGGCCCATACCTATGTTCATTCAGTTTGATTAATAGTTCTGGGTGGTTCAACATATTTGTATTGATCAGGAGAGACTCACAAATTACTCTTTCTGAGAAGTGGCTTACATGTTTTAAATGGTCTTACTTCAATTGATCTGGTTTTGACAGCAACATTAGGAATTAAGAAATGATACTGTATGAACGCATTGAAAATATGATTGAGCTTTATTTCAGAAGTAGTGTTCTTGCACCTCCCCTTCTTTGATCTGTTGGCACCTATATAACATTTTTGAATTCAAATATAAAAGCTTGTGACTACTATTTGAGAATTGCTATGTATCCTATTCAGAACCAGACTGTCTTCATTCTGTGTGTCCTGTAGGGTATTTAGGGCACATCCTGTACATACTATTTGTGTGTATGCTATCTTTTGTTTACATGCAGATTGTTTCCTTTTACTTTTTTTTTAAATTTACTATAAATTGTTGGCACTTTCCAGAAGTTTGGTGTTATTATTGGGTCTTAATAGACTTTCTCACTTGTCTTTTTTTTTTTTTTTTTCTGTTTTGAAATCCTCTCTGCCATCCTGAGGAAACTTAGACTAAAGGCAAGAGGAATGAGACTACATCTGCAGTCACCCTGAAGATCACTAGCCTAAAAAATGGCAAAACACCTCGATCCTGCTGCCTGCTTTTTTGTGCAAAGTGTGATCCTAGTGTTGTGTGTATGCAATAAATGGGCTTGGAGAATGCAAATGGCCAATTATCTCAAGGAGGTGTCAGAAAGAGCCATTAAACTATGCTAGATCTGAAAATATTTGGAATTTCAGTTACTTTTTTCCCCCCTTTCTCAATTGACTAAGGAAGTTAATCTGAAATTCTTAACTCTGCCCAGACAAATTAGTTTCTGCATGTAACTATCCTGTATAATTTGCTATTAAGTAGAATTAGACACTGGGAGGACACATTAGTGTCCTGGGAGGGCTGGCTGGGCATCCTTGCCCTCGGCTGACACCTGCAGTTTTTCCTCCGGCACTGGGTCCAGGTCTGGCACTTTCTGCCCCGCCTTGGCCACCGTGAATCTGCTCATGTGCAGAGCTTCCTCGTACACCGGGGGGGTGTCTGATGCGGAGAGGGGAGGTGTTCCCTGGGCGGCATTTTGGGACCGTGCCACCGCCAGTATCCTCCTGGCAGCCGGCCCAAACACGGAGTGGAGAGCTGGAAGAGAGGAGACCGAAGCTGTTTACCTCATCCCCAAAGCATCGTGTGATTTAGAGGAGGGCAGGGATATCTGCAGGGCACAGGCTGTTCTCTCCCCACAGCCACAGTGTTTTCCTTTTCCTGTCCCTTCAGTCTTCCCTAAAAGGAGTGTATGTGAAATCCCATTGGTGACATCCCACAATGCCTCTCTCCTGAAATGCCACTGAAACCTGCAGCTGCCCTCATTCCACCCAGACATGTCTGAGCACCTTAATTTGTAGTAGGTACAGATGTCGCTTCCCCTCCATCCTGCCGTGACCTTCCCTCTGTCAGCCTCGGGGTGTCCCAGCCTGAGCTTTGCAGGGCAGCCCCTCACTCCACAGCGTGTGGAAGCCCCCGGCACATGTCCAGGCCAACTCACAAGTGATGGTGCTCTGGAGGGTGCTGTCGTGGTCAAAAGCAATGACGGTGACCTCGTAGGGCGGCGGGCCCGACTCGTCCCCCGCCTGATGGCAGTGGAAGCAGCACCTCACGCACACGGACACCAGGCCACACAGGAGCAGCAGCCCCCCGACCACCAGCACCAGCCTGGGAAGGGAGGGCACACAGAGTTAGGACAGAAAGATTTTGTTTGCAGGACACCTCCTAATGTCTCCGACTGCTTAAAGCATGGCCTCGTCCAGCAGAGTTTGGACAGTCTCCAGGGATGCAGATCCCTCGTCCCCTCCGGGCACCTGTTCAAGTGCTGCACCATCCTCAGGGGAAGCATTTTTGTCTCCTGTCTATTCAGAATTTTCCTGTCTGCAGCTTGGTCAGTCACCTCAGGTGCTTCTACTGAGCACCTCTGGGAAGTTTCTGTCTCTATTTTCTCTCCAGATCCCTCTAAAGTAGTGGAAAACTGCAGTTATGTTGCCCCTTTATCCTCCTCCAGGCTGAAGGAACTTGGTTCTTTTTATTGGCTCTCCAGTGGGCTTGCTTCAGTTTGTCAACATCTATTTTGTGCTAGGGAACCAAAACTAGGTATTCCAGACATCTCGTCATGAGTGACAATCAGAGAGGAAAAATCAGATCTCACAATTTTCTGGCTATACCCTTATTAATGCAGCCTTCCAGATGTTCAACAACTACCATCCTTTTAAATCTCATCCTGGTGAGAACTACTAAGAAATCAGACTTAAATTACTTTAGAAGTGAGACTTTTAAAAGGCATATTATGCGTGAATGCTGTATTAATGTTGTTCATGTGACTAAATATGTGGAATAAAAAAGGAGGCTGGTAAGTCAACTTTTGAGATAGTTGAGGGGCTGCCTTGCTATTGCAGAGCATTACAGCATTCCAAGGAAAAGTGGGGGATGGCATCACCCTTGAGCAGGTCGCATTTAATCCCACCCTTTGCTACTGGTATTGTCTAGAGATGCAGATATTTAGAGTAAACATTTTATCTTACCAGATATACCACAAACGGTCCCACTCTGTACTTGAACAGCTGAACAGAAGAGGGTACAAGAAATGGTTATCCACAGAATAACAAAGAAATGGGAATATTCCTGTGGTACCCTCCTCCATCTCCCCTCATGCTCCTCACTTACTGCCCAGCTTCCAAATGGCACAATGATGAGACACTCCTTGTGCTTTGTGCAGGGCACAGTTGTCCACCCTCATCAGTCTCCCTGTTGGGTGAGTTTCCCTTCTGTTGGCTTTCTCTCTTTATTGTTCTCCTGATATTTCTCCCTGCCCAATTCCATTTGCAAACCTTAGAGGTCTGCATTCACGCTTGTTTTTTCTTTTTTGTCAATGTACAATTTCGGTTACTGTTACAAATTACATCACTGATAGTAATATTCACCAAAGCAGTATATTTCAAACCATTTTTTAAAGGAAAGTTTAGTTCTAAATTCATAATCTCAGTCAAGTGAAACTACACCAGAAAGCTTTTAACTATTGCAGTTATGCAAATATGCAGCAGGAGCAGTACATGATCAATAAAAATAATAATTGATACACTTCACAGTCAAAGTAATGGTGATTTTACACGAATTTTTAATATAATTAAATCAACTTTTCTGGAAAATGTCAAGCATCAGGTCATAACACCCATGTCCAGTATTGTTTTCTCAAAAAAGGAGCAAGATTGACAAATACTTACAGTTCAGTGTTGAGGCAGCCTTCCTCACCTCTCACTTGGGGGAACTAGAAGGAGAAAACAAAAAAGGAGAAAACAAAAAAAGACACAGCTAGAGTGAATTAAATCTTTGTCCTATGCATCCTTTATATCTGTTACCTGGACTATTACCAGTCTGTATCTCCTATGGTAAGGGCTTACTGCTATCTGTCTTCCATTGTTTCCATCATATATTCTGCTGGAGATTTGAAGTGACTGTGATACCAACTGCATTGTTTCATGTATGAAGTTCCTGTAGTCACTAAAGTTCTGTTTAGTACTGTTCTTACCTTTGTCCTCACCCCAGCTTTCCCTTTCTCCACCACAAGCCATGTCATTCTCCAGATGTAGCTCCTTCTTCATGCTCAAATATTAAGAACCTTGAAATACCCTGACTTGAAAACTGCTCTGTCCCTTCAGCACTCCCACCCTTCTCACTCCTTTTCTTTGGGTACCCTGATGTCTGAGTTACCATCCCTGGAATAGCAGCAAATATTGTCTTCTCTATGTGTGCCTTTTATACATCCAGTTCTTTCCAGTACCAGGGAAATTATTGTGACAGTCAATTGCTAATGGCCCTTCATCTTTCCCAGGTAACTCCATAACCGAGCAGAGACCCCATAAAGAGGAATGTCAGGTGTGACTTACCCATAAGAAACACCCTAAAACAAAGCAGATCATGTCTGAGGTATGCATCCCTGTAAGGTGATTCTTGGTGTCTCAAGCTGCTGGAAGTCTTCTTGTCCTTTCTACTTTCAGTTCATCCTCACCAGTCCAGTGGCCAGGAGAAGGAGCAGGTTCTGTGTTGTGTGTTGAATCCAATCTCTGCCTCCTACTCCACCTCTTTCTGCCCTGTAGGTTTTTGCTTTCCCTCTTTCCCTTTTGGCCACTGGCAATTCCCGATTGTTTCTGCCTCTCTCCTTTTGTTGTTCTACTGGCCTGTCTCTCTCCCTCTTTTGAAGGAATTTCTAAAGCCTTCCAGTCAAATCAGGAGAAGTGCAGTGGCTACAGGTTCTTACTTTAGATGTTTAACTAGTTCAGCGAAGGGCATCATGAGATCTCTGCGGACCTGACCCTTCCCTTCTATGAGCAGAAAGGGTCTCTGAGTTTGTTCATTCCCAATTATTTCTCTCCCCGCCCCTACCCTGAGGGGAGTGGGTTGAAGGTCGTGTTACTGACCTGTTTAAATGGAGTTCAGATTCCTCCTTCTCCTCCGGTACCTTTTCTGTCCCTGCACTCACATTGTCCTACCTCTGTGGATCCAACCTACTGACTTTGAAGGGAAAGAATTTCCAATATAATAACAACAGACAGCATTATATTGTATATTGCAGTTCCATGTATATGTTATATGCATATAGATATATATACAACACATATATACATATATATATATATACTCGTATGCAGCAACTCTTGTATCTCCCATTTTAAAGCTCTGCCATCATTCCTCTTACCAGTCATGTCCTGCTATGCCAGTCCTGCAGCTGAAAGTCTGTTCACTCACAAGTCCCACTCCCAAACTTCCTGCAAGGCCAGCCAAGTCCCCCTAAACACCTAGCAACACAAGGAATACATGTTGGATTCTCCTGTCCTGGATACTATTTGTCCTGCAGCTGGTTATATTCAGGTTCCATTCAATGACCCATTAATTTTCACTGTCTTGTAGAACTGCTTAAAATTTCTGTGAATGCTCATGGCTATTCAGAGTGTTATTACATGCATATAACTGCACTCTCCTAATCTTTTTGTTTTGAATAGCTAAGACAGAAAAAAATGCTCTGCAGTAATGTGTAACTATTTTTGTTTGGGAACCACCTGGGACTGGTGCATAAATGTTTGTTAAAGGCAGGATAGCAGCCAGTGAGACTTGTTGCCCCTTGTTGCAATCACAGCCCATTCACATTAAACTGGTGAATCATTAGCTTTGGTGGTGCATGTTAGAGCTGCAAAGCAGAACCAATGGATTCAGGGACATAATGTGTTCTCCCAAGGCAGGCTAAAACCCATTTGCCATTCTCTAATTATAAAAGTAGTGGTGCAGTATAAACATGCCTTAGCAGTAGTTTATCTATCCATCCATCCATCCTAGTCTGCTGGGAAAAGGATTCTGAGTCCTGACGGACAAATAAGAAAGAAAGAAACGTGACCTATTGGCATTGTGTTTACATGGGAATTGACTAATATTCTTTTTGTCTCTTTCTCCTAAATTCTTTTGTGTATTATAGAAGTCTTAGAAAAAAAGAGCCAGCAGAACTGTAAAATAGCTTTTCTTTTATGTATGGCTTTTGAAACTGGTGATATTCAATGTGGAAAAGAAGTTTTACCAATGTTTTTCAGGGCTTTTATTATCAGTCTGATAATTCAATACATTATCACTTTCAGTCATATGATAATTTCAAATTCTAGAAGGATTCTACTGGAGAAATATCAGCTAAAGTGACAAAATTTCTTCCAAAAGTTGTAAAATTTCTTCTTTTTGTTTAATAGCTGATCCTTGAGCTGATAGCAATTGTCTTTCCCTCCATATCGCTCCATGGGCATGAATCTCACCAAATGCATATCTAGAATCAATCAAAATATTCACTCTTTTGCCTGATGACAAGTTCAATGCTTTTTTTATTGTTATTATCTCTGCCTTTTGGGCTGATGGGTTAACTGGTAAAGACTGAGCTTCTGATATCTCAGTAGCAGTCACCACTGCGTATCCTGCCATCCGTCTTCCGTCTTTTGCAAAACTGCTGCCATCCTGAAATAATTCTAAATCAGGATTCTCTATTGTTTCATCCCACAAATCAGTTCTGCTGGAATATACCTTTTCCACGGTTTGGAGACAGTCATGTGTCAGGGCTCCCTCATCCACTGCCTTTGGATCAAGAAACACAGCTGGATTTGTGGCTGCTGTCATGTGTAATTCCACATCGTCCTGTTCCAAAAGCACAGCTTGGTGTTAGAGCTTCCCTGCTGAGGGATAGCCAATGCCCCCGTTTTTCTCTCCTATGGATATCACCCTGTGAGGGACAGAACCAGTGATGTACTGTCCAGCTGGGAGCTTCCTGGCCTCTGGAATCAGAATGGTTGCAGAAGCCACTGGCAAGCATCCTGGCCATCCTCTGCTCACATTGTCCAGCTGTTTGGAGAAATAGCCCACAGGTCTCCTCCAGGTTCCAAACTTCTGTGTCAGGACCTCCAGGTCCTCTCAAGTTATTTGAGCATCCAAATTTCCCGGTAAATCTGTCCCCAACAAGGGGATTGGGCATTCAGGTATATGTAGAAACTGATGAGTAATCCGATTCTTTCCTAATTTAAATTTCATGGGTTGTAAAAAGGACAGAATTTCGCTTTTCCCTGTAGCCCCAATTACATTTACCACATCCTGACTAAGTTTTCCTTTATGTGGATTCAATACAGAATAAGTTGCCCACGTGTCAACCAAAAACTCCACTTCTTTCCCCAGCCTCAATGTAACCACGGGTTCAGCTGGGGTAGAAGTCCCCGGTTCCCTTCAATCTTCATCTTGTAATGTAACAGCCTGTAAGACCGGGTCCAGCTTCCCAGCCTGCAACATTCCCGCTTCCAATGCCCGTTTTCCCTACAGGGTGCACACTGCTCTTCCCCTAATCCTTGTCGGGAAACGGTGGGAGCCTCCCGCCTCCCCTTCCCGTTGTTCCGCCCCGACTTCCTCCTTCTCCTGCCCTGTTGGACAGTCCCCTAGCACCCTCTAGAGCTGAAAGTAGGTTCTCGTGTCTCTTGTTTTCCCTTCTAGCCTGTCTTATTCCTTTTTTCCCCTATCCTTGTTGTGATATGCTTTCCAAGCCTCATCTAACAACTTCCCTAAGTCACGCCACTCCGCTCCTTCCAGTCTCTGGAGTTTCCTTCTAATATCCAGGGCTGACTGCCCTATGAAGATAGTTGCTAACTGTCCTGCTTCCTCTGGATTCTCAGGATCCAAATTAGTGTATTTTCTAGAAGTCACCTTCAGTCCTTCCATGAAAGTCGTGGGGGATTCAGTGCTGTCCTGCTTTGCCTCATACAGGTTTGACCAGTTCATGGCTTTACACCAAATAATACCCATCTCTGGTACCTTGTTAAACGATCTCAAGCCAAGGTAAAGTAGGGTTCCACCTCGGGTCTGTTGAAGGAGAATTCTGATCTACAGTTCCTTCTAAGTCTCCATTAGCATGTGCCCCCTCCACCTGCTTTATGGCTACGATCAACACCATCTTTTTTTCTGTACTATCCAACAATGTATCCAACATCACTTGTATATCATTCCAGTCCTGAGTCCTAATTATTAATTTCGAACACTCTATCCAGATCTCTATAAAATCCTGCCACCTTTTTCCATGACAGTAAATCCACTATTGAAAATGGGTTTTTTACTGTTACTGGGCCATGATTCCCGACTGCCTGCTGGAGGGGAGCTATAAGAACTTCCCCAGCATCTCCCCCATAACTCCTTGCTGTCTTCTAGTGTGTCCTGCCGTCGGACTAAAATTCTCTGATCCCCCAAAATGTTCTTTTTGTTCCAGTCCGCTGCGCCTTACAGGAAGGTTACCATCTTTAAAGTAAAGAATGCCTTTATCTTACCAGGGGTCTTCCTCTGATTTCCTCAGTCTGGGGATCAAAGGTTATCCCTGAGAATCCCTTGATGCTGGCTGGAGGTCCTGTGATCCCTCAAATCCATTGAAATTCAGGAGTAAGTCCCACCTGCCCTGTACATCCCAGCCACCTAGAACCAGTATACTAGCCTGGCAGTGGTGCCAATCGTTGGCACACTGGAGGGAATGCCTCACACTCCACCCCTGAAGCCTCAATCCAGCCCCAGAGTGGCCAGATGACCGGAAGTCCCACCTGGGGGAAGGGACCAGGAAAGCCAAGGGGTATTTAAGGCCAAACACGAGGCGAGCACATGTCTTGACCCTACCTCCTCTTGGAATTTCTATCAGCTGGACACTGCTGGAACCAGGAGCTGGTAGCTATATGTGTCCT
Source organism: Ptilonorhynchus violaceus (assembly GCA_013397565.1). Classification (NCBI taxonomy): domain Eukaryota; kingdom Metazoa; phylum Chordata; class Aves; order Passeriformes; family Ptilonorhynchidae; genus Ptilonorhynchus; species Ptilonorhynchus violaceus. Next base: position 152,117 of record VZRJ01009289.1, on the reverse strand, counting down.
TTTCTCTATCTTTTCTGTCTTTCTCTCCTAATTCCCTCTTCTTGGAATTTTTGAGTAACATAAAATCAGACAGGCTTAGAGTTTGCTAAGTTGAATGGGTTAAGTTAATGCTTTGGGAAGTGTTTTATATTGGCTGAATGCTACTCTAAACCTTTCGCCAAAGTTCTCTGATTTTCTAAAGTTGCCAGTAAAGTCTTTTGTGTTGTTTTGACCTCTTGACAATATCTTGTCTAGGCTACTTGTACTGGGATAACTGGTTCCCTTCTTGGCCAGAAGACATCCCCACTTGCCTGCTGGGCTGATTGTGGGCACAGCCTGGACATGCAATGCGCATGATTGGGAAGGATTTCCCAAAACAGATGCTTCTCCTTTCTCTCTCCATTAGGTGCTGAAATGCTGCACATCTCTTTTTCTTGTAGAGTTCAGATTTCCAGTGGCAGACAGGTTGCCAGAAGAGGTCCCTCCTCCACCACTGCCCATCCACCTGCCCACTTCCCTTGCCCAGGAGCTGTCCTGGTCCCAGCTGTCCTGATCTCAAGGCAGCTCTTCCTGGGGCGAATGGCAAGGCCAGCTCTGAAATGATCACGGGGAAAGCATCACTGATTTCTCCCCCGGAAGTTTAGTTTCTGAACTTAGACCCCTCACCTCTGCATTCCCAGCATAGCCCCGCAGCTACAGGCAGAAGTGTGACATGTGAGGCAGGAGAAAGGTGCCAACAACTCTTCAGGTGACTTTATGCTAAATAAAATGGGAAGGAGACTTCTGTTCCCATCAGCCAAAGGAAAGGAAGTTTCCCCAGTTCAAAACGACTAAAGCACCACCAATCTCATTTGAGACTTAAACCTGACAACTGATGATCATTCAAGCACCCATCCACATACACTTCCATTTAGATCTCAGATTAATTTTAATGCCCTTCGTTCAATTAATATACTCGTTAATTAATTTTGCTGTTAGCTACTTTTGTTTCTCAGCAGAATAATCAGATATCCCTTCCTTACTAAACAAAACCTGCCTGCAGTACATCAGAATTAATAAGACCATCTATTTAATTTCCCAGGCATTTTAAATAATTAAAGCTTCCTTGCAGGGGAGGGCAGTGTGTTACTGCCACGGGTGAATGGTGTGACAGATATGTATTTTCTTAAGGGATACATACAGAAGATTAAATATCTCCAATGCCAAAGTTTATATCTGTGCTTTGCAGTAGTTACTAATGAACATTACTAACTAACTGTGCTAAAATACTTCTCAAGGGAGTGCTACATATCTGAAGCGCAATTTTGTCAAGTGGGTCATCTCAGGGCACTTGGAGCTGATGTGCTCAGTGCCCCACAGAAGATCCCCAGTACCCCCAGGACAGCATTGTTCTGGAAAACAGCATGGAAAGCACAGCGGGAGGAGATCCTCTGGCCAGGGACTGTGCTGAGGCAACAGCTCTGTTGAGATGTGCTGGCACAGAGCAAAGCCACCCCTGAAATTATAACTCTGGCACGTGAGTCTTGCCATGAGGAGTGAACAAGGATCCCAGTTCTCCTTTTCTTAGGGCCAAATCCTCTTTGAACATCTCTGAACCCCCTTTACTGGGAGAGGTTTGTAGGGATCTGGAGTTCAGTGAAGCTGTGGGGGAAAAAAAGAGAAAGGGAAACATTTAGAAAACACTGCAAATAACATTAGAGCTTGGTTGTGCAGTGCAGCAATATTTGTGTACCTGCCTGGAACAAACTGCCCTGATATTTGCCCTGAGGATGCAAGAGAGATGCAGTTAGGTTGCTTGGGAAAGAGAAGTTTTCCCATTGAGATGGAGATAAAAGTTTGAAGCCAGGACATATTTTGATGACTGCAGTCATCATGGTAAAGCACATGTGAAGTTGACCTGCAGGCTTCCTGGACAGTTCATTCCACTCTTGCTTTACCAAATTATTGTTAGGTTTTTCCACATGTCAGGATAAGGGCAGGCCCTTGCTTTCTGCCTTCTTTCCCTTTCTCCACTGCTTTAGCTTGAACTTTTTAATAACATTGCCCCTCAGTCAACCTTGCAGACAAAAGGTGTATGAAATTATACTGTGGAGTGAGACCAAAAAGGCTTTGGCAAATCCTGTTTTTAAATGTTCCTTCTAAAAGCCACAGAGAACACAGGCTGCTGAAGAAACTGAGTTTTTCCCTTCGGTGTTTGACACTGAAGCAATGCCACGTGTTAGGCTAATTCCTTTGATTCAGCCACATGACACAAAGGAATGTGAGTACTAGAGCTGCCTGGCATAGTGCCAAAAAAGCAAGACAGCAGCTAGTGCAAAATGATGGAAACAAGTGCGGTTTTACAGGACTAGTGACTAATGAACTGAGTTTTAACCCACCAGGCAATTTGAAATGACTGCATATGCCAGTGTCCAAGAATCCTGAAAAGTCAGAGCACAGGATCATGCAAATTCATTGCTAGCTTACCCATGTAGGCCATTACAAGGGGAAAAATATGCTATAGATATCCAAACTCCTGTGACAGCCTTCAGTGGTGTCACTGGCATGCTTTCTATTGCAATTCAGACTTCTTTACACTTGAAGGAGGGCCACGCACCTAGTGAAATGAAGAAATAAAGATACAGAGAAACAACTATGGAGCACAGTAGATTAACTTTTTCCATAAATCTGGGAAATGATGCTGATGTCACTTTTCTTGGAAGTGCAGAAAGAAACTCCGACCTGAAACTAGCAGTTCAATGGGTGCATCAGCTAGTTATTTATGAGTTATTGAGCTGTATGTGTCAGATGGCAACAGGTAAAAGCACAGTTCATTTCTCTGTTATGCAAGGACAATGCTTTTGTAACTATAGAGCACCCACAGGTCAGCACAGCCCTCCTTGATTTGTGATCACTTGTTCTGTCTCTCAGTAAACTTGATGCCTCTGCAGTCCACTCCTGTGTGGGACATAGGGTTTTACTTCATTCTGTGTGTACAACGTGTACAACATGAAAAGTAAAGGGCTTCCTGGACAAAAGGAATGGACTGAAAATGCACTATCTTTTCTATCTGGGTTGTGATGTGGTTGTTTCATGAAGAGTGGTCAAGGTCCCCTTTGCTGATAGCAGGGAGCTGACCTTGCTTCTTCAGGGAAACTGCTCCCCGAGATTTCTAAGCACAGAGGAAAATTAGCACCATTCTAGTCTGAGGTGACTGCCCTATCTGGAGCTTTTGTAACACCTGAAACCAGACTCCAGAGTTTCCCCAGATTTCCTATGGATGTAGATTTGAAGTTACCCCTCCCACCTCTGCAGGAGAAGAGTGGAAGGCAGAAGGGTGGCATCCTGTGTGACCTGATGGGGGAGTGTTCAGAGTTTTTAAGCAAATAATAGCTGAGACTCTTGCACGGCATAAACTGTCATGGACACGGATTTCCAGAGGTCAGAGAAGCAATATCCATGCCTGTGGCTTTCCAATACACTTTTTAGCCTTCAGTGCAAGGTGTTTTTATACTTAGCAAAGAACAACTTGTCACAGGCCATTGAAGTTTTGTGAATTTAAAGCAAGGGGAATGAAAAAGAAAAAAAACAAAAACCATGCGAGACAGACCCACCATGTGCTCCAGACTTAATGCTGTGGTTTTGTTCAGGGAAGAATATATGAGAAACATTTCTTGAGCTAAAGGATTATTTTATAATAATGTGTCTAAGACAAAGTCTCTTCTAGGATGTGTTTTACTGAGGTCTGCAAAGAATTTGTTTTCAGCAAAAGGAAATGAGAAATGCAGCAGCACTGCCATGGCTACTACTAAATGAGTCTAATTCTCTTTGACCCTAATGATACCACTTCTTCCCTTGACAGTCTGCAGATTAAAACAAACATGCAAAAGAGCAACAGAATGAATTAAATCAGATTTCCTACAGAGTTGTGTGCTCCGTTGCCCCTTCCTCCACTGCCAGCACCATCTCATCTATCCTTGTTTCCTCTGGGTCTTCATGCATCATCTGCAGAGATTCAGCAATAACCAAGGACAGCAATTGCTGCAAAGTCAGACTCTTCTCAACAACTTCACAGACAGGAGGAGGCAGATTATATTTATCAAACAGCTCTGTCAAAGATCACAGAATCATAGAATGGTTTGGGTTGGAAGGGACCCTAACGATCATTTAAGATGAGGATGGTGGGGTAAGCGTTGTTTGTGCACTTTCTCTGTTCAATTGGCCACTTCAAAGAAAACAGAAAGCATTTGTTAGCTATAAATGTTCATTAGCAGTCAGCTGGACCTGCATATGCTTAGTGAGCCAGTGACCTGCTGCTGTGAGATACCTCTCTGAGCCAGGACCTTGCACTGGTGTGTGTTTGCAGAGCAGTCTGTGTGCAGGGTTTATAACCAGGAGCACTCTTCAGACATGAGGCATCATTCATGTGCATGAAACAAGAAGTTTCTGCCACAATATTTGTCAAAGACATGGCCAAGGACTTCTTTTAGCCCCTAGTGAGTGGTCACTTCTCTGTCATCCTATGACAATGTCCCATTTATAAGGAGCTGCCTGTGTGAGGTATGGCTGTATGTTCTTCTTGGGAGTGAATGAGCCACAAAGGGTAATATATACAGAGGCTTCATTGTGTTGTTAAAATGTTTCCCAGCCCAACAGGAAGGCCCCACTGCAATTATCTGACCCAATATCATCTTTTCTGTCAGAAATCTTAGAATCACAGATTCTGTGTGACCTGGGTTAGAGGGGATCTTAAAGTTCAACCACTTCCAACCCCCTGCTGTGGGCAGGGACACCTTCCACTATCCCAGGTTGCTCAGAGCCCCATCCAGCTTTGCCTTGGACACTTCCAGGGATGGGGCATCCACAGCTTCTCTGGGCAACCTGTTCCAGTGCCTCACCACTCTTTAAACTAAAGAGTTTGTTCCTAATATCTAATCTAAACCTAGAGGTGTCCCCATCTGGGAGGCTTCCCAAGTTCCCATTCTGGTCTGCAAAAAGAAATTAGCATTTCTAGGACACAATATATCTCAGTCTGTTGTTAATTTCTAAACTAAGTGAGCTGTGTCCTTAAATGCTTTTGCCTCTCCATGGGCAAAGTCAGCTGAGAGTGACTACGCTGGATGCCCTCTGCACACACCTTGTGATAACTGCTCCCAGTTATCACACAGGGAGCTTTAGTGTCCCCTCAGTGGACATTAAAGTTGGGCAAGATGAACCTCGGTGTGCCTGGCTGTTTGTTCCTGTGTTTTCAGAAGTGTTTGCAAACTGCATTGTTTGCTTTTCATGCAGGGTTTGGCTTCTTCTCACCCTGGCCCAGCTTTAGCTAAAAATGATATTTAGGTCACTGATTCATGCCAAATACATGCATCCTTTCCTGGACATGGAAAAAATTGCAAGAGAAAAAGACTGATCTCTGTAAAGCATTAGAAACGTGACAAGCACTTATAAGCAATTTCAGGCCACTTCTTTTTTCTTTTCTTTTCCCACCACTTGATTATTTTGTTAGGGTTTTATTCCGTGTCTTACCAGATCAATACCACATCTAGTTAAAATATACATCTCGAAATAAACTTCCACCTCCCAGATTAACTCCCCAAATTCAACTCTGTCTTCAAAAAGACATCATATGTTGCCATTAACCATTGCTTTGAAGTGAATAGCACCTGGTCCTTCTGGAAAGGCTCTTGACTTTAGATCAGCCTTTTGACAGAGAAGTGCTGTCCCAATAGCCCCACATCACCTCTGCTGTGCAAACAGGGGGAAGGCCACAATCACCCAGCTTCTGCTGAGTCAAGAACTGAACCCAGGAGCCCTGAGCATTAGTCCAGTGTAAAATCCACGGCCTGAAAATGCGGAAACACCGTCCGGGAGAAATTCGCTGTTACTTTGCTCAGGGCTCACACAGGAGAAAATCTGAATTAATTCTCTAAATGCTGAGTGGTTTTCCTGCTAAAATCTTTGTCTCTGCAGGAAACAGATGGACGTGAAATAGAAATTCCCTCAACTCCTCTGGCACTCATTGGATGCTTCAAAGCACAAACAATCTGCTGTGTGGGCAGCCAGGGAATATTTCTACAGGGTAAGGCAGATATCTCAGAAAATCAATGCACTTTAGTGTAGGGAGTAATCATGGCAAGTCAATGTGCTTGCAAGGCCCAGCCTCCAGGATTTCTGCCTGTGGGCTCAAGTAAGAAACTTTTGACAAAAATATAGAAATGTCTTTTAGAATTAGAATTATGTTTGACCAAAGAGTAGCAAGTGGTTTTTACAGGAACAATTTTAATATCAATGCCCCCCAAAATTATGCAGTCTGTAGCTTACCTGAGTTAGCCAGAACCCCTTCTATCTTTCAAATGGTGGGTGGAACAGAAACTAGGGTGTGTTAGTACTACTGCTCAAACATGTGAATCAAAAGATGGTACCTGAAGACAAAAAATTTTAATTCCTAAGCCCAAAACAGGTGGTGGAGGTTGTCCTGTGGGGCTAAAAAGTGTACTTTTTCCCTTCACAATTTGCTTTGAAAATTTTAATGCTTGAAAAAATTGCTTGAGTAGGCTTTACTATATTTGCAGTAACTGGTGCTGAGGACTCCATACATTCTTATTTTAGCATCATTGATAGTTCAGCCTATATGGTAATGGTCACTTAGAAAATTTATATAATCTTTTGGAAGTGTTTGTTATTAGTACCTGTGGCTGTACCACTAATGTCTTATCAAAATTGCTTTACAACCACATATAATGAACAGCCACCCTTCTAAAGTGCCTGATACAGCTAGAATCATCACAGAATCATGGAATCATAGAATAATGGAATCACAGAATGGTTTGGGTTGGAAGGGACCTTAAAGATCAACTAATTCCATCCCCCCTGCCATCCCACTGTTCTCTCACATAGGCTCTATCTACATTTGTTTCTGCACAGGGTAAAATGAAGGTTGCAATGAGCATGTTGGGTGAGATATAGGCAAGCTGGCAATATTTCCTGCCCAGGAATCACTCATTTTTGATTCCTTTTAGTTTACTTTGGAATCAGTCTGAGTAAGCAAAAAGTATTTCTCCCATGGGCCCATGGACAATAAGATAAGAATCATGAAAATATCTCCATGCAGAGCTTCTGTAGAAAAAATGTTGTTGGAAGGTGACATTTTCCATACTTCCAAAGGCTGCATGGAAATTATAAGCTGAAGATATTGTCCTGATGAATATGAATATAAATTGAATATGAATATAAACTTTCATTTTCTTCTGACAAACTTCAGTGCAATTTGTAGCTGATCTCACAGACTGATGGCAACCTGAAAGGGGTCCTCAAATTCAAAAACCCTGACCCAGCTAAATTTTTGCCAGAAAAATTGCTCATATCCTTATAAAGTATATATTGCTCTTGTTTTAGTTGGTTTATGGTCCCCTCTATAATTCTGAGTTTACTGCTAGAAAATACCACCTCACACATCAAACCACAAACAGTCCAGAGGACTTAGGTTCTGTATGAGACACAGGTCCTAAAAGTATCTTGTTCTTTTCAAGCACAAAATCACCCTGCCTATCACTCTGTATTAGAGGGGAGCATCATTTATATTATCAGTATATCACAGACAATTTAAAGATCAATTCTAAGTGTTTTAAATCCTTCATTCTCTTGAAGTTTGCTTGTAAAGCTAAAAATGGGGCCATTTAAATTAGGAGTTTGTCCAATATAATCCCTCTGGTTTAAAAAATGAAACAAAGCATTTGTCAGTGTTTCTTATTCTCCAGTGTTTTTATAATTGTCCTCAAATCTAAGACTCACAATTTTCTCATTTGCTGCATAGTTAACTGTACACATTCAGGGCAGTACCAATATAGTGACACTCAGAAGGACTGATGCTGTCTGGATACATCTGTGCAAAATGCTCAGGTTGCATATGAGCAGGAAAATCTTTTAAGGTGTTTTCGGTAAGGCTGTTTTTCATATTATTTGAATAGTCCAAAGGGCTACATTGTGTTATCAAATCTAAATTGCACTTGAGTAACACTGAAGTGATAGGTAGAAATCAGGTAAAGGAAGGCACAAGCTGCCTCTGTCAGTATTGTTTGAGAGGGTCATAAATGCTGTCATGTCCAGATGCCTTCAATTATGCAAAACTTGAAGTACATTTTAGAGATTAAAAATGGTATTGGTGTACTTTTATTGGCAAAGGGTTCAGGAAAAGAATAGCTGAGGTTGTGAGGACTGCATCTAACCAGAAAGAGCGGGGAGGAGAGCAGAGGTGTGGCTGAGATTGATGTGGACAGGAGAGTGAAGGCAAAGCTAGTGCTGGATCTGAAAGGGGGATCCCACATGCACTGGTGGGGAGGAGGGTCTCAGCTGTAAGAAAGGAAATGCAAGCATCTCTCCAAGGTAGGGGCATGGCTTAACCATTCTTTTCCCTTTCTTTGCTGATCAGAAATCCGGAGATCTCCTGGCTAGAAAGAGGATGGACTGATCCACTTTCACTGCCCACAGCGCACGAGCTGATATCCGGAGAAACCCACAGCCTGCATGTGGCCTGATGTCTGGGGAGATCTCCACTGACTCTGGACCTGCTCATGTATAAATAGGCCAGGGGCTTAGCCTTGGGGCCTTGGACACACCTTCAAGGCCTCCAGACAAGTTATAATTGTCTTGTATGTCTTTGGGTCTTGCACCTCTCGTTACCTCCCTCACATGAGAAAGAGCACAAGGACTTTCAGAGGTGTTGAGCGGAGGCAGGCAGAAGCAGTCAGCAGAAGGAGAGATGTAGCAGCTATAAAGTGCCTGATTTTATATCCTCTAATGACCCACTGGCACTGATCTGCCTGTACAGCAGCAAGAAGTGTCAGTCAGCAAGGATCAGCTTTTTTTAATGTCTTTACTACCGCTACTAACAACTCAATAGCACATAAAAGTGCTGGGAGGTGGAAGAGAAGGAGAAGTGGATGTTGAGGGGAAATTACTGTAGAACGAGGCAGAAGAGCCAGTTTTCCCCAGCTGGCTCCCTGCAGATCAGAATCAGGAGCACATTCCCAGCAGAGCTCAGGCCCCTTTGTGCAGACCCATCCTCCTCTTTCCCTGAGAGCAGGCAAGGTTGAGGGAAGCAGCCCTGCAATTCTCTCCCCCTCCAACACGTGCCAGATGGCTTGGGGGAGGATCGTTTGCTGCTCCTTGGGCTACTCCACCTGGAAGACTGAGAGGGAGATGCAAAGCTCAGGTCTGCTGATATTCTACCTGTGTCAGGAAGTCATAATAAATCTTGTTAGCAGCTAAAAGGGCTCTGTCAGACTGGAGAGGGAGCTTCACTTGCTCAACTTCAGAAGACAAACAGAATGAATTTTATGAATTTTAAACCAAGTTTGTTATTCATATTATTTGATATTTATATTGTTACCTAAAACCAGGATCATCACGTTACAGAGCTCGAAACAGAGAGATTAGGAACTGTATTCCAGCCCTAATGTTTGCCACACCTTATTTTATACATTTATCAGAGAAGGAATGTCTATTACACTGTTGGTTGCTAGTCAGCACAAATATGCCTTATTAATAGAACTGGCATCTGATCACTAAGGAAATAAATAAATTGAAAAATAGCTTGGAGATTTGAATATATCTTCATCAGATAAAAGTGATGCAGTCACTGCTTGCTGTGCTGCTTGATAAAGAGGGCAGACTTGTGATGCCAAGTCCTTCACTGTCATCAGGATAAATCACTTTACAAGCTTAAATAAAAGAAATAGGCCTAATAACTCAAACTAACTAAAACTAATTGTTTGCACAATTCATAAATATTTATTTGAAGATCTCTCTGTTTTTAAGAATAAAAGAAAATCTGGATTACATTTACATATATTTATTTCACATATTCATATATTCATTTCCACATTCTAAAGTCATGTCTTTCATATACGTGTGTGATTTCTGCATACACTTTTAAAGAAGTCTTGCACATAATTATTTCATTTTATATTCAGCCATCAAGAATTGTTGCAAAGTGACATTACTGCAGCTGGTAACATTTAATATTTTTTATTTCTATCCCGAAAACCACCTATTTTTCCATCAGTCAGATCTAGTAATGGGAAATCCAGATCCTGCCATCCATGCATAAACATGCTGCTCCCAGTAAAGTCAACATTATTTCCTGTTTTCTAAGGACAAAACACAGGACTGAGCCTAGAGTTATATCAATGCAAGAAAGGAAGAAACATTTTTTAATTAGATATAAGGATTTGAGGGAAAATGCTGGATACACTTGAAACCGTGAAGAAATATGAGTCTGTATTTTGATATTTATATTTCCTGTCTGTATTTTGTTTTGTTTTATTTTATTTTATGGATAATTTTAGGAATTTGACTGCAATCCAATATGCAGAAATAAACTGCAGGTCCTTTCTCTTCCACTAACTTTTCTTTTTATGTCTCAGCTAGCTGCATTTTCTTCTCCTTATATAATCATAATAACAGAATGGTACAAGTATAAGAAATAATGATCTGAAAATGCAGGACATTGAGGGCAATTTTGTGTAAAGCAGCTGGAATTCCAGATCTGTAATGCTGGCACTAATTTGCCCAATTTTCCATTTAACCTGTTGGTCTTCAGAAGCATTTGTTTTTCTTCAGAGGAAAAAAACCCACAGACTCATGAAGTCATTACTAAGCTGGCAGCATGAAAGAATTTTGAAGAAGTTTCCTGATTAAAGTTCATCTGAAGAAATTATGCACTCAGGCAGGTAACTAAGGTGTTTCTGTTGTGAATGGAAGTTTCTGGAGCTGGCCAGCTGTGTGGAAACCAGTGAGTCAACAAGTAGAATAATAAAAGAGAGAACTAACAGATAACCCTGTAGTACACCTTAATCGAACAATTTATTATGGCAAGATAACTCTGGAAAAAGAGAGACAGCCAATGTGAAATATTAATCCTGGGGACCTGGATGACATCTATGAGGCCTTAATGTGGATCCATGAATTTAAAGATTGACATGGATGTTGGCCCAGCAGTCTTTAAAGGTTTTCAGCCTGGATTGGATCCTGATTTCTTAATAACGTAAGACAAGGATAATTATTTCAGTTAAGTTACATCATGGTTTTTGTGACATGGTTGCATATAATACATTATTCCTGTATTATATTCCGGAAGATACAAAGGTCTTGGAGGCCTTTTAGGGCTGAAAATGATCATTCATTAGTGGTGATGGGGAAGACACTGGATGATCCTTGTGGGTCCCTTCCAGCTCAGCATATTCTCTGATTCTACAGTTCTATATCCAGGCTTGTTTTCAGCATTACATTCAACCATAGTTCATTGTAAATATTTTGCACAGACTTATGTTCATCCCACCAATGTTACCAATCAGCTGGATAGAAAACAGCCCTCTTTGCATGCCCTGTACCTTCAGCAATGGGGCTGTTCTGGCCTGAGCACAAAGCCTCTGGGAGCGTGTTTGGGTTGCCTCAGTGACACGTAGAGCAGATCTGTGTGACTCTTCAGGATGGGCTGTGCAAAGACTTTCAACATAAAGGGAAGAGACTTCATACTCTGTAAGCAGGTAACCAAAATTATAAATTATTTTTTCTTCTCTTTTGAGTGAAAAAGTTGCAGTGACTCAAATGCACGAAATAGCTACTGGAATTGGTGTTTACATGTATGCACATATTCTATAAATATAGATTAATAAATGGAAGCAGTATCTAATAACTAGACAAAAGTGCTCAACTGGCTTGATTCAACTTATGTTCCTTCCCAATTTCAAACATCTGTTGTAGAAAAAGGGCTGTTAGCCTGCACATTGCAACCATGATCATGTCAGCTCAGAGAGGAGCTGAGCTGGCCTTGAATCAGCTTGGATTCATGGAAAGGACTTCTAACATCATCAAGTCCAACCATCAACTCTGCACCACCACCATGTTTGTCACTAAACCATGTCCTCAAGTGCCATATCCACATGTTTTTTGAGCACTTCCAGGGATGGTGCCCAGCCCCTGGGGGGTATATGACTACAGCAGGTATTTAGCCCCTGCACCTGGACAGCCAGCAGCCCACTCCCCACGGCATTCTGCTGCCCAAATCCACAGATATCATAAACTTTGTCCCTGCTTTGTGCAAGAGTTATGGTGGAAATAAATCCCAAAGAGACTGGAACCCATTCAGTCTTCTGCACTGTATGTTGTAAGTCTTATTTGTAATGCTTTCTCTTAGGATGATGGTGTGCATGGAAAATCCAGGTAAGAGGAAGGATTTGAAGCCATTTATGTTTCAGCACCTCCCGGAAAGGCGCAGAAAAAACAAGGTAGATTGATTCATGGTTGTTGGCCTTTGGAAAAATCCCTTTTCTAATTAAGCAGTGAGACACAGGGTATAACTGACAGTAATTAGCTCCCAGGAGAGGAATGGCTGAAGTGACTTCCCTGTTCTTTTGAATGGAGACCTCAAACACAACCAATGGAAAATACACCGGTGTGCAACAGGCTGTTGACATCTGACCAGGTACAAGTGGGCTGAAATTGTACACTGTGTCAGATCTGTGGTTAGACTACAGGGTCCATGGAGCTAATTGTACCTTTTAGTCTAAACCAAAATGATACCTGACAGGATGGGAAGAGTTATGAGCTGTGCTCCATGCCAGGAGAAGGCCTGGGCAGCTGTAAAACATCTGTTTTGAAAGCTTCCTTTAGAACCACAAAAAGCTTGGGTTTTTTCACTCTGTCTAATATTAAGACTCAAACACTGTGTGGCAGAGAATTCTGATTTGTTCTTCCCTTGTCCTGAACTACATCCTGATTCTGCCAGAGAGGCCAAGTGGGCAGTAGGAATTCTCTTTCCTGTATAAAACATCTATGCCTAAAGAGTTCATGTAACACAAGAACGTATTAAAAAACCCAGCTCGTAAGAATAGAGAAGAAACATAAACTTTGCAGAATATGACACAGCCACTGAATGACACAAAGGCATTGTGAGGACTGGCATGGAACATGTGTTTCACTTATCCAGTCCGGTTCTGGCCTGTCTTTCGATTGCTGTTCCCATCAGAAATGACAGAAAGCTGTTATAAAAATCAGCCAGGTAACTTTCCTTTGGACTTTGGAATTCATTTGTCCAGGAGTGACTAACAGTTTTGGGGAAGATCGAGCTGCAGTGGTGCTGGCTGGGAAGGAGTCAGTTTTCTTCTCAGTGATTCCCAGTTCCTCTCTATCATCACCTGATTTTCATGCAGCATTTTACAGCTCACGTCTAATAACTGGTGATGGAGAGACTTTAAAGAACCTTGAAATACGGGATAATCTTAAGATAAGACCTTAAAATAAGCTAGGACCTTAAGATTAGCTAGGACCAAGGCAGCACAGCTCTGCTGGTTGGGAAGGCAGAGATGAAGGGAGGCATCCTGCAAAGGGACTGTGGGGCTCAGCTCTCTGCTGTGGAGGGGAGGCTGCAGCTGGGGCTGGGACTGCAGAACGTGTTTGTAACTCAGGGTGGTGGGTGCTGCTGACCATGTCTCTCTCTTGGGCATGAGTAAACAACCCCACATCTCACCATGTCATACATAACAAGTCCTTGATAGCCTCATATGCCATGTCTGTGTTTATCTCAGACTCTTCCACTCGTTGTGGGCCACAAACCTTCCCAGGGGTAGCTGTGTCTAGCTGGATGCTGGATTTAAAGGCAGTGTGTGGACCAACAGGGCAGCATTTGCCATCAGACCTGTTTGCTGATTTTGCTGTGTGCAGTGATGCTCCACACGGTGTAGATCCCTGAAAAGCACACATATCAAAAGGCTTTTTTTTTCCTGGAATTTATCTGGCTCCCCACAGAATACTTTAGCCTATATGTGCTTCAAAATATTTCTACCCAGTTAAGCTAACAAATCAAAACAAGGTGAAACCACTTCAAGCCACCAGTGAAGTTCCTAGCATCACCTGAAGTGCTCGTGCACCAGCAATAACAGGGTGACTCAGTTTTTGTAATTTAATCCCATGCCAATAGGCCTCCACGTCAGATATGCCAATAAAGATAAGCCAAAAATAAACCAGGCTTCCATGGCCTGTCCTCTCTCCCCAGATTCCTGGGCAACCCCACCCTGAGTGACAAGTGCTTGCCAGGGAGAGGGCTGACCTGGCGGAGCCCTCCTGCCTGCACACGGCAGCACCTTTTTTAGACCAATGAAGGTTAAAATCCTCGTTTGATTTTGTTTTTTGCCCACTCCTCCCCCTGCCACCCCTTCATGTCCTCATTACCTGTGTGTTCCCGCCCCGAAGGCGTTGTCATGTGCAGCTGCAGGGCGGGAGCTGGTGACAGTGGTGACCTGAGCGGTGGCTGCCGCCTCCGCCAGGGCACAGCTCTGCTGGCGGCACTGGCACTGTTGTCATTAGCTCTATCAGCTGTGCATGTGGCACAAAATATCCTCAGGCAATGATTTGTGCTGAGAGGGATAGAAGAAGGTCAGGGAACTTTATAATCTGACATGCCATAAATGCAGCATGACTCTGCACATAGGGATGACTTCTTTTACAGCATTAGCTGCACACGGGCATAGCTGCCTCAGATAGCAGTGCCTGTGAAGTCAGACTTCTGAAACCAGAGTTGTCAACTTATAGTTCCTGATTAGTGTTGAACTATAGATTACTGGAGGGAGGCTGCTCTGAAAGCACTCAGACACTGCAAGGGAGCTGACCAGGAAGAGAACTGCTCTTGGAAGTGTACAGCCATCCAGCACAGCCCGTTCCAGCAAAGCAGCCTTGGCTAAGTCACACTCCCTGATAGCTGGGACCAGCTCAGAGTACACTGAGGGAGAGTTACTATGAGTCCTATGTGCTGTGGGCAGCCCTACACCCATCCTGCAACCGGATTTTTTCAGAATCACACAGAAGCCCAGGGTTAGATTCCTAAATTCTCATCATCCAGACACTGAGGTGCCCTAAATTCCCAAACAGTCCAACCATTCATGCTGCATCCAACATTTTGCAAGCTATCGCTATTAAATAGCCATTGACCATAAACTTAGATGAGACACTTCATTTGTCACATTAAAATAAATAGGGATTTCATTGAAACCCTCGAAGGTAAATCTTCTCCCAGGTGCATCAGGTAAAGCTAAATCCTTTCTCTTTATCACTTAAGGACATGTCAGTTCATCAGACAATCTGGAAGAGTGATGAACTGGAGGTATTTCAGTTTTTGGCCACCGTCCTCTTCCCCATGGTACACCATGAAGTCCCCAGTGGGGTTGCAAGACCCCAAAAAAATCTTAGAAGTGGTTTAAACCAGCAGCACATCACAAGCAGAAAATGACTCTGGTGGTGATTCAGGAGGTGGCCCAAGACATGTGCCAAGGTAAGGGTGGGCTCTTGGCATATGTGTTGGCACCTGGAATCACATCATTCCTCTGCACGGGGTGAGGAGAGGAGCTGGGGGGCACAGGAAGAGTCACTGCACCAAAGCAGAGGACAAAAAGATACCTATGAACATTTCCATGAACTGTAGCTGCCCCATCCCTGGAAGTGTTCAAGGCCAGGCTGGACGGGCTCTGGGCAAGCTGGTCTAGTGGAAGGTGTCCCTGCCCATGGCAGGGGGTGGAACAAGATGAGCTTTAAGGTCCATTCCACCCCAAACCTTTCTGTGATTCTGTGATTCTGTGAATGCAAAGGTTGGATGGAGTGATCCCTTCAGAAAAGGTTGTCATGTTCAGATTATTGTGGAGGCACGGAAGAGAAATTGGAGCTGTGGAAGGGACAACACAGCTTACCCGTAACCACGGATTTTCTAGCTGAACTTCTGTTGTGGAGATCAGCCTTGCATGCTTTTTAACAGTAGCTGTGTTTGATATTCTGCACTTGAAAGAGGTCACTATTTCATCCCTGCTGCAGAGCCTGTGTACAAATTGTACATGCACAAGGACAACGTGTACACATGTAACTTCTACCAGTTTCAGGTATCTGTTCTATCTAGTAGAGAATTGGAGAGACAAAACCTTATGCCTGGCCATAGCAGTTTTATCACTCCATTCACCATGACAACACTGAAATATGCCACAGCTTCAGGATGTGTCAAAAAATGAGGAACCTGATGCTTGGCAGTGCTAGCTAAAATAATTCAGAACCCTGTGGATGTACATCCAGATTTTGACTTGTGCAAGCAACACATATGGCTTTGTCTGCATATTTCCACAACACCACAATACCTTTTAGTATGTGCTGCCTGAGAGGGGGACAGACTGGCCTCAGCTGAGAAACCTTCAGCTGAAGAAGATGTACTTGGTACTGTCTTTTACTGAGCAGAGAAGAGGATGGTGAGTCTGAATTAGAGGCTGCAGGGCAGAGGCAGAAACAGAACAGTCAAATCTTTTAAGTCATTAAAAACCAAAGAAGTTACTCACCCAGCAAGGATATAGATGGGAGAAAGTAAGCCAGACATGGAGCGCAGTGTCTAGCTGCCCAGCTGCATTTGGCTCAAACCACGGAGAAACCCCAAACTCCAAGTTTAGCACTGCTCCCTTGCTATCAAATCCCTGTGAAACCCACTGGTAACACGTGAACACGTGCACTCCACTGGTACAGACAGCAGAGACCAGGACGAGGAGAACTTGACCCTGGGAGAAGCTCCTCAGAGCCTGCTGCAGGGACCAGGCAATAGGAACTGGAATCCTGGTGTGTCTATACATATATATATATATATATATATTTACACCAATAAAGAAGAAAATCAAAGTTGGCAGGAGGGTTTGGCATAGTCTTCTTTAAACCTGTGCTCTCTTTGTGTAATGTAGCTATAATAATGTGTTTTTCTATGGCAATGCAGTTAGCATAGTTTTAATAACAGCTTTTTCCTGCAAGGTGCCAAATATTCTTTTTTCCTTAAGTTATTTCAGTTCAGGATGCTGTACCCCTGCAGGGTTAGGCCTTATTTTCCAACTACAGGCAGCATTTGAGGAGGACAAATTTCAGCTTCGTTTCCCCTGGATTGCCATTGCACACGCTGAGAAAATAACCCAGTACAAAAAGCAACTGAGATGAGCCAAATGAACTGGAATTCTTTTGGCTACTGTATTGCTTCTGTTTCACACCTTAGCAATTTCTGTTGTAAATGATCAATTCAGGTCCCAGTCATCAGATGAGGCAAATGTGCTGATTCATAACACGAATGCAGGAGGGAATGGAAGAAAATAAGCATGGTAAGTATGTAAAACGTTTTACAGTAAGATTGCTTCTACCAGGTCAAGGCAATAAAGTTTTACTGGCTTGTGCTACTTGCATAAAGCTGGAATTATGACTGCAAAATAAACCTGGGAAATCTCTGTATTCAGATAAATACAGACATTCAGAATAACACAGGAACAGGGGTCTTGTATGTCTTTGAACATACTTTGTATACCTGAAGTAACCAAAGTGATATCTGTTGACAGAGGATAGATGGATGTTTGAGGAAAAGAATGTAAAAAAGAGTAAATTAGTAGCCATTGAAAGGAAAATTGAAAATACTAAGCATTCTAAATTGTTTTGGCTCAAAACTGAGCTATTTATTTTACTGTGATATGTTCACCTTGTTTAGAGTCATATTAAACCAAAGTGGAGCTTTCTGTTTGAGAAATATTAATGATAATTTCCAGAGATTAAAATTTTTTCAAAAAAATACATTTGAAAACAGGTTAAATGATGGAGAACCGCCTCTTTCCTGCAAGTGACTTTTATTTTGATAAATCTGCATATTCTGTGGAAAGATTTAAAAATCTTCAACCTCTTCCGGTCGTGAAACACGCAGGATTAAAGCCAATGTTAAATATCTATTTAATACATCTATTTAAATATCCATTTTCAGTTTGTGATTTTTTTTGCCTACACTATTCTCATGGAGACATATGACATCTTAAGAAATGATTGTGCCTCTAAGAGCCTCTGTTCTTAAGATTCCTCAGGCTGAAATCAGGAAATCTTCAAAACTCTAGCTCCTTGACATCACAAGATTCAAACACTTGGAATCAATTTGCACTTCTGAAATTTCAAGCTGTTGTATATTTGATAAAATGAAACAAACAAAAAATTCATTCACATAAAATAAGACTTTTTTTGGTAACAATCGAAATTATTTTAAGGTGCAGCTTTTTCCTTAGAAAAAGCTTGGAAGGTAAGAATAGTTTCCAACGCAGCATAACTTACAGAATAATCATAATAAGCACATTTTAAGGCACCATGTAATGTTCATTCTTGTAGTGTTTCATAACTATATTTTGACTACAACCTCATCACTTTATCTGGAGAGCCAATAAATGACAAATGGCATGCATTTTGCATGACTCTGCATTTCAGTTATTTATTAAGTTAGCTCCAATTCTTCAGTTGCCTTTATCAACTACCTGTAAAAAATCAATAAGTGATAGGACAACATGGTGTGTAGCCAAGTATATAAGCATGAGGTTTTGCTGCTCAGTCTCAATTTGTCACTTGAAACCCTCTGACTAAGAGGTGACTCTTAAATCCTCATCATATCCCTGTTATCTGATTTGCAGGAATCCAAGACTTAAGCAACCATGTCCAACTCCGGTGAGGCAGAACTCCTACACACCTTTAAGGGCATTCCCTTTACCACCAGATCTTCTCCAGAACTTTTAAAATCCTTGGATAATTTTGTTGCTAGAGAAGATGATGTCCTTTTGGTTTCCTATCCCAAATCTGGTAAGTTCTAGTTTTAAATGTTAATTGCAAGAAGTCTCAGTTGTGTGTTTTCATGTTCTCTGCTTAAACTGCTTGGGAAATGCCTGTGTAAAAGAAACAGGAAAGGATGTTTGAGAATGTGAATGTATTATTCTGTCAGTAAGTGTTCAGATTACAAGGAATATGGGTCACTTACCTACATTTTGATTCTGTAATTGAAAATAATCTTAGGTGTTTTCATATTGGAAAGCAAATAAATATTCCTTACTTGTAAGCAAAATCTGTACTTGAAAGATTTTCCTGAGGACTTTCTATATTCAATTATGAGCAAGTCAAGAATTGTATGAAGTTATTTGTGTAGCTCTTGGGTGTAGATTTATTAATTTCTTGTCCCCTCTCCACCCACCTCTCTTGCACACAGAAGCACACACCAAGGGGAATCTCAGTCAGTAGTTTCCAAATATACAGACTCGAGTTACTATAAGGAAAAAAACCTCAACAGAAGAAGTTATTCTAAAATAAATTATAAAAATAATATAACCACCTCTCAGCTGACAGCAGTTTGTCTAATGAGATTCTTTTGGTACCAATATTAACAATTCTCATAGAGTTACACTGTACTTCAGCAACAGCTCTAATTTTTTAAGTGTTTATATATTTGGAGCCAATGGGATTATTTAGTCATGTAAAGTTTCTTGAATCTGGGGGATTAGAAGTATAACTTGTTCACTAGCAAGCTGTTTCCATATGGAAAATGCATGTTCCACATTTTTTCTCAGTAATAAATATTTCCCTTTTTTGTTTTGTTTTGTTTTCTTAAAATTACTCTTTTGTAGGCACCCACTGGCTTGCAGGAGTGATAACAAAGCTTTACAATACTCAAGTTACAATAACATCTCCCATTGAATTTGGAGATGTTTCCAAACTGGAGGAGCTGAATAAACTCTCATCAAAGAGAATCATCCCAACACACTTAGACTACAACATGTTACCTCCAAATTTTAAGAATAAGAATTGCAAGGTAAGGAAAAAATTATATCCAAGCAGTAAGATACATGGAAGGTCTGTTAGGAATCTACTTTGTCCTGTTGATCCTTAATTTTTGAACGATTTGCAGTTTTCAGAAGTGTTTTGCTGGGAATTTTGGAGACACAGCTGACCAGCAGTTGAAGGCAGCATGAGGAGAGGCTTGGACTAGGGACTGGGTTCGGCTCCTGCCCCACTGCTCCCGCCCCACTGCTCCCATGGGGTGATTTCTACAGCAGGCACAACCCAAAACAGAACATCAACACCTTTCAGTCAGAAATGTCTCATTAGAATTGAGGGTGTTCTCATGACCCCATTTCCTACTGGCTTATAAAATAGTTGTCTTGGGTACTTACAGGCTGTTATGGGTTTAAAGGTACTTTGCCCCTTCTGCTTTGCGAAGAACCCATAAAGGTATTTGGCAAACAGAGGAGAAATAAACGTGGGAGGCAGATTCATATCACAGTTTTGAGTTCATAAAATCATAGAATCACCTGGGTTGGAAGAGACCTTAAAGACCATCTTGTTCCAACCCCTGTGCTGTAGGCAAGGACACCTTCCACTGGACAAGTTCCTCCCCTGCTAATGTGGGAGATCTTTAAAAAATAAGCTCTGGGTCTCAGATTTTATATTTAAAGTCCAAAATTTCAGGATTACTCAGATCAAGCCTTTTGGGACAAAGCTAATTTGAATGAAAGGCCAAAGTTCATGTTTTGAACCGTCCTTTGAATGTTAATTAGTAAATGCTTTCATATGTGACATTTGTGAGATAATACACTGACTCAAAGTTAACACAGGTTCTTCCATAAAACAGAAACATTACCCAGCTGTAGCAAACACACCTCTGTCCAGATGGAATTGTTTACTAACCACTATGGACCCCTGCCTAAGCAGAGACAAATACATTTCTAATTTAATGGCACAGTCACCAAAATAGGAATCCTAAAGGAAAGGGTTTTGACACTGCAAACTGCTTACGAAAATGCTCTATTTACACACAGACCTCCTCTAAAAGAAAGGAAGGATATTCTCATTAATAACTATATTACCTTCATTTACAGATGATCTACATCAGCAGAAATCCAAAAGACACTGCAGTTTCCATGTTTCATTACTACAGAGATAACCCAAACCTTCCCACTATAGACACCTGGCCTGCTTTCTTTGACTTGTTCTTAAAAGGGAATGGTAAGGATAAAGGTTTTCTCCTTGCAGTTTATGTCAGTTTATTATGCACAGAAAGAGTTAAGAAATTTGAACTGTGTGAAAACTCCCTAACGAACTCCTTATTCATATGGCTTTAGTCAGGGTTGGTGGGGATAAATTCTAATGCCAAACTGAACAAGAGCAAATAATAGGATGCTCTCCTCAGCCCTGCAAGGAGTCCTTTTGATAAGCAGCTGCATCATTTCAGCACAAGAGCTCTTTGCAGGTTTTTGCCGCTCTCTGCTGTCCTGGGTGAGCAGGGCAGTGGTTGGCCACAGGGCATGTGAGGAGACTGTCACCAGGCTGCAGTGACAGATGGGACTGCAGGCCTAGTGTCTTCTCCAGCCTGGAAGACAACCCTGGACAGCCCTTCAAAGGAGTCTGGACAGCCCTTCAAAGGAGTATGGACACACTCATAAAGCCCTTCTGCACATGTTGTGCCCGATGTGTTGTCTTAGAAATGGGGTCCAAAGACCAAGGACAAGAGGGAGATTTTTATGAGTGGTGGGATGGAAGCTGGCCTGGGAACAGGACCTTGTTCAGGTTATCCACTCCCATTTTTAGTGTTTTATTACTCCTTTGAGGACATGTGTCACCACAGTGATGATAACAGCAATAATGATTGATCAGCTGGAAAACTTTGAAAGGAAAGTGCCGCCGCAGTGATCACGGGCTCACATCAGAGCTCCAGCAGTCAGTTTGTTTACTGCCTTCTCTGGGCTTTGGCTCAGGTCTTGTGTTCCTAGTTCAGAGCAGCTCTAAGGCACATGCTCCAGGGATTTGCAGGATCTTGGCTTGTTTAGGATCAATTCTGAGCATACAACAGTGAAAAAAAGGAATGAGGATTCCATTCAAGGCCAGGCTGGACAGGACTTTGTGCAACATGGTCTAGTGGAGGGTGTCCCTGCCCATGGCAGGGGGGATGGAACTAAATTATCTTTAAGGTCCCTTGCAATATGAACTATTCTGTGATTCAGTGATTAAATTTTAAAAGCATCTCCTGTTTACCTGTAAATTATTAGCCACCTTCTACTCACTTGTGTGAGTGCTCACTTGTGACATAAACAGATAACTATGCCGGTTACAACACAAATTTAGGTAAGAGGTGATGTGAAGGGAAAGGTTGTCATTTTTGCTCCTAATAGAAACATATGAAGGTTGTGCTGCTTGATTCAAATCCTGCAGTACTCTTGCAGACTTAGTATCGGTTCAAAACAAGGGTTAGGACACACAGGGATGACTGTAATGAAGCCCCTGGAGTCTCCAAGGCTCTCCTGAAGACAACAGGGCTGTGCTATCACCGGCCACATCCTCAGAGCAGCTGACCAAGAGAGCAGGATTTAATTGCACACTGTGGAGCACCCATGCCTTGCACTTAGAAATGGCTTTATGTGCTGGAGAGGGCTACAGACTGGAGCATTCAGCTTAATTATGACTATTGGTTATAATTAATACTTAATTATAACTCACAGTTTGCAACCAAAATTACAAGATTACAAGATGATAATTTTCTGGTGGTGGCTATAAAGCAAAGTCACATTTTTGGAGAATGCTGGCTGTGCTTGTTCTGTTCAAGCCTCTTCTCATTGCTCTAAAAGAGGTTTTCATTTTCCCTTTGGAATGGACAGGTCAGAATTTTGGTTTTTCAAAGAAAGCTGAAATTTAGCTGTCCTCCCATGGTTCAGCAAATGGAGCATTCAGATAAAACAAGTGGTATGAGTCAGCTATAAACCATTTTATCTGTGTCATTGGCTGAATGAGGTATTGCGTAAATTCCTTATGTAATTCTTCTTTAGCATTTAATAATCATACAGATTCCCATCTGCTGGGATAAAAGAGTGCTAACAGCAGCGTGATCCATTTAACGGGAACATTTCACCTCCTCATTTGTGAGATGCTCAGATCTTGTTGGGCTGGTACATTTTCCTTCATTATTGGCCTTTCTTTAGCTCTGGAACCTGTTTCCACTACAGAACCGTATCTCAGAATAGTATCTGCTTCTCTGATATGAAAACAAATTCCTTCCTACAAGTATGGTAACCTCTTTGGATGTTACTTTTGTAAGTTTGAGCAACTTGACACAAAGAACTGCATCTGTTTAGAGGAATGTAGGATACATATTACAAAGGGATCTTTCCCCTAAATGTGTGAGGTACCATCACAGTTCTTTATGAATAAAGTTTATCTGAAAGTCTTTTACGTGGGTTTTCTTTGCAGTTGTCTGTGGATCCTGGTTTGATCATTTCCTAAGTTGGGAAGAACATGAAGGTGAAAAAAACATCCTATTTTTGTTCTATGAAGACATGAAGAAGGTAAATAAGCTCTCTGCTTTTGGTTCAGGAGGCATTACCTGTAAACTAGCATCATTAAAATATCAAAGAGGAAGTTATAATGAAAAAGGAGAAAGAAGGAAAATGTGAATATATATCTTTATATATATTATAAATATATATATTTTTTTATATTTGCATGGAATTTTATATTGGTGAACTAATTCTGGCTGCACAAGCTATATAAATATCAATTCCTGCGAGAGTTGCAGTTCTCAGATGCAGGAATGGGACTGATATTACATAATTTTCCCTAGGCTACAGGGAGAATTTTAAGTTCGTCTTTCATCATCCTATGGAAAGACCAACCCAAGGACATCTATTGAGGGTCACACATTAATTTGCTACGCCTGACATTTCAGGTGAAATTTTCAAAAAATGATGTAAGACAACAGAGCTACTCACGGCTGGGACTTGTGTTCCAAATAAAAAGCAAAATTGGAGGCTGGAGGGGAAGGAAAAAAAAATTTGATGAAAGGAAATTATCATACAGACACTTTGCTATTCTTAAAAAAGTAAAATATCAACATACCTTAGCTTTCAGAGAATGAATTTTTAGGTGAATTGAAAACACTTTCTAGTGTCTCCATGAAAATAAGTTTGCTCATTTTTGGTGGGAAAAAAAATTTCACTAAGAGGAGTATAAACAAACCATTTTGGATCCTGAGTCACTTGTTAGATCTCTAGATATAGCACCTCCAGTGAAGTAAGCTACTTACACAGGAGCTGGGCTTTGAGTATTTCTCCATTCCCAGGGAAAGAATTCCAAGAGACAGGAGAACATTTCACCTGAACTAGGGGGGTGGTAAAACTGGCAATGTAACTGTATTTGCTGTGACATACTCTGTATTTCTTCATATCTGTGAGTATGGCTAAGAGGGGAATCAGGTTTAACTGTACCTGTCATCTGCACAGCCCAATGACATATTTAGCTTTGCTTGAAAGCAAATAAATGTGAAATAAATAAATAAATGCTTGAAAGCAAACACACTTGGTATGTAATAAAAGGGATCCTTTTCAAATCAGCTAGAAGTCTGATAATCAGCTCAGAAATAGAAAAGCTGTATTTTTCTTATACCTCAGGATCTCCCTAAGGTTGTGAAGGAAATTGCTCTGTTCCTGAATTTAAAAGTCAGTGACAACGATATCCAAGACATCTGCAGGAAGTCCTCATTCTCGGAGATGAAGAACGACACAGAGAAGGAGAACAGCGATCCCAGCCACACCGTGTGTGCTCTCACATCCAACAGGAGGCTGATTTTCCGAAAAGGTAAGTTCCTTTGTGCCTGGCACGGCAGAAGGAGTGGGAATCCAGACAGAGGCTGCAGTCCAGGTCTTTCCTGGAGTGTAGTGATGCCCTGGGTCAGCCCTGGGAAGCGATGACAGGATTCTTCAATCTGAAGCCCTCTTAAAAGTCACTTTCTAAGTTCTCTGCCTGCAAATTCAGACTTGCACTAGAGAAGCACAGAGGAGTCTGAACAACAGCCTGACTGTTGAGCTAAAAGGAAAGGTTCTCCCAGCATTACTGCTTATCTGTCTTTTCTTATCTAAAAGTTGACCACTTCAGTGTTTTACAACACGTCTCTGTGATATCACCCGCCAAGGTCACTTAGTGGACTAGAATAAGAGCGAGACACATTCCTTGTGAACGAGACTGCTCTTATCAGCCCTTATCTGACCGAAATATTCCTGAGGAAGGAATATGCTGACAATGACAACAACAAAACAACGGCCATAGGCAGCCTCCAGACCCTGACCCAGCTGGAAACCATCGGAAAAATCTTCCACAGTGCTTAGCTCAGATGTGTTTTTAAAATACCCGCAGGAACTGTTTTCTTGCTCCTGGCATTTCAGAAGCTTCCACAGGTTTGGATAATAAGTAAATCAAACCCATCATTTTTACATGGATTTTGATTGTTTTTATTTAGTTAATTTTTGAACAATAATTGACAGTTTAAAACTAAGAGTTGTTTTGATTAATAAACAGAAAAATGTTACCTTCTGTTAATTCACCAGAGTCTCACCAGACCAATTACTCCTGATCCTCACCTACCACACAGACAGTGGTTAAGAGTATATCAATATCTGTGCTAAATACACCATTAACAAAACTGGGCAGTCTTTAAATCATTTTCTGCTCCATATAGTGCTCACTTCAGTGTTGTTTCTGTTCCTGCTCTCCTAGGTGCTGTTGGTGACTGGAAGAACCACTTCACTCCAAAGCAGAATATCAGGTTTGAGGAGATATTTAATGAGAAAATGAAACTCAGCAAGATGGCAAAACGTTTCATCTATGAATTCTGACTCCACGTCAAGGACAATATCCAGTTATCAACAAACATACACAGAGCAACTGGTGGGATATTCTGAATTCCCATTCAGTTTATAATGCTTCCAGTAGAAAAGATTGTCAGCAGGAGATTTTTGGGGACAGGAAGATTCTGACACAATGCCCGAGCTGAACTCAGTTCTCAGTGGGCAGATGTATATGGTTTCACAGAGTCAGGTGTCAGACTCATTTTTTGACAACCAAATCTACTTCATAATTTATTTATTTTTTTGCTCCAAGGAGATATGAACAGACTTCTTAGATCTGAGTTAAGAATTTTACCCAGGATAACAATAAGAAAAAACCACAAAAAAAAAACCTGTAAGAAACTGAATGTATAAAATGTCTAAAACACATCATAAGAAAATGACCAAAAATTTGAAGACAGCCTTGCTCCCTCTGTGATACACCATGATTTGGGCAGTGCCGATCTCACTGAACATTGTTATTGATACTGAAGTTGAAAACTGCAGCTGTGTATTTGAAGATCTGAAGTCTGTTTGTCTGTTTACAAAAATGTTTCCTTTTTTTTTGTTTGTTTTTACACGACGCAGTTCTCTGATGTAAATTATTCCTGGGTTAGGTACCGTCGAGTGTTTGTGTTATAAATGCAACTGATACAAATTCAAGTAAATTTCTGCACTATTTGTTGGGCAACTGTAAATGTCTCTCTTTTCATTTGTTTTTATTCCTGCAAAATGCCTGTTTCTAGTGTTTTGATGAGAACTATTTTACTTCACACTCCCTGCGCAACAGAACTCAACAGCCCCACTGTGGTAAACAAACCACGACTCAGAGACAGCTTAGTCTGAACACCACTTATTTATTTACTCTGCCCTGGTAAGACAGATTTTCCAGGAATCAGCTGTCTGTGTTCCCATCTGAGGGACTGTTCTACCCAAGCACACAGTACTTTGCTCTTCTGACACCAAAATCACTCACTCTCCCTCCAAAATGCCACTGTTGTCCTCCTTTCAGGTGTCGTTCTTCCACTGTTAACAAATGGCAGCTAAGGAAGATGCTTGAACATTTTAATTAGAGACTTATTTTCTTCTGGCCCTTTGAGTATTACAGAAAAAATTACAGACGGTCCCAGGCAAATGAAGTTTAGCTGTACTAAGACTGCTGTGAGCAGCATTTGCCTCACACCTTGTATGCACACACATAAATCATCATTTACATCATCATGATGGTCACAACATGGACCTGTGTGTGAAGGGACAGGATGGGGACTTGCCTTGTGGATCAGTGAGGGGGTTAAAGCATCCACTCCTGAACTGGCTGAAGGGATTATATTAGAATATAATGTCTTGCCAGCTGTCTGACCTGTAGCATTGCACTGCAGCCTTAAATGACTTCCAAAATAAAGCTCCTCTCAGTAACACTTGGTACAAATACAGCACTTTTAATCTTAAAATGCAGCTTTACCCAAGCTTTACTCAATACAGGCCCACCTGAGGTAGAGTGCAGCACCTGGTTGGCAGTGATTTAGAGCTTGAGAAAGCAAGCAGCTTCTGGTAGTAAAACAACAGGGCACAGATCCATGCTGGGCACTGGCACAGCCTGGTAGCTGCAGAGAGCTATTCACAGGTCCAGAAAGCCAGGCTGGGCACTGCTCTACACGGTGGGGCTATGTGACACTCCCTATGGGCAACCAGGATCTCCCAGCAGCTGCTGTGCCAACAATTTAGTCCTATCATCTTCTTTTCTCTTGCTCTCCCCACTGTGCCACTACTGCCCCTCTCCTTCCCACGACTGCAGCAGAGGGATTCAACCTGAATGTTTCAAGGAATTGCCAATCTGCTTCCATAAAGCATTTTGGTAGATCATGGTGTTGTTAAAGAACTTTTGAAACTTCCATAGTAAGATGATGTAAAAATGTCTCTTACCCTCTCTGTTTTTCTTTCTTTTTTTTTTCTATGGCAGTTAAAACTTTTGGAGAGGGTAATATTTCAGCCCTCCAAAATATGAAAATACTGATCCAAAATGTAGCTAGAGCACAGGAATATCAGGTTGGGAAGAAATAGAGCCCTGTGTAATCTCTATAATGCGTAAATGCCTACAACACTGCTTTACTATTAGGGTACTATATCTCCCCTTCCTGAGTAAGGGACCTTCTCAAGATTGATTTAAGTAGAATGGACAAGATTAAACATTTTCTACATTAGAGCTGAGACATGAGGCTTCTACCTGCTCTTGTGGAAGTTAATGGAGCAAGTGGGAGCACCCATTCAACAGCTGCTCCAGTGAAAAAACCAGCAACAGAAAAGCAAGAAGTCACCAATTCCACTGCCAGGCCTCCTTCAGGCCTCTTCCCAATCTGGTCTGGTCACAGGCTGATGAGAAGTGGAAGAAACAGCCTTGGAAACTCCTGCAACCCCATGGCATCAGAGATGTGTCCGCCCCGGTGTGGGCTCCGCAGCCACCCAGCCTTTCTGCCAGGAAAAGGGAAGCAGCACTTCCTCGGAAAGGAACAGAGATCTTTGTCCTTCACTGACATCTACTGACTGCAGTGCTTTAACTGCAAAGCCCTGCACAAGAATTAGGCATCTGTTTTCACAGGATGCTGCAGGGCTCAAAAGGGAATCAGCCACAGGTTCGAGGGCAGCAGGTCTGTCTCTGGGCACCTGATGCACAGCCTGCTTGTGAAGTCCTTTATTTCTGAACACCAGTGTGTGCAAGGGTCACAGGATCATAAAATCATGAATGGCCTGGGTTGGAAGGGACCTTAAAGATCATCTCACTCCAATCCCCTGCCATGGGCAGAGACACCTTCCACCATCCCAGGTTGCTCCAGGCCCCATCCAACCTGGTCTTGGACACTTCCAGGGATGGGGCAGCCACAGCTCCTCTGGGCACCCTGTGCCAGGGCCTCACCACGCTCACAGGGAAAAATTTCTTCCCAATGTCCAATCTAACCCCGCTCTCTGTCAGTGTGGAGCCATTCCCCCTGTCCTGTCACTCCAGCCCTTGTCAAGAGTCTCTCTCCATCTTTCCTGGGGGCTCCCTTCAGGCACTGCAAGGCCACAATGAGGTCACCCCAAAGCCTTCTCTTCTCCAGGTTGAACAACCCCAACTCTCCCAGTCTTTCCTCCCAGCAGAGCTGCTCCATCCCTCTGATCCCCTTGGTGTCCCAGCTCTGTCCTGGCTCCAGCAGCTCCACGTCCTTCCTGTGCTGGCCCCAGGGCTGGGGCAGCTCTGCAGGTGGGGTCTCACCAAATACACCTGAGATGTATCCAGGCCCAATGGATCTGAGAATCACTCCACAGAGCACCCATGGCAGAGACAGGATGATGGGACAGATGATGGCATTCACATGTAAGCAAATATTGATGCTTAGGAGTGACAGAAGCAGAATTTCCCTTTCTGCCTGGCAAGGCCTTTCACCAAAACAACAGATAACTCTGGTTTGCTGTTCTCTATTGTTTCTGAACTTGGTAAACTGCTTAGACCTACCCATCAGCCAGGGAGGTATCCCTGTGCTGCTCACACTGCAGCTAGTTCCCTAGCTGCTTCAGGGGGATGAGGAATTAATCAGTTTACAGCATTGCCTACTGGCTGAATTAAGGATTTACCTAAACTACAATTAAAAAAAAAAAAAGGTACGGCAGGTAGATGATGATAAATATATTGAAGAAAACTTAAAGTTCATTAAGAGAAATGAACAGGAGTGTTTTATATTTGTCTAAACCAGGTTAAAGGCCTGGAGGAGAAGCCATATGAGGAGTGGCTGAGGACACTGGGTCTGTTCAGCTGAAGGAGAGGAGACTGAGGGGAGACTCATCACAGTCACAAGTTCCTTACAAGGGGAAGGGGAAGAGGAAGAGGAAGAGGAAGGGCAGGCACTGATGTCTGTTCTGTGACCAGGGACAGCACCCAGGGAATGGCTGGAGCCGTGTCAGGGTAGGGTCAGGCTGGATATCATGAACAGGTTCTTCCCCAGAGGGTGATGGGCACTGAACAGGCTCCCCAGTGAATGGTCATGGCTCCAAGGCTGCCAGAGCTCCAGGAACATTTGGACAACGCTCCCAGGGATGTACAGAGTGCGATTGTTGGGGTGTCTGTGCAGGGCCAGGAGTGGGACTCCATGATCCTTGTGGGTCCCTTCCAACTCAGCAGATTCTGTGATTCTGTGATACTTCATCCCATTCTCAAGCTTTTTAGGTCAAGCTTTACCTAATGCACAGAAACACTTCAGTTGAGCCTCACTGCTCAGAAGGATGAGTGAGCGGTGACCCCCTTCCAACTGGAGACTGAAGTGCTGTGGACAAAGTTTAACTAGGAAACAAAGGTTGAAGAGTAAAACCAGTCAAAATCTTACATGGACTGTACTAGCAATAAAAAGGTGTGCAACTGTACCCTCAGTTAAAAGTTACATCCCTGAAGAGACTAGCTCCATGTTTAACACAGGAGTAGCCATACTAGTCCAGTTATATGTCAATTTAGCCCAGAAACTTGTCTGCAAAGTATGTGAACAATCAGGAAGAGCATGTGGTGTTCTCCTGCATGTTCTCCCAACCTCTGAGTAGGTTTTGGCCAAGAACTTTCCAGAAATTTACCATAAGTATCTATGACTACTAATAATAATACCACTAATTCATCTGATGTCACTGTAGTCTTACATAATTCTGTGTGCACTTTTGCCCTATTTTCCACGTGTTTTTAAGATTAGATGAAGTAATTCTTATTGATAATAGTAATGCCATGTCCTGCTTCTCACTGTATCAGAGCTACATATTGACGTAGAATGAACCACTAACACACATTGGGAAATAAAAATAAAACGCAGCTGGGTAATTCCTACACAAGAAATAGGAGGAGGAAAGCAAGGTTCAGAACTTGTCAGCTGTGTCAGGTGTTCAGAACTGTGTCAGGTGTCAGACTTGTGGCCAAAGCCTGCTTTAAGTGTGCTGAGGTTCATTAACATTACATGGTCCTGTAATCCATGTCCAACTTCGGAAATCCATGAGCTGCAAACGTTCTGAGGCCACAGCAAAACTGGAAAGCACTACCAAATACAACATGGTAAATTCATATTCCTCAGGCACCCGATTTTGGTCACTGCTAGCTTCTTCCTTGGCCTTTCCATGGCTTCCCATCCTTAATTGTACAGATGCCTTAACATAGCTCCCTTCAGTGTCCCTTCTTCCAAACTGAAGAATTCTGATTTGGCTACTGCTCCTACTGAACCTGATTACTTTCTTGCACAATCCATTTTATTCTGCCACAAACCTTTTGAATGCTACAACCTTTCCAAGGCAAAAGAGAGAAAACATGCAGTATTCAAGAGACACGAAAACCACTGAATTATACAGTGGAGCAATTATTTTTATCCTATTCGCTACGTATTCTTTTTCTAATAATTCCTAAAATTCAGTGTGCTTTTTTAACTGCTAGCACACACTTCAAACCACCAGGCACTTTTCTGAATTACAACTGCTAAGTGAAAATGGATATTTTTGTACATATGGAAAAAAGAAATAGTCTTTTAAGAACACACTAACAGAAAAAAAAAATTAAAACCAAAAACCTTCCCACACACACTCTGGAAAAACTAGTTAACTAATGTGTGCTCAAGGTTCAAAAGTCTTCAAAACTTGAAATCACCAAGTGTTAAAAAATATCTCTTTACTTCAAAGGGCTGAGATACATGTGATTCATATTGATTTGAAATGAATAAAGGTCAGAATTTGTTGCACCACCCTACATAAACTGGCGAGGAAGATATACTGAATAGGAGAAAGATCAGATAAAAATAAATTAATGGAGTCAGAAGCAGGTGAAGGGCTAATACCTTATGCCAAAGTTATCAAGTGTAATGACACTGTCACTTTCTATCCTGATATTCCTCCCTCTCCCCACCTCTCCTGGCAAGAGCCACGAAGCAACCAAAGGCAGCAAAGATCTCAAGGCTTCACCAGAACAGGAATTCTCTCCAAGAACCTCCTGCCAAATAATTCTCAATATGTTCTGCTCAAGTTTACAAAATGATCCTTCTATAGAAATACTGGGCTGACTTTGACAGCCCAGAAAATGGAGACAGGAATCTCACCTTTTCACAAAGCCAGAGCACACAGTGCTGTGAAACCAGCTCTGTGAAACCATGCAACACAGGCATGGGAGGAGGTTTATTCAAGAGGGTATAACCAGACTCAGAACACTAGACTGAAATGAAGATTTTGAATAACTGTGTGTGCATTGATGAATTTGGGCATTAAATTTGTCCACTTTCACCATTAAAAGCCATTTGTGTGGCACGTGAACTTGGAAGTGTATTATTTGCAGTACAGAAACTCACCACAAACCAGCCCATAGCCATTTTCTATTCATAAGACTACAGAAAGCTGTTTATTTAAAATTTGAGGTAATCAGCTATATTTTCATAGTATCTTATTACAAATATTTACATAAATTTCCTTTTTTCCACTTCACATAATCCTGATAAAACAGCCCACATTATCTAAGATCTTCTTTGGAATACATGAGGCATTTTAAAGTAAAAAACAAGTGCTCACATGGTCAAAAGGGATGATTCCAAAATTAGCCCAGCATAACAAAAATGACCACTGCAATCTACTCTGAGTGAACTACACCCCTCTGATCAAAGGCAATCGTGGTGCCACATCTACTGGAATGGGCATTGGAAAAACATAATACACATCTGAAGCTTTCCTGGGACTTAGGATTTCACCTTTAAGGTGACAGAGTTATCCTTACTATCTCTGCCTCTGTGACCCTGAAATCCTTCATATGATTGAGGCTCTTCAATGAAGTAAGAGGAGTAATTAAGACATTCCTCATCTGACTCTATAATTAGGCTGTCCCTGGCAGTGTGGGCAGTACAAATCTGAACCTTTCAGGCAGCAGATCATGCATATCCCATACCCTCAAACATGCTTTTTTTGGTAAATAGTCTCTCGAGCTCTTTTATTCTTCATATTCTTCCCAACGTAAGATTATACCACGTTTTTCTAAAAGAGAATGCATCAAAGTGAAAACATTTACATCCAAAATATGGCTCTCCTGTTGTCAAAGTCCATGGGATTTATCCAGCACAGAACCCTAAAATGTGACTGAGACACTTAAATGGTAACTTAGAGTAGATTAGTACAGTAAACAATTAATCTGTTAATTGTAGATAGGCAGGAAATAATTTTAGTTCAAAATTTTGCTTTGTGAAAGGAAGCAAACACAAAGTTAATCACGTGATATTATACTGGGAGTGTCTATTTAGCAGAGAAACAAAATTAAATGGCAAGCCATTATCATTCACCTCATTAGTAATTGCCTGTGTACCGTGGGTGTTTTTTATTTTTTAGCATAACTCAAAACAGAACTTGACTCACTGATAAATGCTATTGTATTTGTATTTTACAATACAAATTCCATTTTCCATAAATACAAGCATAGAAACCAGCTTTAACATGCTAAAAGTAGTCTGTATATAGATTTTATATAAACCCACAATCAATCAACAACAATGTTTTGGTTTTCAGGTTTATTTTAAACAGCAGCTACTTTTCCATACAATACACTTCAAGACTTGTTTGGCTTTAACTCATTAGTGGTTGCAATAAAATCTTCATAAAAAGAAACAGAGTTTCTGCAAAGATCTCAAAGTCAATGGGAAATTTAACTCCAAACCTGGCAAAACATTTGGGTATGTCAATCTAAGCCCTCCAATAAAACCCAATATAAACAGATTCAAAGAGGCACAATTCCAAATGCCATTTAATTATTTATGAGCTTAAAACTGAACATATGCTTAAGTGCTTTTCCAAATATTGCAAATATTAACTCCTTTTACAGTAACTGTTGTCTTTCAAAAACACAGGCAGAAGTTTGATAGTGTTTTACACCTGACTTCTCCAGCATATGTTAAAACTCCTCCTTGCTCAGGACAAATCCTGTAAAATGCAATCACACAACCACACCACTATGCTGGCATTTGATAAAAGAAACATGAACCACATGAGCAAAACTGACAAGAATTTTTTTTAAAAGTCTGAATTCCAAATCCTCAAGTCATGCAAAATCATTGAGCCCTGAAAACATTCGGATTATGAAATAAAGACATGTCATTCCTGTAGGACAGGTGTGACGATTAAGAGTAGATTTATAGGATAGTCTCTTTTGCAGCATTCCTTCCATTGCATTTAAATGGCTTTTAAAGTCATCATGGATATGATCATATTTTCAGCACACAATCATGAAAATCAGCACTCAAAGTGGGACCTTGAAGTAGAGGGAGATGCCTTTTGAACTCTACTGTGCTGTAAAATTTGAAAGGTAAGCATTCCTTTGGGATACCATTTACCGAGCAACAAGATAAGAAAAGCAGAATTGACCAACAGTGTCACTCTTTTTCCATTAGTTCCTTATTTCCTTTCCTGTTGTTCTCATTTCTCTGTGTTTCCTTTCCTGCTGAACTAATTTTTTCCATTTGCTTCCTTGCAGAGTTCACCTTCTCCAACAAGAGGAATATGTGTTCTGCAAACTCTCGGACAGCTCCGCAGCCACCTCTGCTTTTACAAATATAACCAGCAGCCTTCTGAGCAGCTGCACAGCCATCAGCAGGCACACCACTCATGCCTGCCTGCTTCAGGCATTCCACATCAGACTCTTCATTTCCTAAGGGAGGAAGATGACAGACAAGGCAAAATATCACAGAGGGGACAGACTGAGTATTTTTCTCAGTATTTTTCTGTGTTCGTATTAATGGGGTTTTTAAAATTTGTATTTTTTGCCACAATGTGGATCTCAGCAGCTCAGCAGCACTTTGCAAGTGTAAGTCAGTTGTTGGAAAATCTCGGTGATTCATGTAAATGCTGCTCACAGTTCCCAAGCTTCAAGCAAGAGAACAGCACTTTTAAGAGTAGCAAAATTATGGGAGCAACTGAATAAGCATTTGCAGGGCTCCACACTTAATCTGTCACTGAAATACAGTTTAGCACAGAGCCATATGGCTTTCAGTTTTAATTCGTCCATTTCTGGTTTCTATTCCAGAATATAATCTACACAATACCCATCTGAAATGAACCAGAATCAGTTAAAAACTGTCAGCTCTAACCGTATGCTTGTGTGGTATCAAAAGCTTTCCTAAATCCCATTAGAAAAACAGTTCAGTCTTCCCTTACCAGATTAGACACTGAAGTTTCTATTTGACTATACTATTTAAATTAAATATACCAAAATAAAAAATATACCAATATAAAATATACTAAAATACATTAAAAAAAAAAGGAACTGACCTAAGTAAGCCACCTCTTTCCAGCTCAAACCCATGTCTTCCTGCCAGTCCTTCAGAACCTGCAGTTTATTTGTGGCACTAACTTCTGCTACACACCCCAGCTGCATGGCTGACAGTGTTTTTGTGCAGTCTCTGTCAGAGATGAGTCGAACCTATTGAAATAAAGTTAGAGTAAATTCTACATGCAAAGAAATACGACATATAAGTTGACTTATTATTAAAAAAAGGTAGTTTTGCTCATAGAATCTCTCTCAGGTATCAGCAAAGTATTAAATAATTAGTTTTCAAACTCAGAGCAGAAGTGATTAGTATCCAAAACCACACAGAGTCTTGAAGTTCCTTTAGGAAAGTGAAATATCATTCTGCAGCCCTCCCTGCAGAACATTTTTTTTGATGTTCAAAAAAAATTTACATTTGTCTTTTTAAATGCAACATGTACCAAATAAAATACTGGATATCACAGTGTTATGGCATGGGGACTATCTAGTGCAGTATCATCTAAGTAAGTCACAGTGGAATGAGACAATTCCCTAGAAAGATTTCTGCAATATTTGTAGAAGTAGAACATAATAAAGTACTTTCCTTGACCCCTCTAGTTAATATCATAATTTTTTTTACAGCAGCATTTCAGAGCATCAAAAAAACCACTAAACCGACTTAAGCAGCACAGCACATTTATCTCTGAAAGTTCATTCCAAATTCAAAATTTTGGGAATTATGTACAAGGTAAGCTAAAACCAGAAGACAATTGCAGCAGGGTTTTTAGAAATCTCAGATGCAACTCCTTCAAGTTTTCTGTCCAAGATGTAGACAAGCTTATCTCCCCTAACTGCTTTTAAATACTGACAAATGCTTGGCACTGGCTTTAAGTACAGAATGAACAGAAGTGGAGCACAGGTCAGGATTATACCAGCAACATATACTAGAAATAGATAAAGTGCAGCACAAAGACCTAAAGGTGTTTGGGGTTTGATTTCCTCACTTTGCAACAACCAAGGGTGATCTGTGACAAACCAACTAATTTGCCTGGATACTTCCTCCTTTTCTGTTGTCAAGAGGTAGCAACAGATCCCTGCTTGATAAAGCTGACTTCTAACTAATGAGTGTCTAGACTACACAGAATATGATTGGTGCTAGCAAAACACCATAAAAACGTCTTCCTGCATTTTTCCACGACAAAAAGGCTGGGAGAATTGGAATTGTTCAACCTGGAGAAGAGAAGGCTGTGGGGTGACCTAATTGTGGCCTCCCAGTACCTGAAGGGAATCTCGAAAATACAGGGAGAGAGACTTCCTCAAAACACTTGTTTTCCTCTACGGGTTCTGAGAATAACATTTGTCCCAACCAATATATTAAGCTGCTTGACCACAAATACTGTGAAGAAACTTCAATTTATATGTTATAAGAATATAAATTTTAAGAATCTTTTAATGTCCAGGTTACATGGGACATAAAGCCTCACACTTCAACACAACATTTACCTGGATTCCTCTTTTCTTTAGGAGATCAATGCCAACAATATCTCTGTAGTCGTAGGAGACCATTTCCTTGTGATCCTCTGTCACATAAATTCGACCATTTGTCAGGCACCCATCAATGCTGCAAACCAAGAGCTTCACCTCCTTCAGGGGCTCTTTGCCAAAATATCCAAAGCTAGACGAAGAAGTTATCATTTTAGGGTGAAAAGTTTGCACACTCCAAACCCCAAATATTTCCCATACAATTGTAATCTTCAGACAGAAGAACCAGATCTGAAATTCTTCTTTTCTAACGCTTTTTGTTTTCTAATGTTTTTTCTCATCATCATCACTCTATATTTTCCCTCTTCAAAGAAACAAAACAGAATGATCCAAAAGACAGCTCAGTTATGCCGTCCATTTAAAAACTAGGATGAAATTTATTTTCTTAGTGTAACAGGTTACGTTCAGTAGCGTTTATCTGGGGCAAAACCAAAATGGAGTAAAGGATGAAAAAGGCACAGAAAATATACTCCAATCCTACCCATTATTTCCCTAGAGAAGTGCAAAGAAAAGGCAGCTGGTAAGAGGGAATCAGCTCATGCTTTCTACACAAACACTCTCATTCCTGTGCATCAGTTATTGTGGTCCAGAGCATGGAAGTCTGGGACAGCTCATCTGGAAAAGCCAGAGATGATGCTAACACATTGCTGTGGTATAGTGGGGCTCACACTTTTCACCAAGCTAAACTTAAAAAAAAACCAACAAAAACCTACCAAATCCCACCATATAACAAAGTCGATTTCAACAGAGATAGGAAAAAATGATGGGCAGAAATAAAGCTTCCAATTATCTTGGATCTTGATTACTTACATTGCCTACATTATGAATTCACATGACCACACTTTGAAACAAGCAGTATGAAAGAAATAAAGGAACAAAAAGTGCTTTTACCTCAAGACCCTCTGCTCTGCAATGGGCCAGTCAATGTCTATATCAATGTCCACACTGTGCTCTGCTCTCATT
The DNA here is from genome assembly GCA_013397565.1 of Ptilonorhynchus violaceus. Taxonomy (NCBI): domain Eukaryota; kingdom Metazoa; phylum Chordata; class Aves; order Passeriformes; family Ptilonorhynchidae; genus Ptilonorhynchus; species Ptilonorhynchus violaceus. Next base: position 114,896 of record VZRJ01009289.1, on the reverse strand, counting down.
TCGTAGTAGGCCATCTTACCACCCTGCAGGAAACAGAGCCCACTCAGACCTTCTGCTTGGGTCAACACAAACACAAAACTGCACAGTTTAGTGCCATGCAAGGAAAGCCAAGTGCCTGCTTACACAGTGGCCACAACAGCTTCTAGAAAAGTGAACCATCAAAAATGATGTTTTTGCCAGTGACAGAACCATTGGAAGGAACCTTCTGCAGGGTGAATAACTGTTTTCATTTTACAACTAGAGAAAGTGTGCAAGATGTTATGCATGATAGTAATTACATCACATTAATTTCCCTAGATCATTTCATAGGCAAAATAGTAATAGCTTTAGCATTTACTGAATGAGACTGTGATTATTATTTGTTTACTGTCTACACAAAGACTTGACTTTCAATGGAAAAATATCCACCACACCCCAGTGTTGTTCTGCATTCCTACACTGGGATGGAAACATCAGGAGAGGGAAAAAGACTGTTGCAGCACAAAATTAGCATAAGATTAAACTGGCTGAAAATACAAATTTATAGATTATGACAAAGCTATGACACTGCATGAAGCTCAGTTTCACACCCTTAGTAGCACTAAAATGAATGCTGTTACTTCACACTGACTGCATCAGAAATCAGAATACAGTGTTGAATTCAGAACCTTCAACAACAAGAGTAGAAGATGTATTATTCTAAAGAGCACGAAAACCTGAAGCACTAACCTGCAAGTAGCCTTTCTCAATCAGATGTCTTTTGGCAAAATAAAACGAGCCATTTTCATAGAGCTCCCCAGGCCAGTCTTGCCTCCGGTACCGCTTTGCTGGATTCAGGTTTTGGGGTTCTGTCATCTTGTTTTCTGTTAACAGAGGAAAAAAAGCCAAAATAAGCTTTACAGAATCCCTCTTCGGAGTCACTTAACTTCCTAAATAGCTTTCTGTTGAAAAATTAAGGGCATAATTCAGTCACCAACTTCTTTTGTTATTGCCTCTTGTTGCTTAACTTTATAAAAAAATCACAGAATGGCCTGGGTTGGAAGGGACCTTAAAGATGATCCAGTTCTAGTACTCTAAAGCTGTATGGAAGAATAAAAAAACCCCATTGTATAATGCTCCTGTGAATCACTGTCACCTGAAACACCACACTCCTGAAAGGCCATTTGCATTTATCCTTAAGCTGCTGAGGTTGGCACAATGTGTTCCTTGTTCTTCTCACATATACCCCTTGCAGCTGAATGATTCTTTATTTCTCACCACATTAAAAGCCTTTGGATGTCATTTTATGCTAAAGAATTACTTGCTCTTTTAGGCAGGCCTCGAAGCTTTTTAATTTGAACAATCTACCTATAGAGTGGGTGGCACACAGCCACTTCAGAAAGCCACAGGGCACACCCACATGACATGTATTCTTTCACAGATATCCATTCCAGCATCTCAAGATGTGCATGTGGCTTCCTAAAGTGCAATCCACAGAATCCTGAAATTGCCACCCATGCTTTTGATACTCCTCTTATACTGCACAAACAAACTCTGTCACTTATTTCTCCTCTTATGAGGGACAATGACAATGTTCAAGTGTTTATTCTAAACAAAGGCTTAACTTTTATTCCAACTTATCTCTAATACCAAGCTTCACTTATTACACATCCTCTTTTACAGCATGATGCTTTCTAAACTCATGAAAAAAATTTGATCTGATGCAATTTATATCTCAACAGAGTAACTGTAATGTCTTAGTAAGATTAATTTTTAAAAAATAAAAATCCCAATGTGACATGTGAATCTGAAACAAACATTTTTAAAAAACGAAGAAAACGTTTGAAATAAGCATTTTTAAAAAATGAAGAAAACATTTCTGCTTTAACCACAGAAACAAAACCAACATACATAATGTGTGCAGTAGTTCTTTGTACAAGGACAAGAGGTGCTTTACAGCTAAAACAAGGTACAATCTTTATTTGTAAGATTTCAGTCTTTATTCGTCTTGGCAACTGTAGCTGGGAGGCATATTTTCTCTGGGAAAAACCAGTCATATTCTTTTGGATGAGCTAATTAACATGGGCTCAGTCCTCATGACTCAAAGGCAGTTTGCAACGTGACATAAGTCAGCAGCCAAATTATCAAAGCCTAAGTCTCCAGGCCAAGAGGTTGTCATCCCATCTTCACTGAGACTTTGCCTCACATTATTTGTCATTTGTTAGCTACTGCATAGCAAAAAGAAACAATTTTTTAGTTAAGACCTCACTGTCATGTCTGAATAAACATGAATACCCACTAGGAAAAAGTTAATATGTATGGTTATTTTGAGCTGTATTTTCAGCCTAGACAAGCTAATATAATTTTAATTTTCAATACCTCATCACTTCTACAAAACAATTACAGAAAGGCTGAGCAATGCTCAGTAATATCAAGACAACAGTACTTGGAAGCGATTTCTAAGCCATCTCACACCTCTCAGAGAACTCAGTCCATGCCTCAGACATCACTTCCTAAAATACCACGGGTATGAAAAGCAAGCATTTGAAAAAAAAAAAAAAAAGCAGATATAACTGTAACCAGAAACACCTAAATATTACCTCCTTTCTTTACCTCACTCCATCTGAACTGATGCCGCCTCACAACAGAGAAGACAGAATCAAATCCCTCCTTCTGGATCAGATCTGCTACTTTTATGAGATCGCTGGGATGTAAACAAGGAGATGTTGCTTGAATATTTCCTACAATATCAACCTCTAAAGAAAAATAAAAAAAAACCACTTATGAAACAATTAATGTTTTTAATAACACAACTGCAAAGTGTGGTATGAGTATGTGCCACAGAAAAAAAAAAAGGGAGAATCTTTCTAGCTTTCATTTACTAAATGCTTTACTTATTTTTCTAAATAAGTGCATCACCCCTCTGGAGCTACAACATAAAAGCTCAGCATATTTCCTCACTGGTTTACCATGATGATGATTGAGAAACTCTCTGATGGCTTCTAGAGAAGTGGAGGAGTCTTGAGAAACTTCGGGGCTTCTGCGATGGACCTGGGCACCAAACTGCTTTGCAACCTTCTCGATCTCATCGTGGTCTGTAGAAACCCAGATACTGTTGGCAGACAGTGACAGAAATTAGTACAGAGAATAAATCCCACCACTGCTTACTTGCCTGTTGTAATTTAACCTGATAAAACCCCAGCTTATTTATGTCTGTACTTCAACAAAAGGAACTAGTGCTTATATTTGTGTTAGTAAAACTACCTCAGTCGGTCCAACAAGAAACTTTTGACAATGGGGATACAACATGCACATTCGCTAGACTGTAAAATCTGATTCTTGAGTTGCATTCCATGCAGGAAGCTTAAGCAATATAAAATTTAGAATTGTTATCAGAAAAATCCAGTGTCAGCACACAGAATTTGTCAGGCAGGTTAACACAGCAATGAATTGTGAATGGGTTCTGTTCAAAATCATGTAAGAGTTCAGATACAAGGCTAATAACAAGTAAAACTGCCACAAAGTTAGAAGATTAGCTTATTCTCCAAGTGTATTAAAATGTGTTAATTGGGCTCCACACAATCCCAGAGAAGGGGCTGTTCAAGTTCCATATGTTTTGGCACAGAAAACTTTCAGTACTGGTAAAGCAAGATTGTAATCATTCAGGGAAAATAAACATTTACAAAAGGAAGGGCTAAGTCTGAGTATCATGTGATGACAAACACTGAGCAACTGTGAAGCCACCGCTGTCACCATTGTGATAAAAAAGCATGTGAGGTGTAAAAACAAAAGCTATGAAAAATCACCCTTCCTCTCTCAGCAATCTCAATGCACTGTCCATAGCAAATGGTGCTGCAGTTACATTTCTTCACCCAAAGACATCATGGAACCATCAGAAGAAAAATATGTATGACAGTGACAGCAATGTCAAGTCACACCCAGGAGAGCAAATACAGAAAAGGTGTTTTCCCAACTGCTTTGGGATGGTTCTCTTTAAATATACACTCCCCTTTCAATTAACAGGGTTGTGTTGTGTAAAAGGTACCCTGTCAAAGGTGACCAGGCAAACCTACTGCACCTGTCATGCCTCAGACTTTGGCTGCACAACCCTACCTGGCTTCCTGTTGGGAAAATTCAGATACCAAATAGAAGCCACAGTAGGTCCTTAAGCAATATACATTCAGAACCATTTAAGTAATCAGCAGTAACCTAGGTCAGAAGTGTTCTTGTCTCTTTATTAAAAATAAAACAGTGATGCCTCCTCTACTTCTCAGATACAGCAAGGAAGGTTTTCCAGACCAGATAATGATGCAGCACTATGAGATGCAGACTGCTTGTGCTCACTTCCAGCTCTGGATCTAGCTGGGCTACATTTCCCTACACCTGGCTGCATCGAGTCCTTGCTTTGAACATTATGCAGCAAGTTTGCACTGGGAACCTGCCCCTAAATTACTACATCCCAACTACATCCTAACCATGATTTTAATCATCAGCATATGTGTAAAAAATCCTCAGTTTCACTCCTGCAGAAAAATCTGTAATGCCCATATTCCCAACACCAACAACACGCTTGTTTCTATCTGGTTATTATTGCTACCAAAGTTTCACACACTTTTCCACAAACTGAGCTTCCCTTCTGTGTCACATGGGCACAAAAGATGATTTCTTTCCACTTGATATTTACAGGACTGTCTCTTGTGTGCTGTGTCCAGCTGTGGACAGACACTGAAAGAAGTATCTTGTACATATGTATATATGCAAGCTCAGGGCACGCAGTCCCAAGCACAAGATGACCACTACCCAAGGTCATCCTGAGCTTCAGCAGTTCAGAGATTACCTAGAGCCTGGCAGTTCCACTTAGTGCAAATGTCTTAACGAAGCAAAGGCGTCAATGTCTACTGGCAAACATCATCAGCTAGGGGCCACCCAACCATGATGCAGGACGACTTTAATTTCAAGTTACTGTGCTGTAAGACTTCAGTTCCTCTGCTGCCCAGCCTCATCAGGAAGAGACAGGAGAGTTCATGGCAGTGTGCCTGCCTTGCCTGACCCTTAAGCTTGGGCCACAGTAACTGCACCCCTTTGTCTTCAGTGAGGATCTCCTCCAACACCCCTGGCCCATTCACAGAGTCACAGGATGGGTCAGGCTGGAAGGGATCACAGGGTCACCCGCTCCCACCTCCCTGCTCCAGCAGGTTGCACAGGATTCCATCCAGGCAAGTTTAGAGTATCTCCAGTGAGTGACACTCCACACCCTCTCTGGGCAGCCTGTTCCAGTGCACAGGGAAGAAGTTCTTCCTCCTGTCCAGGTGGAACTTCCTGGGATCAGTTCCTGCCCGTTCCTTTGGTGCTATCACTGGGCGCACCGGAGGAGAGCCTGGCCCTGCTCTGAGCCCTCTCTGCAGACACTGACAGACATCGCTAAGAGCCCCCTGACGAAGGAAAGGCTTCCGCAACCCCTCCGTACGCCGGGGTCCCTCGACACTTCCATCCCGAACCAGAACCCGCCCGACCCCCTCCTGCTCCCGCTGCCCCCGGGGCAGGAAGGGGAGGCGAGGAGAGGATAACGCGCATGCGCACCTGTGGAAGACGCCGGCGTCGATGGCGGCGCGCAGCACCCAGCCGATGAGCGGCACCCCCGCCAGCAGCTTGATGTTCTTCAGCGGGATGCCCTTGCTGCCGCCCCGGGCCAGCACCAGCGCGGCCAGGTGAGGCTGCGGCCGCCCCTCGCCCGCATCCATGTCCGCGTCCGTATCCGTGTCCCGCTCCTCTCCCGCCGCGCCCTGCCACGCGCGCGGCCCCGCCCCGCCGGGGCATGCCGGGAAATGCAGTCCTGCGCTGCCGCGCACGCGTGCGNNNNTGGGGGAATCATCCGCTCTTCCCTCTGCTGGTGAGGAGAGCGCGCTCGTTTGGCTCCGCAAAGCCCGAGCCGAGCCTTCTCCCTGCCTTCTCTGAAATGCTTTCACGGCGGGATGGATGGATGGATGGATGGAGGGATGGATGGATGGATGGATGGATGGGTGGATGGGTGGACGGACGGACGGACCTACCTCAGCGGTGTGTATCTCTTTAGTCGAGAGAAGACTGAGAGAGGATCTCGTCAATGTATATAAATATCTCAAAGGGTGCCAAGAGGATGGTGCGAGACTCTTTTCAGTGGTGCCCAGCGACAGGACGAGGACCAATGGACAAACGAAAACACAAGAAGTTCCACCTCTGCATGAGGAAGAACTTTACGTTGAGGGTGGCAAAACCCTGGAACAGCTGCCCAGGGAGGTCGGGGAGTCTCCCTCTGGGGACATCCCAAACCCACCTGGACGCGTTCCCCTGTCACCTGCTCCAGGTGACCCTGCCTTGGCAGGGGGGTTGGACTGGACGATCTCCAGAGGTCCCTTTCAGCCCTGCCGATCCCGTGGTTCTGCAGTTCTCCACGGACGTTGGCAGGTGGCTGCCATCCCTGCGGGCACACGGGACGTGGCTGTAGGGGAGGGGGGCTCATCCCGCAGATTCCCGGCCGCCGACACCCGCGGCTGGAGCGGTGCCCAAGCACCGCGCCAACGGATCCCGGAGGTTTCTTCGGTCCCCGCATTCCCGGAGTTTCTCCAGCGCCGTGCCCTTCCCGGCCGAGCCGCCCCGGCAGAGGGCAGAGCAGCCACGCCGAGCTTCGTGCGTGGGAAGGGGAGCTGAAGTGCGCTCCTTGCTTCTGTTTTCCACCTCCGAAATATGTATTAAGGCATAAAAACACACGATGTTGCTATTCCTGCTGTCTTTCTGAACCCGAAAGGGCAAAATAAAGTGATCTGCTACCGACATAAGGCTGCAAGAGAGTTTGAGGTTTAATGTAATTTAGAAAATGGAAAGTGGAGGCTGTTGAACAGCATCACAGTCACTCCTGGAAACTCTGAGTCTCAGTCCTGTGTCAGTCTGTAGTGAAAATGTACCACATGTGGCTCACTGATGTCCTCTGGTTATTCAAGGTGTGCTGTGGAGCAGAAGGACCTTATCTACCACAGCCAAACCAAACATTCTCACTTAGAGTCATCTGTAGGCAGGCACTTATTTAAGAAGAGTAATCATATTGGGGATTTTGTTTTTTTTTTTCTTTCTGAAGTGTTCAAAGAGACCCAGCAGAGACAGACAGCTTGCTCTTCTACGCTGCAGATCAAGGCAGCACCTTTCAGGCCTCTTTTTTTCTTAACTAAGATGAAACTAGCAGCTCTAAAATGCTGAGGAACATGTTTCTTGCAGGCTGCTTGCCATGCACTTATTTTTACTTTGTATTTTAACTCTACAGTTTTAAGCATTTGTCACATCCAAGCTCCCACCTGTTTAGCACTATGCTTCTGTCAGAGTTTGCTGTGCCCACAACAGACCAAGTTCATTAAGGCTGGAAAAAAACTCCCAAGACCATCAAGTCCAAGCTTTGACTGAACACACCACATCAACAAGACTGTGGCACTAAGTGCCACATCCAGTGGTTTCTTGACTCCACCACCTCCCTGGACAGCCCATTCCAATGCTTGACCACAGTAAAGAAATTAAAACCACCTGTAATGTGGTTCACCACATTGTGAAAATTTTATGATTTACGAATAATAATACTTCAGCTACATAATACAGTTCAGTACTCTTCTCACAATCTAGGAATATCCCAAGCAGGGAGCTGAGTCTGGGTTCAAAAGAAATGACATTAGAAGATCTGGCACAGATCACAGATGCTATTAGATGTATTAGATGTATTAGATGGGATTCATCTAGTAAGAATTTTTTTTACAGGTCTGTGGATAATTCAAACCGATTTAATTTTTTTTCCTCTTCATATAAAAAGCATTCACTCATAGGGCTGAAATGGTCCTCAAGTATATTAAATACTTTTGTTCTTTTCTGTAGGCATGTACCTAACCCAGTCCTAAAGACTATCAGTAATGTTAACTGCATAACTTGTCCAGGCAATCTAGAGATTTGTATGATAGCAAAGATTTTCCTAATCTTCACTAAATCTTCTGTTCTGTAACATGAGTCCATTCATTCCTCTCTTATCCAAACCAGATCTAGAGATTAGATTATTTCTTCAGCAGGCATATGCCTGTTTGAAAACAGGCCCCATCTCAAGACTCTTTTCCTTTTCAGGATCAGACCCGTTAGTTCAGTCCTTCTCCCAGCGCAAATCTTCCAGACTTCCCATCATCGCCATTCTTCTCCTCTGGGCTGTAGTGCTCAAAATTAAACAGAATATTGCACGTGAGTGAGGCAGAAGGATTACTGCTTCACATACCTCCTTTATACACCTCTATAATTTACCTTTTCTTGCGCAATATTGACATAATTCAGCCAGTGGCTCTCTTTGACCTAAGGTTTGTTTCTGTGAGAGCTGGGACACAGCCAGATACTTCCAACCTCTGTCTTTGCATCTGGCTTTGTGTGTGCCCCAGTGCAGTTTCTTGCAGTCATTCCTACAGCAACCAGATCTGTCACTACCTTAAAACAGTTACCTGTAAACCACATTCCTGGAGTTTATTTATGTGAAATCTATTGAGAGTTGCACTGAGCTTATGATATATGGCATCTACTCCATCTCCTCCTAGCCACAGGCCTGGGTTTGTAGGTTGAAATGATACTGATTTGACTCATCCTCTGTGAATTTTTATTGACTGCTATTAATTGCTTTGATTTCTTTTATGTGCTTACCAAAACTTTTTGATTATTTATTCCAGCACTTTTTGTCCCCAGGATCACATGTTTGACTAATGGTTCAAATGCACCTGTATCCCTATTTTAGTTCAGATCAAGAGTGCCTTTCTGAACTGTGTCTCCAACTACTGCTGTGTCACACTACTTGCTAAAGCAGACCCCAGGCTCTTCCTTTCTCCCCACTTTTAACACAGGGAGCATTTTATGCTTTCTAGTCTCAGGAACTTTGCCTGGTTCAGCAAGTTCATCAGCCACCTGCTTCAGTATCCAAGGATGAAACTCAGCTCTGAGCTAGTCTGAATACACATCACTCACCTGAATACATTCTCACTCCTTTCTTCCATGTTTGTGCTGTCTTGCTCCTGGAGGGGCTTTGTGGGTAACAGCACTCAGGGAGATAAGAACATTTGTTATTCTAATAATAGAGTAGTGGAGAGCAAAACAAAGAATATAATGTTTTCCACATCTTTGCAACATGTACCCTGGCTTATCTAATCATGAACTGGCCTGCAGGGACAGGTTTCCCAGCGTGGAGTAACTGGAACCAGCTGGTGCAGCAGTCATTCCCACATGCCATGGTGTGGGCAAGGTCTTGGAACTGTACAGATTGCCTTCCCCAAGTCCTGTCATTCCCGACTGTCCCTGAACAAGTAGAGCCAAACTGGGTCATTTCAAGGAAATGCTGGCATAGAAGTGAAATTAGTGGGAATAAATCTATTTTCAAAATATGTTCCGTGCCATATGAATCCACTGGGAATAATAAAATCTGTGAATTTCCATTCTGGCCACCGTTCAGTTGCTATGAACTATCAGATTATTGTTTCTCTGAAGAAAGAAGTCCATTCATTCGTGTCCAAATGGACAAACCCAGAGGTGTTCAGTAGGTGTGTGCTGTCAGTGCTCAGAGGTTGTAACCTCCTACCAGGGGACACATCATGGAACTTGGCCTATTAATTAGGGGAATATTCTGCAGTGTGTGGCTGTCACTAACACATCAGGCATGGCTGAACAAGAACCCTCACAGCAGTGATGGCTGGGGTCTGCTTTCACACCAACACCCTCTGAATTGCCTGGCGTGAGATCCACCCTGCCCTTCGATCTTCCCAGTCTCGGGATCTGCTCTGCCCTTCCTGACATCCACGCTTTGTATTGTGAAAAGACGGGGAAAACGTGCAACAGTGGTTCTCTGAAGCTCACACTGGAGCCTTGGGGAGTGCTGGGTCAAAGCCAAATGCGTGACAAACCAATGGCTAAACTGCTGTGGGCCCGACTGTGTCTGGGATTTAATTCTGTGTCTGATTCGGGCTCCATAAGTGACAGTGCTGGTGGGTTCAGTTGCAGGGTCCTGTTTTTCCCAGGACATACCTAACTTAACAAATACTATGGAAACAGCTAAGAAAGACCCAATGGAACCACGTGGTGGAAAGCTCTGGGATACACTATTTCTGGGTGGACTGGGAGTTATTCTTTCTAGGCCTCTCTGCAGCAACAGAAAGTTCAGAATTCCAGATCTCCTTTCCTGAACCATGGATAGCTCCGGTGAAATCCGTGGAGTTATGCTTGAAGTCAAACCAGTGTAAAGGAAGCAGGGGATGATCCTGGTAAAATCTATCAAATTACCAATTCCTGTTTTTGGAAGCTTTGTGCAAGTCTTGGGCTGATACAGCCTGTCCATACAGGAGACTTAGGTGAATAAATGCTACCATGTTTATAAAAAAAGCCAAGGAGTTGTTCAAGGGCCTGAAATTTCTTAAAAGCAGGCAGTTAGAGTTTACTTAGAGTTTACACTTGACCTGGTGTATTTCGTGGACTTTCTGCTGGAATGAAACAGAGCAAACTGCTTTGCTGCAGCATATTGAAATGCAGTGTTTAATTCAGTGCCTCCTGGATGGACTGTTCCATTTGGCAGTCTCATGGACACAGAAGAAATCAGAGGGAATTGAAATATGTATATTTAAGCGTAATTTCAAACTACTGAAGTTTTCCTTCTTATTATTATTATTACCAAGACTATTGCACTATTTGACAAAAAGTGTAGATATTACCTGTATGGATATAAAAGAAATATTATTTTTTGTAGTAAAACCACTGATTTATGTTTTATTTTTATTATAAAATAATCCGAACAGCTTTTTAAATCAAGTCAATGTTGCAAGCCTTTAAACTTACACATCATTTTTGATACCATGACTTAGATTCATCCTACATAAATCCTGGTGTCTAAATGAGGCAATGAACTGGAAGCCTGAATACCTCAGGTTCTTTGTATAGCCAAAGATTGTAGTTCAAGTATCCTTCAGAAAGCACCTTTAGAAAACACTTGAAGGCACTTAAACTCTGGATTGCCCTCAGAGCAGGGACATCAACAGCTTTCCCCAGATGGAAAATGAGTTTTAGCAGTGCTAGGTATCCCCAAATACTCAGCTTTTTCAGAGTCCAGGCAAGTTTGTCCTGATTGCATGGACATGGTTAAGCTTTTAGCCAGATCTACAAGCAGAAAGAATTTTTCCCTTAGTTCAGACTTGCAAATATCTTTGTTACCTTGATTGGTTTTTTTTTAAACTTTCTTTAGTAGTGTGATTTAATCTTGAACCTCCCTAAAACCTTCGAAAATTCCCTCCTCCTTAAGAGTCTTAGTACGGGAATGATGTTTCCTTCCTGTAGTTTGTGGCTTTTCACTCTTTTTATTCCAACCTGTGTGTATCTTCTTAGAAGTGTCAGGGAATTTCATGGTTCAGCATTTTGTGGGTGTTTTTTCTTTTTTCTTTTTTTTTTTTAACTCAGCCTCTATTCTATGCATGAACAAGTGATCTTTTTCTAGCCTGTTGTTCTTACACCTTTTCTCCATCAACCAGTATCACAGTTGCAAGCACCCACGTGTGTCTCCCCAGCAAGGATCACTTGTGTGCAACAAAGACAGCAAAGGACACTGTCATGTGTTCATCATCTCTCTGGAGTTATTCTTGATTGACAACAACGAATTTGGGGTTTTGACGGATCTTTGATATCCTTTAGGACTCAGTGTTTGTTACAGAGCAATGCATGTTTATTTTACACATTAACAAGTTCTTTCACTTGAAGCACAGGAGTGTGTATACAGTGCCTTCTTTTTGCCTGACACTGGGCATCCCTGGCTGCTGCTGCTGGTTTTGGTCTGCCAAGTGCAAAGCTTTGTGTGTTGCCTCTCAGTAGAAGAGAAATCCACAATTTGAAATGGTGGCCTGATCAGAGCACAGCTTTATTTGTGCCTAGTCTAAAGCAATTTATACCTCCCTCTGTCTAAAGCAGCAGGTTTAATTATAGATTCATACAGCTCATAGTCTGCTATGTCTTCTGAAACTGCTGCTGCAGCACAGCCTGGTATAACCCTGCCTCACTCAGCATTAGCAGCCCAATGTCACTTTGGCAGCTGGTGGACCAGTGCCATCTAGTGCCATTATTATAGCAGCATTGACACCATGTGGTACAGCAGCAAGTAATAATCAACTGAGAGAATCATCATCAGAAGTGCAATAAATTATCCTTCTTACTCTAACAGTGATGTCAAAACACATCCATGGAGAACTCAGTAAAACCACCAGCTGTTTTTACTGTAGGCAGATTTCCAGACAGTTATCTATGATTATTGCACAAGGAATAGCTTCTGCAGATGCCATTAAGCTGTTACTGCTTGCAGTTTCTAATTGCTGTACTTTTTGCTACTTTTATGGCTATGTTGATTTGGAATTCCTATTCCTCACAGACTTACACGTATATACAGTGGTAGTTTCCCTTTAAGTGATATTAATCCCTTGTGAATGCATGATGCTCTTCTTCCTTTCCAAGTAAACACCCTCTCTGTGTCTAGGCCTTAAGCTGGATGGGAAATGAGCAACGGGCTGTTGTTTGGACCCGTTCCTGTTTCCAGTCTGATCGGTGGCCGATGACCCACAGAGCAGGCCCTGGACGGAGAGCACGTGCGCAGGCTGAGCATAAATTTGCAGGGTCAGATGAATAATCCTCTTAATGATTTCTCTGTGAGCATGTGAACTGCAGAAGACTGTACAAAAGATCAGGCAGAGCTCAGGGTCTCCTGATCCCACCTTTGTGATTCACGCTGCTGGGAAATCCCCTTCCCATTCCCCGTGGCTTGCGCAACGGCCAATAGGGCCGGACAGTTCCCGGAGCTCTCGTGGCCCCGTGTTTAGCTGGCTGTCCTCTCAGACAGGGACGTATTTTGTGTCACATTTCCTCAGGGTCACTTGCCTCAAGGCAGCTGCTGAGGGCTGAGAGCTCAGGTCTGCACGTATGATCTTCCCGTTTCACTGCCGTGGAAAGTTTTGGGAGATGGTTCTCACACTCGAGCTCACCACTGAGCAAATGCTCATTTTGGACTACCCACACACGTCCACATTGCACTTGTAGTTGCTGCTGGGAAAGCAAGAAATTGAATATGTATTTGTAGAGGCACACAGCCATAGAAAATCTGTGATAAATTTTGATTTTTCATTAACCCCACTCAAAAGTAGTACTGTGATGATTGTGGAGTAAATAATTGGTTTAATATGCTAAGAAAGACACGGAACACTCAAAATATCTGTAATATAAAATGATTTTATAGTTGTTTTTGTTTTTAAGCAGTTTCAGTCACGCAATTTTGATTGATTTAACTCTGATCTGTAGTGGTCAGCTTCAATCATGCAGTTTTGATTGAAGTGCCTCCCAAAGGGAAACAGGTAACTGAGGTGACCATTTGGGCCAAGAGGTGACTAAAAGGACATTAGGTGACTTATGCACCCTGGACATTTTCCTTCTTATGTCTTGGAAAAGAGTTGGACACGGAAAGCTGTGAAAACTACCTAAAATACACATCTTTGACAGGGAAATAAGTATTTTTTGTAGGCTGGCTTAGTTGTACTCAGGCAGAAAGTGCAGGTGGCTTCAAGGGGATGCTGTTCTGAGGCCAGAGCTCCTCCTGGCACTGACCATGGCCACAATGACCACAAGCACGCAACAGGATCCCAATTTATTGGGTTCCCCAGACATAATACAATGTGTTAGTACATTGAGGAACTGCACCACTCCTTATATTCCCTGTCTTCTATTACTTCAATTAATATCTCTCTTTTTAGCTCTGAAAGTTTCCTCGGGAGTTCAGGAATCTGCATCTCCTCCTACATTCAGTGGGAATGTACTTAACAGTGTTAGCACTGGTTCTTAAGAAGGGAAGTTAAGATTTTCAAAATATGGGGCCTAGGATTTTGCATTTTGAAAATGCTGAAACAAATGTCATAGGAATGAGAAAGACAAATCTTTCATGCACTTTTCACAATGTTATAATTTTCGTCTCAACAAATGCGAGGTACTAAGGACCCTAAAAATGCCAGAAAAATAAGATTTTCCAACTTCTTCCTCTGTGTTCTGCTTCTAAAAGGAGGGAGGAAATAAAAGAGAGAGAAAAAGGTAGAAATAAGAAAACAGACTGCATTTTTGTAAGTAAAAAATAAATACATTACAGAAATACTTTGATTTATTTTTTTTAATGAGTAAGAATGGCAAAAGCTTCTCAAAGTAAAATTCCAAACAACTCTGCTAATTGTGGTTTTCCTCTCAGCTGGTATTGAACCAGTTTGATTAAGTTACCTGGGCTGAGTGGTAAAGATTAGGCAGCATAGAAATCTGAGGAACTTCAGACCACACTGCCCCACAATGGGCCTGCTCATCATTTTTCCTATAAGTGATCAGATTCCTCTCTTTTTGTCCTTGGATCTCACCTTCTGAGTTACTTTAGCCAAATATCCAGTTCAAGCGAAGCCGTCCTGTCCTACAAGAGGGTCTGCTCAATGAAGGTGAGAAGGGTGTGCAGCTGTATTTTCCCTCAAAGGCACAAACGTTCCCAGAGACATCCTCTGAAGGGTCTCTCCTTTCTCTTCCCCTCACTTTTTCTCACAGTTTCTTTCTCTGTTCTGTGGAACAACATGAATAAGAATATCATTAGCTACTTTTTCCAACAACATAATATTGCCATAGCAACAGATAAAGCGAGTTTGTTGTGATTTTTCAGTGTAAATAAAAGAGTGCACATACACATCCGCTGCTCAGGGCACAATGCAATGTATGACATGAGCACTGGACGTATGAACTCATATTTCCATCTAGGATTTTCTGAAAAAGGAAATGAGAGTTTGCCCTCCTGTAGATACCATTTAATCTGTTCAGACACACCATGCCACAGGTATATGAGTCTTACCACTCATGGCTGTTGCCTTACGTTTCAAATTTAAACCCAGTTAAGTTCAACTGCTCTCAGACCTCCCTCAGCCCCATCTCACAGTTATTTGCTGCAAGTTGGCTCACAGAATCTGTCTCATTGTGGATAAAAAACCACCCTTTAATTTGAAACAACTGCTGGATGATGCTACATCCACAGACCAGATTTGGATCTGGGTTGTACTGATGGTGTTCGTTTTTAATTGCAGCTGGACTGACATTGCTTAGCACGTTTCACACAGAAATGCACACAGACCAGCATGGTCTTCCTGAGGTAACTGGGAGGAGGGATAAATCAGCTCATCAGAATAGTGGAGTGCAGTCAATTTACACACCAATTCACAAAGTGAAAATTTGGCTGGGGTGGTTCTGGTTGCATTTCTCTGATGGTCTCCAGATTGCCTCGGTGTGTTAGCATTTCATATGCAAAGATGCAAAGAAATCCATGGGGCTACATGAAATGAGATAGTGCTGCCCATGACAGCTACAGGGACAAGATGCAAAATAGAGAATGAACATTGATGAAAGTCTGTTTAATTCCCTTTTACATTTCTCAGACTATGTGCTTTATTACAGCAAATTTGATGTAAATGTCCCTAAAGTCATATTAATAAATCTTATGCTGCCAAGAGTCTGCCTTGAAGCATTGTACACTTCAGGGAGGTGTTTTGGTACTACTGTTCTCTAGAAGCTGCTGTTTCCACCACAAAGGCTGTTTAATTTTCTGTAATTTCTGTACCATATGGTGTTATCTTGTTGTTATCTTGAACCTGAACCAGTTGTGTGGTAACAATTTATCCCATTTTTCCTTTATTTGTATGAACCCTTTAACTCTGATGTCAGACTGGTGTCACAAGCTTGTGATGAAGTATTACAGAAGCACCTTAGATATATTTTCCTAAGGAGCTTCAGAAAGTGTTTTGGGAGAGTTTGTGGGTGCAACATTCCTCGTGACATAATGTTTCTGCAGTATGCTGATTACTGGATAATTTAGGAAGTTTTTATTTGTTTTCATTAGTGGGGTTTTGTGTCTCCTGCTGAGACACTGCCTTCCACTGCTGTGCCATTGACACATTCTACTGTAAAGGAGTATTTTAGATTTATCTTAATACTTTGGATTAATTTTTATTCCATATTTGATTCCATGTAAGGTGAGCTTTAATAAAGTTTTCTGTGCTGTGAAATGGCCTTTCAATTTACATTACCGTTTCCTGATTCCCAGCAAAGGTTGCAGATGACATCAGGAGGAAGAGAATAAGAAAAGATCTGAGATCCAGGACATCAGAATTTCATATTAAGTACAGTGGTAGCTAATAACACAAAAAAACAGGGCAGAGCATATTAAATCCTCAATTACTACATTTAAATCTGCAGCAGTTGAATTACCTAGATGACATATCATTAAATGAAATACAAAATAAAGTGTGATCACAATGATTTTAAATGTATTTGAGGTTTGTCCTTTTTATGGAAGTGAATTTTAACAGAAGTTCTTTTCTGTTCCCAGAAGCCTGAACAGAGAGTTTGTTAAGCTTCCAGCTTAGAGATATGCAGCTTCAGAGACAGGAGTATGAGGATTTAGATAAAAAGCAGATGTGGGACCCTTTATGGTTGAATGTTTTTCTGAAAGCAAGGCAACTGCACTGCATATCTTGCCTGAAAAAGAAGACATGGATCTTCTTGAGGATTAAATGCATCCTCTTATGGTAGTGGATTTTTAAAGAATGTATTCTATATGGTACAAAGAAAAAAAAGCAAACTGTATTTTGTATGCAACAGATGTCAGATTTCAGGGTTAGTATAGACTCATCTTTTCCTATCAAGGAGATTTCTAATAGTTTTGATGATTTGTTTTTCCTTATGACATATATTTTTCCCAGCATAGAATGTAGCAGGGCTCAAGCATGACAACTTCTGGAATTACAGTCAGAAATGGAAAGGCATGTGGGACACATTCTGTGTGGGTTCTACCAGGTCTAGTAAAGATGGTGCGGGTGACTTCTACAAGACACTTGCCATGATTATTGCCCTTTTAAAATATTCTCTTGCTGTACACAGTAAGGTAGATACAGGCAAAAATACATCAGGCTGAAAATTAATTTCCATAACTCAAAGAAGAAAAAAAGAGATACAGGTAAAATTTTTGAAAATGCTCCAGTGATTTTGGTTCATTTCCCAATGTAGCATAGCCTGTGGAGCAGCAGGAGTCCACTTCCCTAATTCTACGTGTGAGAATTACTCAAGCCCACAACAATCATACACTCATTCTCCTCAGTGAGAGATAGTCATATCCTGGATCTGTAGTTTACCTGGTTTAGGATGACAAGAATAATCATCTGAAAATGTATTTTTCTCTCCAAATGCTGTATAGGGAGTCTAGGCAACAGGCAGGGACATAAGCAATCAAGTATCTGCCATTTAATCCTGGGTGAGGCGAGTTCTGTGTTTAGTGTCTAACTCCCCTTTCAGGCATTCATGCTGAAATTAGACACCTAAAATTTTTATTTCTGACTAGCACGTCTCTAAAAGCCAATATTTTTAAAAGGGACTAAACATTGTAGTTGCCTTGTTGAGTTTAATAGGAGAAAATGAACCTGATCCCAGATCAGTTTTGTTTTCGTTGTCGAGGGTTGAAAATCTGACTGGTGGGTTTGCTGGTTTAGAAGCAATGAAGGTTTTCTGGGAAACACAAAAGAATGGTCTGAATTGTCCAGTGTCAGCCTAGAGGACTCAAATTCAATATAGCACAGATGGGGGAGCCCCCATCCCTGGAGGTGTTCAAGAAATGACTGGATGTGGCTCTCAGTGGTCTGGTCTGGTTGACAAGGTGGGGATCAGTCAAAGGTTGGACTCAATGACCTTGGAGATCTTTTCCAACCTAAATGATTCTGTGATCCTGTAAAAACAAAAAGAATACCTTTTTTTTTCACAGTTCCTCACACACACACGTATGCAAAATCCACAATATCATTGTGATGGATAATACAAGTGAGTCTGTGGGTCTGGTAGAATTTAAATTATAGTACAAAAGGTTTCCTTTATGATATTTAGGATGCAACTCCTCTACACTTGGAAGATGTGGAGATCTTGCCTTATTCTTGAAAGCCTTGAAAAGCCCTCTGATATTAAAAGAATAGCTCTCAGGTTTTGTGGGGTTTTTGAAGCAAAAAAAAAGGGTATAATACAAACTGTATGTGTTTGGTTGCCTATGTGGCTAATTTTTTTTTTTTAATAAAACAACCTTTGTCCAACAGAACAAATAAAACTGGAGATCTGAAAAATCGTATTGTGTGCAGGTTTTAGCTTTGCAGGCAGGTTTTGCCAAGAGCTACCAAGGCAAATCGTAGCATTGCACTTGGTGCCTCTGACTCCTCCACGGCGCCGTTGTCCCTCAAAGGTCAGAAGGTTTGTAAATCCCTGTTCAAGGCCTTCTACACCTTTTATAGAGATGAAGTCTGAGGTCTGGGATTTTCTCGTCCTTCTCCATATAGAGTTCTTCGCTACTGAGATTGCTCTGTTGAAATTTTGCTGTATATATTTTCCACAACACTTTTCCCCATAGAAACCAGGCATAATAACTTTTAAAAAAGCTGTGGAAAATATTTCAAATAATACTAAGCATCTGCTGCTTCCCCCCTCCAAGCTTAATCAAAATAAATATTTTAAACGAACAGAGAAGTTATCCAAAGACCAAGCTGCATTTTCCATTACATTAAAAAAATTGAGTTCTTTGCATTTGAAAATGTTAAGTTCATTAACATTTTCTTGGTAGATCCATTATTTTTTTTTTAGATAAAATGAGCAATGTGTAATTAAAACAAATACAGCAAGCGGGTTTTTTTTGTAAGTAGGGTTGTAAGTGTAAGTTAAATTAATCTTGAAGGCTGTGTCAGTCTGATCTTTTTATATGATGGCACAAGTTCTGACAGCACTGTGGGGATTCTGTCACTGTGACAAATTTAGAAGCAAAATTAAGACTTGATAGCCCATAACTTACATAACTTACTCTGAATATCTTTTTATATTGTTTTGGTAGCATAAAGCCCTGGTGTAAATTATATAAGTTGGTGTGAAATCAGTCAGGGAATTTATCTACCTCAGCACAATGAGAGGTTTTCTCCAAAACAGCCATGTTAGTGTCAACAGTTCAAACCTGCACACTTGGATGGAATGATGGTGATTTCAGCTGGAAAAGATGAGGAACCTGCAGGCAGCCACCTGAGTTTGGCTAACAAGTGGGAACCCATTATGGTTCAGAGCCTGGATTGCTGATGTTGGAGAGCCAGAAAGTACATGTAGAGGGACACCTATGAATTGGTCCACAATATGGAAAATGGCAGAGAGAGCTGTTGCCAGCTGAAACCAGAACAGCTTGGTGTGTGAACACTGTCCAGAGTGCAGCCACCCTTCCTTTCCTGTTTAGGGAGTTAAATAAACCAAGACAACTGAGGTGGAGAGTGCTCAGCCAGGACCTAGGGCAAATTAATCCGCTCTGCAGCGCTTGTCGGGTTGTTTTCTTCACATCGGTGAGTCCTAGTCTATGAAAGCCTTTTCCCCTGCACGCTGTTCCTCCACTATTTTTGTTCCTCTGGGTTTAGGTGGTCAAGATGATGGAAGCCCACCAGGGCATGCAGATCAGTGCCAGCTGGGCTGTGGATTTTGTAGAGTGAAGGAGCCAAAACTCAGCGGTTTTGTCAAGATCTGCTCGGAATGTTTTGCATTCCCCATCCTTCCCCGAAGCCAGCAGGTGAAGCAGCTGCTGCCTTTAAGCTGCCCGTCCGCCATGGTCACGCACTCCCTGCACTCCGGGGCCGCGGGGCGAGCAACCCACGGAGGGACTCCCACCGCCGGTGAGTGCCCCGGGGGAGCGGCGGGGGCGGGAGGCAGAGGGGGTGGTGCATCCTTCCTGCATCCCTCCCGGCATTCCTCCCCGCACGCCGCTGCCGGGGCGGCCGTGCCGGTGCCATCGGTGCCGGTGCCGGGTTCGGTTCCGCCCCTCCGGCATCTCCACGCCCGAAGCAGCTCCGGTTTGGGGAGATGTCGGTACCAGAGCTCTCGCCTTGTGGAGGCTGACTGGGAAAACTGGTGACGTGTCGTACATGGGGGTACCTGAGGACTGGCCTGTGGTTGTTTCCATTCATTTAAAGGTCCAAGCATACCCTGAGATATTTTGAATTGCCGTAATTACCATTTTTCCCCCACCTTCCTCCCCTCCCTCCCATTGGCAAGTCAAAAAGCCCTGATACAAAATACCAGGTCGGAGCTGAGTGTTCTGACATTTCAGAGCTTTTAATTTTTCTCAATCCTTTTAAAAATGCATTTCAAAACATTGGAGCTTGTCATCTGGAGGAATAAAAGTGCTTCACTTAGAAACAGCGAAATGAAACATGCTGATTGACTCCATGTTAATTTTGCCTTATTTTTTGCCTTCCTGTTTAAACAAATTTGTAGAAAAGACAGAACTGAATAATAACAAACTAAATGTTCATGTTTTGGCAAAGAAAATTGTGAGCAGAAAAGCTACTCACTTCTGTCAGAAATTATATGTATTTTCAAAAATATCACATGACAATGTTATTTCAGATGATGATTAGATGGGTTAAAGATTTTTTTTTTAAATCTTCTTTAGCAAACATAAATACATGGCAGAACTCAGACGCTTTCAATCCGTAATCTTTTTTCTAAAGCATTTAATACATGAAAAGGAAAGAAATAAAGAAAAAAGAAAAGTAAATGCAAGTCAAAGATTTCAAGCACCGTGGAGGACTGTTGAGGTCTGTCTCAGTTGTTCAGTGTAAAGCTGTGTTGTTATTTCAAATCGGTGGGAGATAACAAAAGGTGCTAATTTTCTTTAGATATGAGGTTTCTGATTTCTCATCCCTAAAACAGTCAGGTAAGAAACATCAGATGCAAAGGAGCAGTCTGGTGTTGCCAAGGTTTTGATAAATCCTGCAGAGTTTGGCCTCAGTCATCCCACTCCACTCTCAGCTCAGAGTTCACTGTAACCCCATTCACGGCATGGAAACACCTCTGACCTCAATCCATTGGAAACCATTTGCTCCCTAACGATCTGGATGCAATCCCTGGATTCTGCAAGGTCTAAGTAGAATTCTGTCCTAAGGGCCTCCAGCTCTGGTACCCAATGACAGAACAGGAATTGGACTTGATGATCCTTGTGGGTCCCTTCCAGCTCAGGATGTTTTATGATCCCAGTAGCTGTACTCAAAGCCACCCTGCACAGCCACATGTCCTGTGCTGCACCACAAGTCCCAGATCTTTGCAATTTATGGCCTCGAGTTGTAGGGCTCACGTGAAACTGTCACGGTGGGAAAATCTGAATCCTAATTCATCTTTCTTTGATGGCACTGAAAGAAAATGAGCAAACAAACCAACTAACCACATGTAGGCTCTCTTGAGACTTCTTTACCTCTAAGTAAACATACACAATCTATTTGGCAGCTAAAAAAAAAAATTATCCCACGTAAATAAGGGCTATTGTATTGAAAACTGTATTCCTGATATGAGCATCAAATCAGTTTGGAATTTTATTTCGAGTTTTAAAAAAAGCTGTTTCAAAAGAAGCAGATCTGTGTGATCAAAAAGTGAGATTTGGTCTCTATTTTAAGCAGAAGAGCTGAGGGATTTAGGTAAGTAAAGTAAGTAAAAGATCTGAGTAAACTTTTCTGCTCAATAAGGGTGGAAGACATGCAAAATTATGTTGTCAAATTCAAATTATCGAAGATTAATTCCAAAGAAATCAAAAGCTGAATCTCCGCAAGCCTGCCAGAAGTTAGACTACCTTGTTTAAATCAATTACTTCCCATCTCATAACAGTCCATGTGCTGTAACTCAGCCTCTTGGAATCCTACTGCTCCAGAGAGGGAAAAATGAAAATAAAAGCAAGGAGAAGAAATCCCAGGGGACTGTAGCTTCAGGAGGCGAAAAATTGGTTTTCTTTTTGCTTGCCTGTCTCTTCCCAGTTTCCTGCCCCCTTCAGCGTATGAGAAAGACAAGAAGAGTTTGTGCACTTTGGAAACTCGATAGGAGGCAGCAGCTGATCTTCCCATCACCAGCCTAAAAATAATCCAGTGCAGGGCTTGGAGCGGCTTCGCTAAGTAGAGGAAAATCCTGCCATCGGGATGATATTGATCACCTAGCACAGCCGAGTGACACTTTGGGGTGGTGTTTTGGGGTTGTGTTTACAAAGGTAAGCCGCAGTGTTTGATCTAACATTCAGCAACCAAACGGGGCATGCGATGACCCTCCCCCCATTATCTCCCACTAACCACCTCCTCCTCCTTCCCTTTATATCTGTGGGACAGGGCTGCTCCTCGTTCTTTCCTGGGATTACAACTCCAATCTCTTTTTCCTTTTCCTTTTCCATTCGCAAGCGTTCTCAGCCTTTACCGTCCCCTCCTGCTGATGTTTTCTTTGCTGCTGTTCACAGGGTTACGTTTCTTTTTTTAATCTGTCCTGTCCTGGCGTGTGAAGTCGAAGGTTTTACAGCAGGCAGCGTAGCACGCTGGTCTTGGGAACCGCATTGTGTGGAGAAGCTTTCCAAAAAAAAAAAAAAAAAAAAAAAAAAAAAAAAAAAGCGATGTGTTAGATGTGTGAGACCACTGCAAGGCGTTTGTGTGAAACGCTTTGCAGTGCCAGTAGCCTGTTCAGCACCACCGCCGTTGCGATTTTGCCTGTGTTTTGGAGCCTGATCCAGAAAGCTCCCGAAGTCAATGAGATTCCTTGCATTGACTGGAGCACCGTTTGGATCAGGCTGCCGGTACACGGCAGTGGCGATGCGAGCGCTGGCAGGCACCAGAGGTAACTCAGCACCGAGAGGCCCAGGGCAGCTGGGACCTTAGTGCTTAGCAAAGGGAGAGGGGTCCGTGGAGGAGAGGTGGTCACAGCTTAAATAGGAATAAAAAGAAAATTGTGTTTTGTATAGGGTCGTTTTGGCTGGAATAGATTTTAGAGGGGGCGGCGCTTTCTGCCATTGCCTCAGGAGAGCTCTTTGCAAAGGATGCATAGACTGTGGATCACATAGGTTGTGTTAGGGCCAGTGCTCTTAGGAAGGGAAGGAGAACAAACTAGAAGGGTTAAACCTAGAAAGGAAAAAAGATTCAGAGCGCTAACCTAAAATTTGTGGGAAACCTCAGAGTTAGGCCTTCCGTTTTATGTATTCAAAGCTACAAATTGATAATTTGTCCTTAGTTTGAATTTACTGTGTGAAATTCAAGAAGGAAAGACAAATTCTTGCTTTTGCAATGACTGATTTATTCAGAAGATAAAAGCTAACTACCTTTGTAAAACTTGGAGTGCTTTCTCCATCCTGCACCTATATGCATACACATATGTATATATACACATGTTTATATGTATATATGGGCATATAATGCACATTATATGAAAGACCAAAATGAAATTTGATCTGAACTGAGACACAAGTATGCTCTGTAAATGAATATATTTTAATTAGGAAGTGCAATAATCAATTCATTTTTTTTTTTCAATACGGGCAACAGAACTACTGCAATAAATGTTTTTCAAAATACTTTTATTCCCCCAAACAAGCTCCACCTGAGGAGTGTACTTATACTCTTTTCTTTATAGTCATAAGTACCTTGCAGAGCATGACGATCAGAGTGATAATCCAGGTAAGATGAAACTCTTGAATGTGAAGATTTTTAAGTCCACTTTAAAAGACCCTTAAGGTAGTTAAAATGTCTTTAATTAGAATTCTTATAGTTTTGTACTTGGTAAGGATGTTCTCATAATTTTTATGGAAATTTAGATTATCTACCATTTCCCCATTGTCTTCTTCAGAACTGCTTATGGAAAATATATCTCATGAACTGGCTTAGTGCCCTGAGAGTCCCCTTTTATGCTTGTTAAAATGAGATTTGTGAGTGTTTAGGTTCAATGTTATGTCATTCTCATGTTTACGACTTTGACCTATTTTCTTTCTTCCCAAAACCTTTCGCTTCTTCCCAGTGAATATTTGTTCATGAATCACTTTTTTGCTGTTTTCTGTTTATTCTCTTATGACTGTGTCTGTCCACCTCAGCCTAAAACCAGAAAGTCTCAACTTGTCAGTAATGGGGCTCTTAGCATAAAAATGTAAAAGCTTAAAGGAGATAAGGGTTTTTTAGCTGTTTCATTGAAGGGTGAGCTGCTGTTCAGATAGTTCACATCCTCATTAAAGTAAACCAACAGGGAATCAGATTCCCAAAGGATGTAAAGGAGAGCTGAAACTTGCCTTCCACTGGTACCAACATGGGCCCATCCTCCTGATTGTTCTTTCCATTCCACTCCTCTGTGAAATTTTGCTGGTGGCTTTAGCTCATACTCACTCTTCAGCAAAGGCCATTCTCAAAGGGAGAAAGCAAAACCACCTCTGAGAATCTCTGATGAGTTGTAGAGTCCATAAAGACAGAAGTTAAAGTGAGCAATTTGACAGTAGCTTTGAAGGACAAAGGCCTTCCAGCCTACAAGTGTTAAAACAAAAATTTACCTGGCCCTTGGCACTCCTACTGGGCTGCTGAATGTAGCTGGTGTCCTCAGATGGCACATGCTTGTTCTCAGATGATCTTTATCCCATTGCTCCATTTCCATGACTGAAGTGACAGGTTAAACCTAGCATGCTTGGCAGCATTATTATAAAGTGTAACATTCCTGCTGTAATTAGTGGTGGAGCAAATATATTGTGATGTACTCACTTTGGTGCAATCACCCCAGCATAACTTGTTGGCCTACTATATTCAGCAGCAAGTGAAATTCTCTCTGTGCAAGCCATGTTTTGTAATGACTGTGAATAACATTGTCTTTTTAAGTGAGTTTATGGGGACCTCAACACTTATGCTGAAAGGCTGTTAATGCCTGATGAGAAATGGTGGTTGATAACTGCAGATGACCAACAGATTTCAAAATAGCTTACTACCCTTTCCCCTGTTTTCTCCAGAATATTCATGCTTGGTTTAGGCTTTTTCTCGCTTCCCTGTGGCAGTGGGACTGCTCCCATTTAGTGCAGGCATTGCTGTTTGCCAGTCAAAGCCACTTGCCCGTAGAGAAGCCTTCAGCTCCAAAGATTCCAACCTGAGCATGAGCTTAGAGGAAAGGTCCTGTCAATCCATGTGAGAAGAAGAGGCCCTGTGCCTATGGCCCTTGAGACAGTCCTGCAGGAGCCAGCTTTGGAATTAAGCAGGGCAACTGCAGCAGCTCAGCTCTGATGCCAAGCTAGCTGTGAGCAGGGCTTCTTGTCTTGGGAACAGCACCACGCTGATTAAGACTGTTAATTGTGAGACTGAGCGGGTGCTTGCGTGGCTCTCTGCCGGACTGTGAGCACACAGCAAAGCAGGCAGCTGCAGACTGCTGAGGGTGATAAAACCACCTGGCCTTGCTGCTGAATTCCAGGTGGAATGGTACCATTCCAGGCAGGCTGGCTTTGTGCTGCCTCTAGTGTTCCCAAGGAAGGGTCCTAGCAGGTGTAGGAGGGCAGATGCTGCTGTGGAATGTGATAACCTCTCTGAGTTGGAGCACTAAAGGCTCCAGCCTTTATTATCCATTCCAGCCCTTAACCACAGAAATCTCTTCAAATTTTTCCTCCTGTGGCTGTGCAGCCCAGTTTTACCTCTTTGATATCTCCCTATGTACTTACTGTGGCCTAAAAAGTCTTGTCTCCTCATCTTTGTGAAGGAGAAAATCACCTTTGGCTACAGACTGGGAAAACTTGAGTCAGCTCTGCATTCTGACTTGCTTAGGCCTAATTCAAAGACCTCCAGCATCACAGGTTTCACTGTTCCATGTGGTCAGCACTCTCTTTTTTTCTGTGCCTGGTACTCAGGAAAAATATAAAAAGTATTCAGTGTATTTAGTTATGTACTTGCAAAATGCTCAGCATGGAGAGAAACAAAAAGCACTTTCTCACATGGGCGAGATACCTCTATTCCCTTATCTACAGGTTTAGTTCTGACTGAAGTGCTCCATCCTCCTTTCTTGCTGCAGCTTTTGATGAATTACAACAGTAAGCACAACTGCAATTCTTTGTGTCTTTATTGGTTTTTTCTGTGTTTGGTTGTTTGGTTTTTTTTTAATGTATTGTTCTTCCTTTTCATGTTTTCATTTCATTTCATGAAGTCTTATGTCTGTACAAAACGGAGGGAATAGTGCCTTTTCGCCCTGCCTTTCACTGGGTATCAAGATCTTCCAAACTGTCTTAATATCCAGGCTCAGTTTTTTGAGTGAAAATATTCAAAACTAGGACTCATTGAAAGTCACTATAGCCAAGGCCTTTTAAAACCATTTAAAATTCCTAGAATTATTGAAGATCTCTTTAGCCTTAACTCCCAATACTGAAATACTGTTTGCAATGCAACTTAAACTCTCTAATCAGTCTGAAGCTTTTGAACATGCTACTCACACTGTTTGCAGCCCTAAGAATGTGTCCTTCTGTAGTTACACTGAAATTTCCAAGCATGGGATCTGAGCATGGGCACAAGAAATTTTGGCATTATATTATCAAATTTTTCTTTGAAGAAGATTGAAGGCTGCGCTGTTTCCTTGGATGAGCGATTGCATCTGGAAACCTGTCATGGTTCCACTCCTGTTATTTTTAGTGGAGCTGCAAAAGCTTTATTGAAAAATGCCCTGTGGTGTCTAGAGAAATCAAGGATTTGTTCTTCTGCCTTAGGGGCTGTTCTTTCTGTCCTTCTTTGGAGATGAACACAGCTTGTTAAACTTTGAGGCTAATGAAAATGAGCTCCTGGAGGCATGCCCTGATGCAGGAGAAAGTAATGGCTAATTTCAGCATCAAACCAAAGGGCATTGACTGTAAATGCAAAGCATCCTCCCTTAGATATCAGCAAAACCTCATCCAACGTATTTCCCTTATCTATGAAACTTGAGCCAAGAAGTAGAAACTACATTAGACGCTTTATTTCAGGGGTGATGGGTCTCTCCATCTCCAGAGCCTCCTCTCATTGTAAGTTTTCCAAAAAAACAGAGCAAGGTCCAGTAGTCTGAGTCACAAAACTGTGGAGGGTGAATTGGATCTGCTTTCTGTACCAGAAATGGATGGGAAGGGAATGATGGAGTGGCCCCTTACTCCCCACAAGGCACAGCAGGGATAACATCATTTCTCAGAGCTCTGATGTGGCTCAGGGTGTTTCCATACACCACTCTTGAAGATCCAGAGAGCTGTGAGCAGCCTGCCTGTGCAAACACCAGAAGGTGTTGGGAAAGGTGGGATGTGCCAAGAGATGCAGAACATGAGTCCTGCACTTCCAGCCACAGCTCATTCCTAACACAGTGGAGATGGACAAACAGGAAGGGAGGGAGGAAGGAAGGATCCCTGGACTATTAATGTTTCTACAGTTCTTATCTCTTCTATTCCCTCTCAGTACTAGATGTGTGTCCTGAGGTGGGAGCTGCTAAACAGGGAAGTTGCACGTTTTATGATCTGGTGTTTTATGAGGCCAAATCATGAGCTGCATTGGATCAGCACAGTATCACAATATCCAACAGAATGTTTTGATGGGTTTTTAACTCGTGGAAGTTTAATCAACATGGTCACTGGATAAACTGATTAATGATGAAGTATTTTCTGATTAAAAATCTTAGGAATTTATTGCCAATCTCATTTCATTGGCAATGCAATATTTTTTATTTTCTGGGTATTATTTACAAGCTAACCAACCTAGGCTTGATTTTCTCTCTCATTTTAAGAGAAGACAATTAAATTCTACTTCTTTTTTGAAATGAATCTCTAACAAAAGTATTGTGAATAGACTGCTCATACCTACACCTGAAAAATATTGCCAATATGATGGGCACTGTCTCTAGACATCATTATTAACTGACAGGACCAGATTCTTTTCTCAGCCCTGGCAATGTGCAAAGGAAAATTGTATTTAAGAGTGTTACTGGACATACTCCATCACAAAACTAGACAGAGCACTGATTCTTGTGAAGATTCAGGTGCAATTCTTCAAAGATGCATCTTTCTCGAGAGCTTTTAGGGACTGTTGTTTGAGGTGTGATAGGAAACCTCTACAAACTGATGGTGGGCTCTAGTTAGGAGATAGCACTCTCCATGCAGTTAATAGTCCTTCCACTTCAACATTTGCTGCCTCTATTCCATTTCCCTTCCAGAAAAAAGGGGAAAAAATCAACAGTTCCCTTAGCTTCTCTTGGACATGATTTTAATCCTTTCTCCCAGATTTATTTTTGACTCGAAGCCAAAAGCTACACAGGGAGTCAATGATTCAGTGCCCATCTGAACCCAGGATTCTCCTGCCTTTCGATATCACTCCAGCCACCAGACCACAACAGCATCTCATGCTGCCTCAGAAAAGAGTCCTCCTCTTTGTGGGAAAGGGAGGAAAATTCCCAGCAGAACTCCCTTGGACTTCTGACCTTCAATAAAAACGAGGAAACAGCACTTCTGATTTTCGAGAGATTATCATTATCATTATGTTTCTCTTGAAGAAGGCATGTCAAGCGTTTACAAATTAAACCCAAACAACCTCTGTGCAGTTTTTTTTTTTAAAAGTTCCATATTTGTTTTGCTAATAGCTCCTCAATATATTCAGACAGAATGCATAGGAACAGAATGTTTCTTTTGTGTTACTAGTCTTATGCATTTATGAATGCATTTTTATATAAAAATAAAATGATAGAATGATAGTGGTCGTATCACTCTATTCATTATAGAGAATGGGCCAAACTCTCCATCAAATTGTGTTACAGCACATGGACTGTTAGCAGATGGTGGTCACTGAAGTTTGAGTCTGTTGACCCTCAGCTTTTGCATCGCAGTAAGTACATGAATGCAAGTTATGCTTAACTTCTGACAAATCTGGGCTGCATTTATCACACTCTTTTCAAAGAAACTCCTTTACAAATGTCACTGATGTGTTTTGATATGGATTATGCTGTCCAGATCCAAAAAGAACGTAGTTAAAAGCTAAAAGGGGGTTTAGCAGAGGTTCAAAGTGCCTCTTTGAATTCTGTATTTCTGTGAAGATCTGCATGTTTATTTTCTCTCTAAGGGATTACTTGTGTAGTTTATTCTTGTTATGCTTACCTTGTTTAAACAACTAAGCTCACAGAACTAATCTGAACTATTTGGGGAAAGAAGAAAACCCTTCTTCTCCCCATTCAACTAACTTTTTTTTTTTTTAAACTGCATTCATGCATTTTTTACATTCTTATCTTGTTCTGGTTCTTCAAAACCCATTAATGCCAATGTTGTTGCAGAGAGATGCTTTGCTAAATTAAATGTATTCCTTCTATTTTAGCATGCAAAATTTGAGAAAAAAAGGTGTGAGTAAATGAGTTTACACAACCTATTCTACAGCACTGTGGTGCTCTGTGTAAGTCTCAGGCAAAGAAATGAGCAGGGAAACACTTTGGTTGCAATTTTATTTCATCTACTTATAAAGAAGAATGAGAAAATAAACGATGCAAAGGTTGATGCAAGCCAGAACCTGGCCATAACTCTGTGGCCCACGCTCTGCAAGCACCAACACAGGAGCTTATCCTGGTGTACAAAGATAATCTCATAAGAAATCATGGAAATCAGAGACTGCTTGGATGAGTCTAAGCACGTGGATAAAGGTTTGCAGGATCAAGCATAAATACTGCTGTACTGCCTATGCAATCTTCAATACTGCCTACCTTGGCTAGGAGTTCATCAGTTATCTGTAAAGACTGGTCTGTGTGACCATTGTTCTCTGTGACAATGAAGAAATGCAAAATATCAGTGAATGCAAAGCTGCCAGATCACAAATATCAAAGATTCAGAGCTTGCACTGGAATGCAGTGCAACAAATTATTAGAGATACTGCACAGACAGTGGTGACTCACTGAAGAAGCAGCAACACACAGGAGTCAGCTTATGTCCATTTGGGTTTTCTTATGAGAAATGGAAATACTTTTTACTCAAAACTTCTCCGTTCTTTCTCTGTGTTCCCACAGAGCATTTGCAGCATAATGGTTGTGCCTGTAATGAACGCTGGAAGATGCAGCACAACGTATTTAAAAACAGCACTTATAATAAATAATAAACGCAGCTAACTATAAACAATATTATCAAAATATAAATAATACTAATGCCGTATAAACGCAGCCTTCATTCTAATGCGCTTCTACTTGACATGGCCCAAAATAATTTTCAAAATACAGCTGCGTTGTTCTCTGAGCATTGCTCAGTGGGCTCCTGCACTGTCTCTTTGTTATATTTATTTTGTCTGTAGCCAAAGGGATTGCTGGCAGCCTTGGTACCCAGCAATCCTCTCTCTGCTGCAGCAGGCAGAGCCTCCGGGAGCGATGAGACTCGCGTTCTGTGGCAACGACAACGCCTCAGCCTACAACATCAGTGCCGGCGTCCTCAGGAATGTCTGCTTTGTGGATGCCCTCAACTTGGTCCCTCATGTCTTCCTGCTGTTCATCACCTTCCCCATCCTGTTCATTGGTGAGTTATTCACAGGAGCTCTGCCACCCCGCAAACACTCCAGCATGTGTTTATACTCAGTCGTGTTTACAAGGGCTTGGTGAAACCGTTGGGTGCCTTGCATTTGTTAACTTCAAAAAGGAAGAGACAGAATGGCTTCACACAGAGGATGTGAGGCCAACCCTCTGAAATGTGGGAATTTTAGATGTAGATCTGGACTAATCAGCATGAAGAGATGGATGAGAACCAGAGAGATCAGGCCCAAATGCTACGGAACTTCTCTGTGTAGAAGTTTCCTTCAGATTTGAAATTGGCAACTTGCAATCTTTGCTATTATTAGACATTAGAAGACTTAGGGCAGCAGGTCTGAATTCCCTTCAAGTTACAGGAATTACAGAGAATATCCAAAATGTGCAACTTGGATTTAAGGCTAGGAGAAGTGCAGGAAACATTTAAAATAGAATAATTGCTTCTTTTGCCAACATTTGTAAACAAAAGTAGAGCAATAGAGAAAACATTTTTCCCCCACAGGAGCAAAAATAGCAAATGATAAATCCCTCTTGAGGAATTTAGGGCAGTGGAGGAATTCTAACTCACACATTCCTGTAAAAAAACCCATTTAAACTAGTGCTGTAATGATACTTTTTTCCTATTATTGTCTTTTTATCCCAGTCAATTTCCAGTGGTGAAATAAATACAAATTAATACTTTCATGGAGATATCAAACAGTGGCATTCTAACTGATCATAGGATATTAAGACACTTGAATAACCATCAAAAGTATTAATGAAAATAAATATTCTCCTGACAAGTACATGAGAAATGGCCACGTCAGTTCTTCCATGTTACCTTCGTGGTGTCACACATGTACAGAGCAATAAATTTCTTCCACGAGAAGGATTTGAATTTGGGACTACATTTGAATTTAAGATTTAAGGACTTTCATTATGCAAAAAGACTCTAAGGTTCCCCAGGAACCTGTGGGCTAAGACACTCAGTGCCCAACAATCAAAGGTATGACACGATCCACTGACTGAAAATTAATTAAGTAATTAAACCAGAAAATAAGAAACAAGTTCTAACAAAATAATAAGTAAAGACTGGGAAAATCCCAGAGGTTATGGAGAACTCTCTCCAACAATGCTGGATTTTTACCTCAGTGCTGGCTCTTCCTTTGAGATGAGCTGCAAGTCATCCTTGAATGACAGGGCTTTCTGCAGAAGAGTTTGGTGGGAGTACAATGCAAGGTCTGAGGGCAGAGATAATCTTTTAAAACACTCTGTGTTACACATCAAGTGCTGCTTCCAATTGTTAGCCACTTATTTTTGAAATAGTATTGCAGCCACAGAAAATTCCCTCTATTTTATAACAATGTTTGTAAAAAAAAAAATCAGCATAAATTTTATGTTATTTATGTAAGTATGTAATTCTTTGTTTTCTATTTTGTATGTGAATTATCAAGACAAATAGTTGTTGAACAAAGCATTAAAAGGCAACCAGAGTCCACAATATAGGCTGACTCCAAACCAGAAATTCCATGCTGAGCTGTGTTTGTGCAGATGTATGGGCAAAGAAAAAAATAAAAAGCAGTGTGGGAGAGGCAAAGATAGGAGCAAGGTCAGAGGCATGTTAGACTAGGAAAATCTTAGGAAACTGTAGAAAATGCTTGAGATAACTATGGAAAAGAGAGAATAATTTGTTCCTGCAGTATTTTGCATGTTAAACAAGGATGAAATGGTGAAATCCCGATAGTTTCCAAGAATGAATAAACCAAGGTTCTGGTTTCTGTGTTTCTGAGTCACCTGATGAGCCTCTGAGCACTGAGATGCTGCATCCTTATGTAGCAAAGGCATATCCTGGGGTTTAAACTCACTTAGTTTTGTTTTCTTTTTCTTGGTTTCTTTACTTCCCCAAAATGTGCTGTTGTTGGGATTCTCTACAGGCTTTGGGAAGCCTGTCAGGGAATTCCAGGAGTTGCCTTACAGTAGGAGGGACATGTACAGCCTTTTGGGCTTGCTGACTCAGGACAACCCAGTATCCAGGTGGGAAGAGACAGGGGCCAAGACTTGCCACCATGAGAAGTCACCCTGTGGTCAGCCCTCAGCTTCCCCCAGCCCTGTCACATCCCTCAGATCCTTTGTGTCCCACTTCTTGCCAGGTTGCTGGTCTCAGATAGGATTTTGCCTGGAAAGGACAGGTGACATCTGAGGTGATGACACAGAAATAGGCTTCAAGTTAAATTTGCTGATTAATTTGAGTTCTGGTGCTGTGTTGAGAGCTTTGAAGGGCCAGGAATGCAGGGGGCAAGGAGGCTGGGCTGTGCCCGAGGAGCAGAAGCTGTGAAATCACCCTTCAGCATCTCTTCAGACAGGCCTGACACAGAAATAGTAAATGGTACTTGTTTCAAGTGAATGCATCTCTCTGAGGTCTCATTTGAGGATGCAACTTTTATATCAGTTGGAAATTTTCTCCACTCTTGTCTGTGACTGTGAAAGATGTGGTGATGTCATCACTTCAGATCTGTTGGCCCTTGTTGTCTGAGGGTGACACCTGGGATGGTTTTTTTTAGTTTTCTCATCCTTTTTCTTGACCAGGGACGACATCTCTTTGATTGTAATTGTGGGAAGTCTGTTGTCCCATTGTCTTTAGGGTTTGATTGAAATTGTGGGGGACTATGTGGCAACTGAGACACTCCTTGGTCATCTGTTTAGTAAAAACAGGCCCTATAGTCTTGTAGGGTGTTGGTGTTTATTGTGTGTAAGTGTGACCAATGGATTAGGATACAACATTGATAAGAGATCACTCCCTGCCTGGCTGTGTGATAACCTTCCCCTTTCCTTACCACCATTTCCCAGGCTGGGGAAGCCAGAGCTCCAAAGTGCAGATCCACCACAACACCTGGCTGCACTTCCCCGGCCACAACCTGCGGTGGATCCTGACGTTCACCCTCCTGTTCGTCCACGTGTGTGAAATAGCAGAGGGAATCGTTTCCGACACGTGAGTGGCAGAGTCTGGTGGATAACCACGCTAATTGCATGTGTTAATGAACAGTGTGAATGTCTGATGGGCTGGCTACTAAGGCATAAGGAGGTTTTCCCCCCTAAAGTTCACAGAATCCTTTAATGAACTGTCCAGATTTTAATGGGATGGAGGTGAAGCGATTGTTCTTAGCATTTATTATTCTCTCAAGCTATAATGGCAAGCAAATATTGACAAAAGTTAAAGCACCCATGTGCAAAAAAAGTCTTTTTATCCTTAGGAAAGTCATGTTTGTCCTCTAAAATAGATTAGCAGCACACCTACAGTTTCACACAATGGTGAAAAAAAAGACACCAAATTCACTAATTTGTACCTTATTTATTTTCAGACAAATGAAATCTCGCCACCTGCATCTCTTTTTGCCAGCTATAATGGGATTTGTGGCTGCCACTGTATCCATAGTCTATTACCATAATATTGAAACATCCAACTTTCCCAAGTTGCTGCTGGGTAAGTCTGAGTCTGATATTTATGTACCCTTACAAATCCCAGTAGTTTTGCCAAAGTCAGTGTGTGCAGATTGAAGAGGATGGTGAAATGTGCAAGGATATTAAAAGAGAGAGGCATAATTCTCTGCTCTTCCAACTAGTAGTTTCATAAGAGTTACTGCACCTTTTATAAGACACACATTAAAAATAATTTTTTTAAATTATCACAAAAAAGAAAGCCTTATATACCCGTTGTAGTTCTATCATGAGCTTCTAGGTATTTTTTAACACTGCTCATTATTTTGAGGAAAAACTTGTCTGCAATCAAAAGGGCTATTTCAAAAGGTCACTTTTAATAGTGATCTGACCACAAACCATCCTGTGCAGATGCTGTTCTTTCTCAACGTCTTTTGCAGCTGATTCTGAGATTATCCCATCTGCTGTCTCGGTCAGGAGATGGTCAGACCAGACGTTGCAGGATAATGTTTCATACAAGTGTATTGTCCAAATTGCCTGTAACTCCAGAACCTGAACAAGCTGCTGACAGACACAAGCCAGGATGGAGGATACCACTAAACTCCATGAACTCTTTTTCAAAATGAGCACATTTCCATATTCTCACTTGGGATGCACCCTGCTTTTTCAAAGAGGCAATATGGTATTTTTTAAGTTCTGTGACTTTTACTTCACTTTAAGAACAAAGTTCCCCTTCGGATTAAGTCCCCTTCAGTGGCCTTTTGTAATTGTGTGAAGATGTGCCATTGTGGATCTGTTTGATGAGTCACGGCCCAGGAAAGAAAGCAGTGATTTGGGCAAAGGAAGTGCAAAGCAGAGCACTTGAACCCAAGCTCCTGACTTTGGCTGACATCACACACCATGCTGTAGGCTGGTGACATAGAGGATCCCTGTGCCTGCATTGCACCAAGCCATGCAAGCTAAAATGGCATAGTTACATTTATTTATTCATTTATTTTTAAATTTGGCACATTCACTTGTCTTACAGCCCTGTTCCTTTACTGGATAATGGCCTTTGTCACCAAAACCATCAAGCTTGTCAGGTACTGCCAGGACGGGGTGCCTTTTTCCCAGCTGCGTTTCTGCATCACTGGAATTATGGTCATCCTCTATGGGCTGCTGATGGCCGTGGAGATCAACGTCATCCGAGTCAGGGTATGTGCTTCCTTCATCAGGATCCACAAAAATATCATCATAACATGGGGATGAAGATGGGTCCTTAGTCCCAGTAACTCTGGCTTGTGGCAAATTTAACCCCAAATTTAGCTTAGCCATAAATGTTTGGTTAATTCTATAAAAACCAGCAAGCATCTCTTTAAAATGTATGTTCTTGCTGTGTCCCCTGGACTTGCTGTGTGTGTGTGCCTGTGTGGATGTATTCACATAAAGTGCACAGGTATTTGTGTAGATAGATGCATATTTGTGCACATTAGGAGAGTATATGTGTGTGTATGTAATCTATTAAATATATGCTGTGTTAAAGCTGATGAACTCTTTGTGTAGTGAATGTGTAAGTTAGCATATATTCTTACCCGCCATAATTTAAAATATAATTATTTCCCAAGAATTCTTTTTTATTGGTGTTAAGATAGAGGTGGCTGGTGCTGGTAGGGTACAGAGCTGTATCCACACCCCATGTTGCTCAATTGTTTGCCAGTTTTCTGTCAAAATGGAAATGCTCCTGTTTACATGCAAATCTGTATTAAAGTTCAACAACCTTTAAATGCAAATTTGACACTGTGGTTGTATTGTACAGAGTTTTTGCTAAAAAATTACCAGTAATAGGATAATTCCTGAGCACATGTTGTCTGTTTCCTGCTCTCCAGAGGTACGTGTTTTTCATGAACCCTCAGAAAGTAAAGCCCCCAGAGGATCTGCAGGACCTCGGGGTGAGGTTCCTGCAGCCCTTTGTCAATTTGCTCTCGAAGGCCACGTACTGGTGGATGAACACTCTCATCATATCTGCTCACAAGAAACCTGTGGACCTCAAGGCCATCGGGAAGCTCCCCATTGCCATGAGAGCGCTGACAAATTACGTCTGTCTCAAAGAGGCGTACGAGGAACAAAAGGTAACCACGGATGTTCATGTCACTGCTTGGCCTCAGAAACCAAAGTGTCACTTGGAATTTTTTCAGCTTTTATGAAATCCTCGTTTTAGGAATTTTTTACTTAGGACTGTTTGTTCCAAGGTGAAATATTGGCGTAGGAAGTTCCAATCCGATAGTTACTGTTTG
The DNA here is from genome assembly GCA_013397565.1 of Ptilonorhynchus violaceus. Classification (NCBI taxonomy): domain Eukaryota; kingdom Metazoa; phylum Chordata; class Aves; order Passeriformes; family Ptilonorhynchidae; genus Ptilonorhynchus; species Ptilonorhynchus violaceus. The sequence goes on along the minus strand of VZRJ01009289.1, from coordinate 78,837 downwards.
GTTTTTAAGTGAATTTATAGCAGGAGAGAGTTGCCAAATTGAGTGCAACTGGAAACTAAAACCACAACAGGCTGATCACTTGCTAGATTTTAATAGTAAAAGATTTGTTTAAATCTGAGCTACTTATGACAGCATCTTAAATTGGAAGACATTCTGTCCATAGTTTCAGCTGCAAAGACTCATCTTCACTTTTTTTTTCTCCAGAAAGAGAAATAGCCAAACCCACACATCAAGAATAGCCAAAACACTGGTGTCTTAACAGTGGTTTAGTCACAAGTCCCAAACACAGCTTCATACAGGCTGCTATGAAGAAAATTAACTCCATCCCAGCCAGATACAGTTCTGAAAGCGTAGTTGGGAAAACTCACTGGGTAGGGCAGGACTTTCTAGAAAAACCTCTGGATGTGTTCAGGCAGCTCTCTGTTCCCAGCAGCTAATGGAACTGCAGACTCCTTTCTGTGCTCTCTGAAATGCAATGATAATCAGTGCAGTTGTTTATATTTTAATAGATACAGGTTGCTTCTGTTTCCTTCTGCAGTCAATGGTTACAGAGATCAGAGATCAAGAACCTTCTGCTTTAAGCAGAAAGCTCCTGAGTCTTTGGAACTGAGCTTTTCACAGCAGCTGGGGAGAAGTGCATCCCTTAGGCCAGCTCCTTAAGGTGCCCAAACCCTACTTAAAGGGACCAAAGATGCACCTACATGACCCAAGGACCTGTGTCTTTGCCATTCTTGATGACAGGCACAAGTGGGTGTGAGCATTTCTGGTTCACATCTGCAGATACTGTCTGTGCCAGCACAAATATGCAGTTCAGGTGCCAAAAGGCAAGTTCAGTGTGCTATTTCTTGTGTTCATGAGTACAAACTTTCAGAGTGTAGCTTCCCTCAGAGTGTGTCATGCACGTATGAAGGCTTGCACAAATGTGCCCCATGCAGTTACACTCAGCTAGGTTTCTAATGCTGCCTTACATCAGATATTTTGGGTTCTGTAGTTGAATAAACTCTTGAGATTACCACAGCCTCTAGCATATTTGTGCTACTATTTGAAAATAGGCTGTAGCACTAAAGTAAACTGGTATTTTGTAGATAAAGTTAAAGTAAACCAAATGGCTAAAGCAAATCCAAGGAGCCAGGCAGTGCAACTCGCTGCAGTTCATTCCTGTGGAGAAATGCGTTGGCTTGTGCATGGTTGGGCCAGACAACAGCCACATAATTAGGAAAATTCTTCAGACTGGTGTGTGGTCTGCAAGCTGGAAGAGGTGATATGTCCCTGTCTCTGCTGCCAGTGTGTATTTTACACTAATCTCCCGCAACTGGTGAGGGGAGCCCCACAGCACCCTCTGGATTAAGTGGGGTGCCTGTGCCTGCAGAGAGCTGATCTCAGCTGTGCTCTGTGGCCCTGCAGAGAGAAAACTTCTGCTCCTTTCCAAGCCCTTCTTATCACACCTTGATGAAAAACCCTGAGTATGGCCATGAATACTCTATATTGTGAAATGCCTTTGAGATAGCTCACATGATATTGTCTTGCTATCTCTTCTACATGCTATGAAAATGGAAATAATTGTATAAATTCCCACATAATTTCACCCCCCCAAAAAAGGAAATGTGATCCTCTTTCTGTTGTTGCTTGGCTTTTGTTTCAGCTTCTATACAACCAGTCTAGATATTTCAAACCATATACTAATGCATCATGCATCACATATCCAAAACTAGATTTAGCACATTGATATTATATTTGGTTTCTCCCGCCAACCTAAATCCTGTACAATTTGTCCTGATGGTCGATAGAAAGCTTTTCTTTTGGGTATGTGATAGAAAAAACAATTTTTGCAGTCAAGGACCATTAGTTTCCTATGCCTGCTTTTCGTGTGCCACTATGGATCTCACCTGTTAGAGCAAAAAGAATGAGGAAAGAAAGTGTGTTATCTATAAATCACAGGGACAGAGCATTGCCCTGCAGCACCAGGCTCACACTGCCAGCATCTTTTATTTAACATTGGCCAAACTTTCAGTTGTGGATTTACAAACATGTCAGTGGTTGTCAGAGAGCTTTAATGAGTGGTGATTGACAGATCAGCACCTAAATAAAGGGTAGGGCTGGCACATACAACATACTATGCTGCAAGCCCATAACACTCAAGGACCATTCTGGAAAAGAGCTTATGATTAGAAAAAAAATCTTTCTCCCCTCTTCCCATTGCGTACTTCAGTTAATATGAAGTCCTGATTAAAAAAAGATGAAAAAGCAGTGTCTAGCAGTAGAGATGGTTAGATAATTTAACTAGTATTTTTTCCAATGAAGAGTAAACCAATTTCATGCACTGATGACAAATGTGTGAATTGTAGTGGTAGTGAAAATGGCTATTAAGTTGTTAGAGAAATAAGGATTTACCATTGCCATTTACCAAATTTACCATTAATTGAAGGCCTGGAATTATATAACAATTTTTTTTCTCCAAAGATGGCAGCTGTGTCTCCCCAACAAGTTAGCCTAGTTCCTCTCAAGCTGTTAAAGTCATTAATCATTTATTTGAGGAGGGTGACAGTAACCCCGTTAGGGCACTCAAGCTCAAAACCCTTTGGACTGCAAATCCAGAGCCTTTTGTCTGGGCAACTCACATAAGGCCCTTGTGCTCTTTCCTTCCTCAGAAGAAGCAGTTTCATCCTCACCCCCTTCTGAAATGTCAGCTCTGATTTGTCCCCATGGTCCTTATTTCTCCTTCTCAAGCTCCTTGGCATTGGGTATGAGTGGCCTGGCCCAGACTCTGGCAGCCCCTTGGTCCACCTGCACATTTTTGGCACCATGCACATATTTCATCTCACTGTGGAAATAGCATAAAATGGCATAAAAGGAAAAAAAAACTGGAAAAAGAGGAAAAAAGACATGAGGCAGCCAGGCAGGTTACAGGCCCACTTGCTTTTCCTTGTTGAATTTGCTGGGTCAGGGGGTGGTTGTTGCTGGGCTGTGCTTAAAATGTCTCTGTGAACCCTCAAGAGGGCTTGGCTTGGCTCACAGCTTGCAGGCATCTGTCATTTTTCAAGTGACAGATGCTTGTTTAAAGTGTCAGAAACTGCTGCCTGAAGTGCAAGGAAGCACTCTGCAGAGCACGGATCTGTTCAGTAAAACTCTTTCTTTGTTAAATTGAAAGGACCTCAGAAAAGTCAGAACTCCTCTGATTACATAAAGACCTATCTGCTGGTTGGAGTTTTAGCTGTGATACTGCATTAATTCACAGAACTGAAGGCTAGAAAGGACCCTTGGTTGATTTAGTCTTACCTCCCATCCTGGTCTGCTTCTTTCATTTTCTGAGCACAGTAATCATAGATTGGTTGAGGTATGTAGGCATCCAAGAGATAGAAAAAAATTCCAGGTGAATGAAATTAAACCATATTCTTGTAGGTGTCTGTGCATGTATTTTTCCTTCAACCTTTACTGGTTCAAGTGGTTTCACAGCTGCTGTGAAACAGGGATTACCCACATGAGCAAAGGGCTGACAGGTCAGACCTTTCCTGAGCACACACGCGACAAGGGACAACGGCTGCCTGCCAGGACCATTAATCTGTGCTTGCATTCCTGTGTTCCAGGTTCAGGGAAGTGGTAGGATACAGAGGTGAGAAACCACAGTCACCAAGGGCAGGCAGAATTTGAATTTGCTGTGAAGAATGTCTGCAATCTGTTGATACCCACAACGTGTTTGCCACCTCACCTAGTCCAAAACACCTTTCAGGAACCATTTGGGCATCCAGACAGGAATGAAAGGGATGTTGCCATATAAAGCCAGGGAGACTTCTCTTAATGCAGTTCCCTGTTTTCCAGAAAAAGGTGGAAGACCATCCCAACCGGAGTCCCTCCATCTGGCTGGCCATGTACAGTGCTTTTGGCCGGCCCATCCTGCTCAGCAGCACCTTCCGCTACCTGGCCGACCTGCTGGGCTTTGCTGGGCCTCTGTGCATCTCTGGCATTGTCCAGGGCGTCCAGAATACCACCACCAATAACACAAACACCACAGAAAAGGTAACCTGGCAACAGGGATTGAAAGCCTCTGGTAGTTTGGTTGTAGAGTCACAGCAGGTATTTAATACACCAGGCTGCATGCTTTGATAAGTCCGTGATCACCACTGTATTATTTCATGGTTTCTTTCAAGCAAATTGAGTATTTCTGTTATGAGACACAGTCAACTTAGAAACCTGAGTATTGGGAGCCTTTGGTATGAAAGGAACACAGGTAGTGGAGGCTTCCCCCAATTTCCCAGCTGTCTTGATGAAGTCATCCCAGGACTTCTGGGAAGAAGGAACAACTTTTCTACTCCTCTTCAACTGTGCCTCTTTGTTTCAGGCAGGGCATGCACTGGCCCTGCCTCAGTGATGCATCCAGCCTGGGAATTTTACTTTATTTCTGTCCATTTGTCAGTTTGTAGTTCACTCACAGGTTTGTGCTCTCTAAAATGTGTTTTTCACTGGGGAGCTGAGAGTAGTCAGTCCCTGTTTGTGGCTGATTGCACTGATTGCTGCTGTGATGAAATGTGTTGGCACATGTGAGAAATTGAAAAGTATCCACTTTATTCAGTGGTGTTCATTGATACTAGACATGCACAACAGATGCCAGATCACAGCTCATTTCAAGTTTCACTGGGACTGATCTTTCAGACATCACCTCTAAACACTGAGCAAGCCTCTGATACGGAATGCTTTCTATCATAAGAAAAAGAATTTATTAGTAACTAGTGAAAAGATACAGCTAAAATTATTTTACTGACAGCAGAGAAGAAATGACAAGGATGTTTTCCTGCATTTTTCTGATACAGAAACATCTCCATACAGTTTTTGGAGTGTTTTGTCTCTGAATGAGCAGATAGGTATGTAATGGAATAGCATTTTCCTCTCCAGATAAAGTATTTAACTATCATCATTATCCAAATATCCTTTTCTTGGCTGCTCACTCCTGACATTCATTTTCTTGACTGATGGTCTCGGTTTGGCTTTAGACTTGCATTGCACTGAAGGAGAGTTTAATTGTACAGCTTATCAAATAAAGCTTTTTATCATTCTTGAACCTGCACATGCTGTATTTGAGCCAGAGTTACAAGGCAAAGTGCATATTTTGCCTTCAAAATGGTTTTTTTTTACATGTTGAACAAAAAAGGTATTTAAGCTTCTGGATCTCAGATTTAGGAATCTGTGCCTTGTCTGCTGCCTTTATCTTTTGTACTCTTCAGTGTAGTGGTTTCAGTTGTGGCTTTTTTAAAGTTTTAATCAGCATTGGCTAAAGGGAAGATTGGAATCATTGGAGATCTTGAAACCACTTGGCTTGGTGACAGTCACTATTTTTCTTGGATACATTTCAGAATACATTTGCCTTTAATTTATGGATTTTGATAAACTTTCTCTTAGTTGTTTTGGCTATTAAACATTTCTCCTTTGAATTCTTTCTAGTTTCAGTTAATGTGAGTACATTTAATTTTATGCTTATTCTGCCTTATTTCCTGAGAACTCTATATACATTGAAAAAAGGTATCTACAAATGTTATTTTATTATTCATACCCCCACTATGAAAACATGGGGAAGTTTGATGCAGCAGAACATTAGGAGAAGAGTTTTCAAATTTATTTATCTGACCAGTCATGCACTTAAGCAGCCCTTTTTTCAAGGAGTCCTGGGCAGGTGGCTTACTTTCCTATATTGCCCAAACCTTTCATCTCAGAATCAGGCTGGGTATTTCAGTAGAACAGGCTTTTTCCTTCCTTTTTTTCTTCCTTTTCTTTTTTTTTCCCCATAAGAATTCCAGTACATCCTGCTTCCAGCTGGATCGGAAATACCAGAGGAACAGTCCTCCGTGCAGTATTTTGGTACATTTGTTTCCTTTTCTGCCTGAAACAGAGCAGGACAGTGAATATAAAAACTAGAAAATGAAAACAAAGTGATTTAAACAAGATTTTTTTCCATGTTCATCTATTTAAACCTCATTTTGTGGGGAATATGGCAGGTATAGTCTTATGTTTTTCAGAATTTATGGGTATCATAGACTATATTTCTGGAAGGAATTGTTTCCATAATATGAAAATGCAACATAGGTAACTAATCCCACATAATGAAAAATATTTTCTTGCAGCTTCTGTGTGGTGCAGGTGGAATGAGTTTTACCTGCTACTGAGTAGCATTTCCATCCTACAAATCACCAGAATTTGATGGAGAAACTAAAGACAAGGCAGACATGGAGATCTTATTGTCCCTTCCCTTCTAAAATCAAATAATTTTAGAAGTGCTAAAAGATCTCAATCCTCAGTCTTTGGAACATGAACGGAGCTTTTAATTTGTATCCAAATGATTTTCATATATACATCAGTGAGAAATCTGATTTTAAAACTTTCCCATAATACCATCAGTATTTTTTATTCCAGTGCAGTGATTGAATTTGCTCGTTTCCAGTTTCTCAGGAACATACAACCCCTCCTATGGCACTTGCATTCTTTTTTTCCTTTCTTTTCAGGTGAAGGATCCATCCAACTCATATCTTTCCTCGGAGGAGTTTCTCAGGAATGTTTATGTTTTGGCAGTTCTCCTCTTCCTGGCCCTTATCCTGCAGAGGACATTCCTGCAGGCATCCTACTACGTGACCACGGAGACTGGCATCAACCTACGGGGCGCCTTGCTGGTGAGCAAAGACGTTCCCCTGAGCTGCCAGGGGAGTCACTAACCACAGCTCCAGCTTTGTGCTTTCCTTTGTCTCATTCTTTATCTGCAGACTGAGCTAAACTGATGGTTTGAGAGAAGATACGTGCTGTGTTTTTGTACTGAAAACTGGACAAAGCCGTGTCACTGACACAGCAATTCCTTCTGTAAAAACTAACCCCATTGTCCTAACCTGTGGAAGTTTTACACTCCCTGTGTTCAAATAAGATGATGGAAGATACATAAGGATAAGCAGTGTCCTTTTGGCTCTGTGTCTGCTTTGTTCATTTGCTCATGGGTTTGCTTCTGCTGGCTGTGGACAGAGTCATCTGCAGAGCGTCCCCGTTTTATGGGAACGCTGTCTGTGCGTCCGGAGTGGTGACTCCGGATCTCTGTGCCCTTTTGCACAGAGCCCTGTGGGATGGCACAGGGGTGATTCATGTGCAGAGCTGTGTNGGAGGAGGGGGGCGGTGTAGTAGGGCTCTCCACAGACCAAACTCCACAGGCAGCAGGAGCCCCCCGTGCAGAACAGAAGCTGGGACTGATGTTTTGCCAGATGTAACTAACCATGGGAATATCATCCCTGCCTGGAAGCTTCCTTTTTTTGTGCTCTCTCTGATTGATGCAGCTGCTTCAAACGTTTTCTGCCTTCTCCCAGGATAGGTGGTGCAGACTTGAGGATGAAAGAGTGCCTGGTTATTTCCTTGTGCTTTTGTGACTCCCACTTGCCAAAATGGGGACTCTTAGGAGCAAATGCAGCTGACTCAATTCACCTGCAGGCATTTCTGATTGACTCTGCAGGATATACCATGCTCATGGAGAAAACAGGTCAAAAAGTACAAATTATTTCAAAAACTTCCTTGGAGCGGCAGTGTTTGATATTTGGTCATAACTGCAAACTGGGGTCACAATAGTTGTCTTTAAAATCTAGCAGATATAAGCCCTGAGTAATATTAAACCTTGTTAAGCTCCTGCAAATTTTATGGAAAGAAGTGGCCAGGTAAGGGAGAGAAACCCAAAGGAATCCATGCCCACTCTGATCAAAACTGCACAGCATGAGTTTAGCTCTCTTATCAGAAACAAGGATCTCTTTGACAGTGTCACAGAAAAGCAGGCTCACCAAATATTTGTTAAAAAAAGATCTTTGGCCAGTTTCCTAAATTTTGATGTTTTGTTGTCATTTTGTTCTATTTTAGGTCTGCGTTAAGCAACAAACCTTGTAAGAGGAATTGAAGTTTTTTAAAGTCAGTTCTCTCTCTTGTGCTTTCTCTCCCTCTGTCTCCATCTCTCTCTGTCTCAGGTGAGAGACTGGGAGAAGGGCTGTGTTAGGGAAAGGCTGATGATGCAGTTTGAAACATCCCACTGCTGCTGTTCCTTTGTAATTACAGCATTTTAACATCTTCCCTTTTTTCCCCCCCTTTCCTACAGGCAATGATATATAATAAGATCCTGAGGCTTTCTACATCCAACTTGTCCATGGGAGAGATGACACTGGGACAAATCAACAACTTGGTTGCTATAGAAACAAACCAATTAATGTGGTTCTTGTTCCTGTGCCCCAATCTGTGGGCAATGCCTGTTCAGGTAGAGCATCAAAGTAAGGGCCTGATTTCAGAGATCCTGCAGCCTGGGTGAGGAGAGTGAATGTCTGTGACACCGAACAAACTTAGTTACTGCACACATCTGCTTCTTAGCAAGGCTGGGAAAGAACTGCTGGCAGATCTGCAGGAAGGAAAGGTTGAAATTATTATCTTGAAAGAAATTTTCGAAAGTGCTGATGACTTAATGACCTGAACCATGCTGATTTTCTGTGAAGCTTGGACTCCTGTAGCATGTTCAATATTTTAGCTCAGGGTGGGTTTGGCATGGTCCTTACCTGTTGGTGATCCCACAAAAGAATTTTTAAAAGGGACAGAACCAACTCTTACAGTAGATCTGTTTTGCTGAATTTCCTGAAACTGTATCAGCAATCTATTGTATTAGTCAGCAATATTAATACTAATAATGGTTTAGGTAGGGTTTAGAGTGTTGTGAAATAATTTATGGAGAAAAAAGGTTGCATGGCAACAGAAATTAGAAATAATACAGAGGGTTTTGTTTTAAGTTGCTGTTTCACATCCAGTGAAGTGGATGGAAGTGTTGCAGTCAATACTTTGGAAGTTGTTAAACGAACAGGTGACCTGGTTGCTGTGGCTAGTGAATAATTACATGTAGGCTAAATTCACCAATTATTCATCTCTTTAATCGAGTCTCTGTCCCAGCCACTGTAGAAATGTAATGGCCTTCCTCACCACTACTGTTGCAAGCTGGTTTGAGGAAGCCTGTGATGATTTTGCTGATTCCTGTAGTCCACCTTCAGGCAATCAGGAGACAGGGAGCTTGGATAGCTGGACCGTAGCTTTGCCTGGGAATGACTGGAGCATTGCCAGTGAATTTGAACCTTATGCAAAGGATGTTTCAAGGGATGTTCCAAGAAACAGCAATTGTCAAGGCACTTCCCTCCTTGAGCAGAAAAGCTTTATACTAAATACTGAATTTACATCCATCCAGTGTAATCAGATATAGCCACACCCTGCTGAAGGCCATGGTGAATATTAGAAAATATATTGTTCATTCACCAATTATAGCCTGATATCCAGAGCAAAAATTCATTTCAGGATCAGGCCCCCAGTAAGGGCTTCAGTTTGCACTAAGTACTAATTGCTACCTATAACTTACTATTATTCAGCCAAGAAAATGACACCTAGGTATGGTAATTTACAGTACATAGCCCAGAAAAGCTAAATATTGCTTTCAAAATGTTAAACTCCACTGATTCTTCATTCTGATGTTGTATAATAAGAAGGGAGATTTAAAGACAGACTTGTTTAAGAGATAAAAATATGAGGTATGCAACTAGTTCTGTATGCCCTCTTATCACTGAGGACATCTCTGTACCATGAAGTGAAGCTTTTAATAAAAATTTTTACATAGTAGAGCTCGTATTAACTCAGGAACCAGAATCACAGCAGTTGCACCACAGCCAATCCCAGGTAAACTTGTGTGGGAAGTGTTCCCAAACTCTTTGTTCGGGCTAAGGGAGCATTTTCCTACAGAGCTACACGGTACTGACGGCCAAGGTCGGTTTGTGTCAGTCCCAGCACATCTCCTTCCTGCCTCAGTGCCTGTCTGAGGTGTCCCTCTGCCTGCAGCTGCATGAGGACACTGCAGCAGAATGCAACTGTGATCCGTGGCAGCCCCAAGACCTTTGAATGCTCCCAGAGTGATGTAAGGAGCTCTACTGTAAACAGGACTTGAGGCCAGCAACACTGTCAAATGCCTTGGGGCAAGCACCATCATTTTAGTGCTTCTTTAGTTTTGTGGAAACCCAGGCTGGAATTAGAACTACCAGGCTCTAACACAAACTATTTAGTTAATGTCGAAAAGAAAGGCTTCTGGGTTTATTTCCCACACTTTCCAAACGTGACCTTCTGAAGTATGGGCTCAGCTGATTCCTACAAACCATTTAAGTGTTTATGAGAAGAACAAACACTTTTTTTTTTCTTGGTATGCTTCTGGCATATTGAAATCTACTTTTTTTTCCCCCTGTGTTGCTTTTTTCTTCACAGATAATAATGGGTGTGATCCTCCTCTACAACCTTCTGGGAGTGAGCGCCTTGGTGGGGGCTGCTGTCATCGTGCTCCTGGCTCCCATCCAGTACTTCATAGCCACCAAGCTGGCTGAGGCTCAGAAGAGCACCCTGGTGAGTGAATTATCTCTTATCTACAGGTGACATTTGTCATCCAGAAATGAGAACAGGGCATCAGGGTTCCTGGGTTCTGTTCTTATGGTTAGTGAAAATCCTTTTGTGCTTTTGGGCCAGCCATTCATCATTTCCATCGTTCCTCCCTTTCTGTTTTTCCTTTCCTTCCTCACATTTGTCAGGAGAGAACCTCAAAAAAGTATGTGGGCCTTGACGTGCCTTCTCTGCAAAGAGTATTTTTAATCCAACCAGAGCAATTTAGTCTGAATTCCACTCCATGAAAGGGTGTTATTCCCACATTCAGATGTTGCATTTCATGGGATGTTAGCAAATAGTACCAATGACTGATAAATTATAGCAGGAAAGTATTAAAGAATGTCTACACCCCCCCTTTAAAAAGTCTAGAGACTTTTTGCTCTCAGCCCAAGCTTTGGTATTCTCTAGAAATCAGTTGGCACTGCTGGATTATTATCTAGTCATATCTAAATTCTTCAGTGCTGTAAGTCTATTTTGCTGTCTAGTTTAGTTCACCAATTATAAATGTTTTCTGCTTCTTTGTCTAATTTTTAACCTTATTGCTGTGATCCTTGAACTTTTAAAATCAACCTTTGATATTTAAGTTTCCAAATATTTAGACATCCTTTTTATCTTTATATTCAGTAAGTAAATTATACATACATGGGCCTAATCTCCAACTTCAATCCTGTTGAGTTGTGCCAGTTTGTACAATCTGTACAAAATGTACAGAGGATTTATCTTTGCATGATTTCAGAAATAGTCTGAATCTTTCTTGCTGCTCTTTTCTGACTTCCTCTAACTCATATTATTTTTTGCAGTATGATTTTACCAAAATTCATGATTTTGACAAAACTTACGATTACTGTTTTCTCCTGAGGGGAAATTAGCTAAATACATCAATAAATATCTCACTCATTTTCCTAACTGTATCCCAGAATGATTCCTGCATAAGCAAATACACACATATAGTCTTCTGTCTATTGTTATGGACACCGTAACAATACTAATCCACCTCCCTGAGTTTCACCCTCTGTTTGAAGGGTTGGGATGTTTTGGGTTATTTTTATTTTCAGAAAAGGATCATTTAATTTCCCCTCCTGGTTGTAAATAATTTAATAGCTCCAAAAATTATGAAATTTTATATTATTTTTCTCAGTATGGCACCTGTACAAAATCACATTCGAACAAAATTATAAATTTTTAACAGATTTTACAACAGAAGTACAAAGAGCATTCTCATTAAGACTTCAAGCCGTTATCAATTTATTATCCTGGTTTTCTTTTGAAATGAAGGACTATTCTACTGAGAGATTAAAGAAAACCAACGAGATACTGAAAGGCATTAAGCTATTGAAGCTGTATGCCTGGGAGCACATATTTTGTACAAGTGTGGAAGAAACGAGAATGAAGGAGCTCACCAGCCTCAAAACCTTTGCACTTCACACGTCTCTTTCCAGTGAGTAACTGTGTTTTTAGTGCTTGGAAATGGCTCCTGTTTTTCATGTCAACATTCCCTGTGCCTGTGACACTTGTGTGTGTGTGTAATGTAATTAAAATAACAAGGCATGATAAATATATAACATAGAAATAGGAAAGGATAGAATGCATATTGTTGATTTTTTTGTAGTAAGTTTTCTGTTACCTTCATTGGGATGTTACAGTTATGAGTTGCTTTATAGTAAGGAGGCTCCAGATAATATTGGCAGCTCTGATTGCAGCACAGATAAATTAATGTCTGAAAAAAATGGTGTTTTCTGCAACATAGAAGAGTTGAGAGGGTAATGTTTTAGTTGTGTTGCATAGTAAGCGTGCACATACTAATTTTTATCCATGTTTTTTCTGGAGTATACAGATGAGAGAATTCCATGGCTTATTTGTTGGTGTGTTGAAGATTTCTGACTGTCATGGAAGGAAATTGCTTCCTGCAGAGTAATTTTCCTTTGGGAGTTTTTATTACTTGAATTGGACATAACTGGATTCTTCTAGTGTCATACACTTACTGTAAAATTGGTTTGGTGGTTTTTTTTTTTAATTTCCTATAATCTGATGCTTCTTTTATTTCTGTTTCCCAGTTTTTATGAATGCGGCCATACCAATAGCAGCTGTTCTTGCAGTAAGATATGGGTTTTTTTTCATTTTTTCCTTATAAAAAGGGAGAGGAAATGGGAGAGGGTGTAAAAATATTGTAACCATTCTTATTGTAGGACCTATTCTTCATAAAACCAGCATGATGTGTTAATGTGCCCCCGCTAACTGTAGGAGAACATGGCACTGAAAGTGTCCATTCCCAGGGTGTGGATTGGTAAAACCAGAAAGAAAAATTTTTTACTACCAGAGAGAAAGAAAGAGAGAAAGAGAGAAAGAGAGAAAGAGAGAAAGAGAGAAAGAAAGAAAGAAAGAAAGAAAGAAAGAGAAAGAAAGAGAGAAAGAGAAAGAAAGAAAGAGAGAGAGAGAAAGAAAGAAAGAAGGAAAGAAAGAAAGAGAAAGAAAGAAAAGAGAAAAAATCATTACAACTTGAAAGATGACCCATTTTGAAAAGCTCTTTTTAGAAGGGATTTTGAGTGTCATTTCTTGTCTCTCTAGCAGTGAAACTCATTCCTGTTTCAAACTGCATCATGAGGCACCATTTCAGTTTTCAAGAAAGGGTACTCTGCAGTTTAAAGAGGAATAAATTTTACTTGTCCTTTGGCCAGGTTTAAATCTCAGCCTCATGTACTAGAGGAACTATGGCATGCTGGTCAGTAAGGAGCTTTCCTAGACCAAATTTTGAGGGCATCACTCACAGTATGCTGACAGTGTGTATGAGAATTGGAGGAAATATGACCAGAGTTCTGCATGTGTGAAAAAAAAACAACCCTGAAGATTTATTAGCTTCTTGCTGTTTTTTCTGGGTTGTGTGTTTCCTGCAAACCCTAAAGTTTACCATTGCAAAGCTGTCATTAAATGCTAGATTTTACAGTGAAATTTTATTCACCCTTACACATGTAAACCTCTTGAAATCACTGGCAAGATTTTGAAATGTGTTTCACTTTAACAGAAGACACCTTTCCCTTCAGTTTATTTTGATTCCCAGTAAACTGAGGTAGTTATCAGCCTTAGTTGAGCACCATATTTTGCTTGCTGTCCATCTTGTTGAAGAGTCCTTGTCCTGACTTTCTGTCTCCCTGATGTGACAGACCTTTGTGACTTATGCATACACCAATGACAAGCCACTGCAGCCCGCCCAGGCCTTTGCCTCCCTGTCCCTGTTCCACATCCTGGTCACACCCCTGTTCCTGCTCTCCACCGTGGTGCGTTTTGCAGTCAAGGCCATCGTCAGGTGAGTGGCCCTTCTTGTTCCTCCCAGTCCTCAACACCCACGTTCAGTATCACAACAGGGCAGGTGCTGGAGAAATGGTTGTTTCTACCTGTTCATGTGGCAGAGTGTCAGGAGGTGGGACTCTGATGTTAAAGATGGGAGAGAAATCAGAGTGACCATTCCTTTTTGATGCGTGACACAGAGAGACAGAGCACAGGAAGGATGTGGAGCTGCTGGAGCCAGACCAGAGCAGGCACACCAAGGGGATCAGAGGGATGGAGCAGCTCTGCTGGGAGGAAAGGCTGGGAAAGCTGGGACTGTTCAGCCTGGAGAAGAGAAGGCTTTGGGGCGACCTCATTGTGGCCTTGCAGTGCCTGAAGGGAGCCCACAGGAAGGATGGAGAGAGACTCTTGCAAGGACTGGAGTGACAGGACAAGGGGGAATGGCTTCACACTGGCAGAGAGTAGGGTTAGATTTAATATTAGGAAGAAATTCTTCCCTGTGAGGGTGCTGAGGTCCTGGCACAGGTTGCCCAGAGCAGCTGTGGCTGCCCCATCCCTGGAAGTGTTCAAGGCCAGGTTGGATGGGGCTCTGAGCAACCTGGGATAGTGGAAGGTGTCCCTGCTCATGGCAGGGGGTTGGAGATAGATGATCTTTCTGGGCTCTCGTCAGCAGAGAGGGAGATGAGAGAGGCTGGTGTGAAGATCCCAAGCAAGACCAGCCCTGCTGAAGCAAGGAAGAGCAATTGGCTTAACTCTACCTCCAGAAAGGGTGCATTGGGCTATAAGTGAGAATTTAGTGATGTCCTGCATCCTGTTCCAGGCACTTATTTCTGTAAAACAGCCCAACAGATCAGCTTCCTTCATGCTGGCCCATGGAGCACTTCATCTCAAGGGAGGTGATTGGTAGCAAGTCCAATTTCAGGCTTTTGGGTGTGGTGTCAGTGACCTGTGTGGACAGAGTCACTGTCATAGGGCAGCTATGCAGACCTTCACACTTTCAAGGCATCCCAAGAGGTGCAGACTGACACCTGACTGGCAGCAACGTGTCAGAGGCCAAGCACTGGCAGGATGTGAAGACAGAACCAACATGCCCACCCAGAAACATCATTCCTTAATGCCAAGGCTGAGGATCATTGGCAAGGTATTACATTGCTGCTGTCACTGCCTCTTCTTGGTGGGTAATGACAATAACAAATTGCAGTCAAGGGGACTTCAGGCTCCACAGAGGTCATTTGCCAGTGCCACGCTGACTTAAAAAAAAACCACAAATAATTAAACAGAGTTTATTTTTATCAAAGCAGCAGCAGGGCCACTTGAGACATTTTCCCTAGGTTGAAAATGATTTCTGAGTAGTGGAAAATCTCCAGGCTCCTCTATAAATCATCCAAGCCTCTACATCTCTGCACTATGTTTAGCGTAGCCCTAATATCAAAAGGGTGTGTGCATTTTCCTTAGCACTGCTGGCCACCCCTCAGGACACTATTTAAAGACCATATTTGCCAAAAGAAACTGCATCCTTTGGCAAACTCATTTCCTAACAGATTTCTCCCATGAACACCATGTCCTGCAAGTGAAGATTGAAGAATGTGTGTTTGGCCCCTCCATGGCTCTATCCTCAATCAAATACACACACAAGTATGTGCTTGTTAGTTTTATGATTAAGAGCTCATGCTTTGGTCAGAATCTCAATTTTATGACCAAGAGCAGTTCTAGTGTTGTTAAAACTTCTGAGGGTGCCTCATTCAAAGGCAAAGTAAGGGTTGACATCTTCTTAGGCACATGGTCAAAACAAAGTCTCGTTCTTCTACAAGAAAATGAATTCTTGCTTGGTGCTCTTAAGTGAGACTGAAATTTTGATATGGGAACATATCAGAATTTATGGGACACATACATTTTCCTTTCAAAAGAGGAGATAGGAACAGGCATACTGGCAGGAGGAAATGATGACATCAGCAGTGCTTTCTTGCTAACCTGTATCCCTGTGGCTTGAACATGTATTGATAATTTAATACAAAATGCACAGACAGGCCTTGATATGGGACTAATTTCCCATTTGCAGATTAATGTTCAAATCACAGACCTGAAGGCACGTCCTTCTGCTTTCTCAGTCCCAATGCACCTTGATTTTAGTTTTTGCACAGTAACAGCTTCACCATGACTGGTGTGTGATTTTGTTCGTCTGTTCTTTGGAATGATGAAGAGCCGGGTTCTTATGGCACTCTGTGAGGAAAGGGGACAGAAAGAGAATCAAATCCTTCTGTGATGAAGAATGAATGGAACCTGTATGCTGTATTCCCCAGAGGACAATTGTGAGAAGTGGGCAAAGAGCTGCTGTTTGTCTGCAGGGCTGGCCATGGCTGTGCTGAGGGGTGCAGTACCCAGCCCTGTTTGCATGCAGTGCATGGAATCATGGAATCACAGAACAGGCTGAGCTGGAAGGGCCCCATCAGGATCACTGAGTCCAGTTCCTGGCCCTGCACAGACACCCCAACAATCCCACCCTGTGCCTGAGAGCATTGTCCAAATGCTCCTGGAGCTCTGGCAGCCTTGGGACTGTGACCATTCCCTGGGGAGCCTGTTCAGTGCCCACCACCCTCTGGGGGAAGAACCTTTTCCTGATATCCAACCTAAACCTCTTCCAACTCAGCTCCAGCCGTTTCCTCCAGTCCTGCCACTGGTCATGAGCGTGAAGAGATCAGTGCCTGCCCCTCCTCTTCCCCTCGTGAGGAAGCTGCAGAACTGCTGTGAGGTCTCCTGTCAATCTCCTCTTCTCCATGCTGAACAGGCCAAGTGACCTCAGCCATTCTCCATATGGTTTTCCCTCCAGACCCTTCACCATCCTACTTTGGACACTTTCCAGTAGCTTAATGTCTTTTTCATGTGGTGCAGAAGCTGTGTCAGGATGCACCCACTGCCCTGGCATTTCCAGAGGATGGAGGTGGGTGAGTGACTCATTTCTGCACCCTGACTGCACAGGCATGAGAAAGGCACAGAAGGGATAAGGCTGCCAAGATGGAAACCATTCCCACGGAGCTCCCTTGGTGCCCTCATGAACAGCTCTGCTCCTCATTCCCAGCTATCAGTCCAGTGCTTAATTATTTTCATCTGTCCTTCTTCCACACACATAAATCTTCATTTGCCATCAGGGTGGCAGATGAAAGTATCCCATGAACTTCTTTTGGAACATTTCTGATAAATCCTGCTGGCTGGACTGCACAAAAAAGGAAATGTATTCGTGGAAACCTGGGTTTATGTAACTCCCTGTCCTGTTTTCTTTCAAGTGTACAGAAGCTGAATGAGTTTCTCCTGAGTGATGAGATTGGAGATGACAGCTGGAGAGGGGGGGACAGCTCTGTACCTTATGAATCCTGTAAGAAGCACACAGGACTTGTAAGTTCTGCTTTATGACACTGAATTTCAAAGCGGAGAGGCCATGTAGTCCCACACAAGGGCAGTGGCCAAACTGACAGAGCTTGGGAGCTCTGACTTCTATCCCGGCTCTAATATTGACCAGTTTTGCCTCTTCTATGTCTTAATCTCTGTGTTTCTTTGATGTGAAGCGTCCCTAACATATTTAAGTATTGCTGAAGTGCCAGTAGTAAAAAAACCCCAAAACAACCATAACACGCTAACATTTTAAAATATGGTTCAAATTCAACATTCTCAGTTTTTATAGAAGGCCCAGGTGGATTTCCTGTGGTTATAGAGTTTTTATATTGCCAGTACAATCCATCTTATGTTGGGCATCTTTAGGTAGGAACAATTCCTGCTCTGGGAGATTCAGAATTGAAGGTGGAAAAAACACCACCAAACTTTGTGAAATGGGAATTAATTCCAAAATGGTGTTTCTGGAGTGCTAAACACAGAGTGAATTTGAGTAAAATTTGAGGACAGAAAAACACAATGAAGATGATGTGGGAAAAGCTGGTTGGTTTTTTTTTTCATTTTGACATTTTTCTAAAGGTATATTTTTCAGCATTTTCAAACTGATTATACAATTTGAAATGTGACTGAAACTTGAAGATGGCAACAGAAAGAAATGATTAGCACAAAATAAATTTTATTTTGAGCTGAATTAAATTAGTTTGCCAACCTGAAACTACATCTTTCCTATTTTTTCTGGGTTAACAATGACAAAAAATGAAACAAAACCGAAATTTTTTCAGTATTGATTTTATTTGTCCTCTCCACCTTTTGCTTAGTCCTACAGAGACAGACAAAATCTAGATGATGGGGAGAGGGAAAAAGAAAGGTAGTATCTGTAAAGGTTAAACCATCACTGTGTACAGCCCAGCCGTAAGGAAACACTGATTTTATGTCGATTCAGCTCAGTTCGGTGGTGCTTTACAAATCCCACGGGTAGCTCTGAGTGAACTGGCTCCAAAGTCACTATTATGCATTAGCAAGGTGCTCTGCACAAGCTGAACTGATGTTCCTCCCACTCCTGCAGCTCTTCTGCTTCCAGGAACACACTGCTGACTCAGCATGTCATTGCACTTTTATTGACACAGCTTTTTTTGGAGCTACCTCAGGCAGGGCAGACTTACCTCATGATTTGTGGAGAATGGCAGAGCTGGAATTTGGGGTGGTTGGGAAGGAAAAAAATCTGATATTTTCTGTGCTTCAGCTGAGGGTGTTTAAAACATCACACTGTGTGCATGACAGTGGTGTGTCTTTATTCTCACACCTATTGAACAGCACCGCCTTCTTCTCCTGAGCTGCAGTGGTGGTAGGAAAGAGAAGGGGTGGTTGGCTTTATCGGGAACCAAATGCTGTCTTCTCTTGAGGATTCCGACTTTTCTCCTTTCCTCACGTCACTCTGCAGCACACCAAGGCCATCAACAGGAGGCAGCCCCTGAGGTACCAGCTGGAAAGCTACGAGCAGCCAGCAAGGAAGCAGACTCGGCCCGTGGAGATCGATGACGTTGCAATCAAGGTGGTTTGGAAACATCATCTCCTTTTTTACAGGGAGCAGGTCCTCCTGCAACAGCACCTGAGGGTGCCCAATTGCTGCTGTTATTCCAGATTTTCCATTGCATTTTTCTGTGTGTGTACAACCACACCACACCATGTCTATTAATCACAGATTTATTAGATGAATGTATCTAAATCTAAATCTAAACTAATCATTCTGTTTTATCCCTCATGTGTTTATATATCTGATTTGTGGTAATTGTTTTGTAGGTGACCAATGGATACTTCTCATGGGGAAGTGGTTTAGCTACATTGTCCAACATAAACATTAGAATCCCAACAGGTAGGATAAAAGCACCTCTTAAACATGAAATACATCAGGTCAAATTAATGCTGTAAAATTCATAACACTGTCTGTTGGTATTTCGTGTTATTAAATAGTCTTTTATTTTTGTCTCCTATCAAGGGCTTTGTTTTACAATAGAGCATTACTTTAGGTTGGTGTCACATGGTAATTAAATAATCCCAAAGCCTGTATCATTTGTTTCCATGTGGCATTAAGTGTCCTATACATGGATGAACACTTCTTCGTGCTGGCCCAGTGCCACATACAGCCCCAGCAGAACGTCTTTGCTCCAAGGAGTTTAATTTACAGCCTAAGGCCATGGATTCACAAGCTGGGTGAGCCAGAGTTTGCTCCCTTGGGAAGGAAGAAGACCCTTAACTTCCCAACCGGCGAGAAGCTTACCTGGAACATTTCCAGTTCCTAAAGGGGGGCTACAAGAAAAATAGAGGGAGACTATTGACAAGGGCATGGAGTGACAGGGCAAGGGGGAATGGCTTCACACTGACAGAGAGCAGGGTTAGATGGGATATTGGGAAGAAATTCTTCCCTGTGAGGTGCTGAGGCCCTGGCACAGGCTGCCCAGAGAAGCTGTGGCTGCCCCATCCCTGGAAGTGTCCAAGGCCAGGTTGAACAGGGCGCTGGGCAACATGGGATAGTGGAAGGTGTCCCTGCCCATGGAAAGGGCTGGAATGGGGTGATCTTTAAGGTCTGTTCCAACACAAACATTCTGTGGGTCCGTGAAATGCACTGGCCAGCACAGGGGATGAATCCAATCAGTTTATGGGAAGGTTGAGTAGCATTGTTGTCACTGCAGAGTAGGACTGAAGGCAGGAAAGTGTGTGTGGAGGGGGAAGGAGAAGCACAGCAAAGGAGAGAAGAGCAATGGGTCTTCTTTCAGTTCATTTATTAGATTGGCCCAAATTTTCATGCAACTCCAGACTGAATAATCACTCCCCACCATACATCATTTGACCCTAAATAACTTCCACAGAGTAACACAATTCCATACAATGAATGTTAATACAGGTAAGAGCAATAGTCTCATTCCTCTGGAGATTAGTGTGTTATTGTAATGTCCATTGATGTTTCCATAGATGAATTCATGCAATATTGCCCATTTAATGGAGTGAATCCTAACAACATTAACAACCAAGTGCTCTGGAGCTGAATCTAGTTGGGTCTTGTGAACTAGAGCATAATTGTTTGGGTTCTTTTCTCTTTTCAAAATGTGTTTTGTTGTTTTTACTATTGTCATAGGTCAGATGACAATGATTGTGGGTCAAGTTGGCTGTGGCAAGTCATCACTTCTCCTTGCTATATTGGGAGAGATGCAGACACTGGAGGGAAAAGTTCACTGGAGCAAGTATGTTTATATAGCTATTAATTACTGTATTCATTTAAGAAGGAGGAGGTTGAGATTTGCTGTGAGAAATGTAAACTTCATGCCTCAGAACCCCATGTGGAGCGATTACCATCACCCAGATCCTCTCTGGAATGCATCACCTGCAAGCTAAGGATTTTTCCCTGTTTTGTCATGGCTCAGAGCAGGGCAGAGCAGAGTGCCCTAGGAAAGGAAAGAGGCTAGTCTGGTGATTAATATCTAATAGATTAGCCTAGGACCTGGATAGAAAGCACAGACTATTCCTTTTATCAAAAAGGCTTCAGTACTCATTATAATTGAAGCCAACATTGTCCTGCTGCTCCTAGACCCACCAGGGGAAGTGTGACAGGCTGGGGCTTCTTCAGCTGAGTGGGATGTGTGGGGCACCAGCAGAAAGGAAAGGATGTGCTTCCCACTCAGAGATGCTGCTGCTGCTGCTGGCAATAAAAAAATGTGGTGTAATAACACGTGAGCAATGCTTTTCTCCTTCCCTGGCATCTGCCCAAGCCTCACCTGTGGAAATCAGTGTCACTTTTCACAGAAATACACGCAAAAAGCAGCCTGAGCACACGAAACAGCTGCAGAATAAAGGCTGTGAAGAAGCTGTTTCTGAAAGGAGGCTGTCTGTGAGGCCAGGCCTTGGATTCAGAACCAGTGAATGAGAACTTCCCACAGAAACCGAGGGGCAGCAGCCACTCTTGAAGCCTAGGCAGGGCAGAGGCAGTGGAAGGGATGTGCTGTAACCCCAAGACTTGTTCTTCGGTGTTGAAGGCCCCTTCTGTTTCCCTAAAACTACCAAGCCAAAATCCTCTCAATGAGCTTTTTGCTGAGAAGGAGGCAATTTTGTCACAGAGACCAATATTTTGTTGCCCCATCCCTTGACTAGCAACCTCCTTTGTCATGTTTTTCTTACAGCAATGTTGCAAACTGCGTGGTTTTTGCTTTTCCTGTGATAGTATCCATGGCATTTTTTGCCCTCTAGCTCTATTTCACTTTCTTCTATTCTAAACATATGATCTCACTGCAGCAGCAGGTACAGTTGGAGCCAAGGCTAGTCTAATTTAACTTTAATTATACATTAGTTTAAGCTTTGAAGGAAGAAGAATATGTGGCTTACTTCAGCTAATTTTGAGACATGTAATGAAGGTTTTTTTGCCACAATCAGGCATTGTTTTTCTGAGGAGTTTTAAAAAGCAACCAGGAGTAAGTAGAGTGTACCTTGAAATGATTCTCACAATTGTTTCCAAAGATGTATTTGAGAAAGACTCAGATTTTTCCTAGAGAAAGAGATGGAACCTTAGGGAGATCAGAGAAATGAGAAATCTTAGAATCATACTAGAGCCAGCTTATGAAATGTTTCATAATTATTAAAAAAAAAAGTTTTACACTGTTCAAAAGTTGATTAGCAGTCTGTACATCACCAGATCACCAGGCAACTCAGGTTTTAGCAAGCCAATCTCAGACTTTTTTTGTCATTGCACACTGTAATTGGTACTGTGATGTAGCTGATGCAAACATGGTTATGTTTTGCTGGTAATTTCAGACTGCCTGGCAGACAGATGAATACAGAAGGATACTTCAGGTATTTAACTAAGTGGATCCTATATTTTGCAAAACCGTAATAAAGGTCCTATTTACTCCCTTAAATCCCTTCCCATGTGATTCTCCATGCATGACTAACGCAGCTACTGATCTGGGGATGAAGTGCAGGCCAGGTGAATTCTCCTACAGATTCAGGCCTAACAACACAGCAATGATAAGGATGGATAAGATTTCAGCCCCAGTTACATCGGGACAATCCTGCAGGGCATCACTGGGATTCACACACTGTTGCTGTGGAGGCTGACTGCAGTGAGAGCTGTGTATCCTCCTGCCAGGGTTGTCACAGGTTTGGCATCCCAAGGAAATAAAGCCTGGCAGAGTATCTTTCTGTGAAAGATCTTGGCCAGGGCAAATCTCATGGCCTGGCGCTCAGTTTTTCCCGCTCACATGAGACATGCCTCAGATATGTGACCCCCTTAGGCATGGAGCTGGTTTTTTGTTTTCCCAGTGAGCAATTGGCTAGAGAGACTTCTTAGACAGTGATGCATGGGGCTGTCTGGGTGCAGTGATCCAGCCAAGCCTGGTTCAGATCTGAGTTATTAATTATTGAGCACGTTTGTGGGGCTTATGCAGAGACATCAAGCCAAACAGTCAGAACCATCTTCTCAGAATGCCAAGTGGAAACCCTTCACTTGCCACATGTTTTCTGCACATTGAAATGGTTCCTGTGCAAACAGGTGGTTGTATTCTAAGTGAAAAGCTCAGCAAACACAAGAATTGTTAAACAGATCCCCACAAATGGCCCGTCCTGTCCCCAAGTATCAAGCAAGAAAAATTAGGAAAAGTCAGTGCTCCCCTGAGAAGGATTGCCAAGTACAAAGCTCACCAAAAGGTTGCAACCACAGCAGCTCACAGAAACCACTGAAGGGCATCATGGGCACTGGAGGGGTAAATGATCATCCAGATAAATGTCAGTGGCCAAAATCAGCAGAACTACCAGTGCTGCTGTGCTGCTATGGCTGACTGCAGGGACAGGAATAAATTCCTCTAAACTCCTGGATAGAATTTGTGTAGATGCTCTGTCCTCATCTTGTGTCAAATTTCTTGCCTTTATTAGCAGAGGAAATGGTTCATTCTGTTGTTCCAAGGGTATCCAAGAGATTTTGTATACCTTCATTCTCTTCCCTTTTTATTTTGTAGGATGAGGGAATCAGGGCCTGGTTAGAGATGCATTAGTCTATTTTAAAACTAAAACAGAGTTACCACAAAAGTGTCTAAACCTCAGCAAAGTGTCTTTTTGACTTTTCCTTAAATCCTTGATTTAAATTAATTTCTATTTTCTTTTCATCTTTTATATTCAAAATCATATAAATATGACTAATATTAATTAATTAATCCAATCAGTTTCCTACCATTTCAGATTGGAACTTACCACACCCCATTTTGGGTAACATGTGTATTTTATAGTACAGCTAAAAAATCAGTATAAATAGCCACATTTCAATAAATAAATGAACTAGAGGAAAAATTGCTAATCCCCTCAGGCAAATAAAATAGTCTTTTTAGAAATCTCAGGAGCTTCAATTTCAGCTCACTCCCATGCCCTGCAATCACATCACTCTCTCAGATTCAGCAGGGTAATAAAGCATAAAACCAAATACTTAATCCCCTTGTTTGTGAAGGCCTCAGCCCCACTAAAGGTCTTCCATGTGTTTATTTGTGGGATCCCTGGTGAATGTGGGTTCTCACAGAAATCTCATTCAAAATTTGGGAGAATCAAAGTGTGTTTGTCAAGCTGAGCTGGAAATGAGATTTCTAACTAAGGAAGAAGGGTTTAAGAAACTGAGCTCTCAAAATTAGTTGTTGCTCATTCAGATATTCTATTTGGTTATAATGGCAAGTGTATTAAATCTGGTGTGGAGTTGCAAGAAGTCTTGCAAGGCTTGTGCCCAGTTTTTGTTAAATTGTGGTTCAGAGGGTGCTCCCAAACTTATGCATGAAAGCATTATCTTCTTCTCTACCATTGCAGTGCTCTCCTGATAAAAGTTTGGGGCTTTTGAACAGAGGAAGTTTAGGGTTTCTCCTTTTCGTTTGCCTTCACCTAATTTCCAGCCCCTTTCCAATCTCTCCTTAGACTCCATCTTTTGCTCCCTTGTAACTTTTTCCCATTGTAGAGAAGACTGGAAGCTTCTGCTGAATGAGAGAGATCAGTTTTAGTGAAGGGGCATGTGTTGTGAGCCTCAGTGTGTGGCTCTCTGACACTTCTGAGATAACCAGCAGGACTTATTCACCTCTGCTGCAGAATCTCCTCTGGCAGTTGGTGCACAAAGAAAAGGCAGATTTGACGAGGCCTGAATTATCAAAGTCCTCAGAGAGCTGATGTGCAGCACAGAAAACAGTCTCAGTTCTGGCATTTTGGGAAGACACTTAATACGTGAGACTGTCATTACAAGGACTCTGCTATTAGAATTTTTATGCCCTTTCTGGACTTGGATATTCTGCTTATGAGTGCAGCTGCATTTACTGGCATCCCAGCAGTCAAGCAGTCATTCCTGTCTCAGCATTAAAGTATTTCCTCTGGAGTATTCATAGGCCTGAGAGAAGAGGATTTGTTTGTTCATGTTTGGTTTTTTTTTTCTTTAACTCAGGAAAATAATGTTTTAGCATGAGTTTTGTACCCCCTTCCAACACCTATTTGTATTTACCTGGTATAAACTTTTTTGGCTTTGCACTTTGCAGTGCCTGGAATGAGCATCATCAATGGTCCAAAGCTGCTTTCTCTGCCCCTCCAGGCCCTTGAAGCTGTTAATAAATCAATTAACAAACAGAGGGAGCTGCACAATCATTCATGTCATTACTGCCATTGAATGCCCTTCAGAATGTATTTCTTGAGGATATGATCCTTAAGAAGTGGAGGTTGACAAGGAAAACCTACATGTTGTAGCTTTATGCAGTCTTAGTGCTATAAACAGGTTCAGAACCTGTTCTGATTCTACAGTGTGTCTGCAAAGCTTATCTTTACTCCAGGGGAAATTTGACATCAGTTACCAACTTCTTCAGGCAGAACTGTGTGGAGAAGCTAACTTATTGCTTGCCAGCTTTTTATATGCCCAGGCAATATTAATATTTTAATTTTTAGTAGGTTTTATGATACAATTTCATTTTAAATACATTTCCTAACAATATAATTTGCCTGTTTAGCCACTATGCATTATAGACGTGAAACTATCACCTTTAGAAAAGTGAAATGCTTTTGCTTAGACCTTGTTTGTTTTCCCTTTGAGAACAAAACCCCCCAAACTTATGTTGAGTTCTTAAAATATGTGCTTAATTCCAGATTCACTGTATGTAAAACTAGCACAAACTGTTATTCTTTATATTTCTTGCTTACTAAATGTCATTTACCATAACTTACAGTGTAAATGAAACTGAGCCTTCTTTTGAAGCATCCAGAAGGTATTATTTCTTTTCTAGTGTATCATAATACAATCATTAATTTCTTCAGAATCTCCCCAAATCTTCATCTTTGTACTCCTCAGCCATCTCTGTGTTTTCTCACCATGTTGATAATTGTTTACTGTAGGATTAACTGGCAGATTGTGCAAATCCAGTGGATCCCAATCTTCTCCAGCCACTGTACCACTACCTCAGTCTTGACTGAAAGATCCTCAGTGCTCCCAGCTCCCAGCTGACCTCCCTGGGAGTTTAGTGTGCTCCTTGTTGTGCAAGACAGGGTCTCTGGATATGAGATATCATGAGGTGTCTCCTCCCACGTGTTTGTTTTCTGCCCATGGGGGTTCCCAGTGGTGCCCAACCCGGGATGTGACGGAGCAGGTCACGGAGGGAGCCAGCTCTGCTCCAGCTGAAGCCAAGCAGGGACCCCACCCCTGGCTCCAGATTTAAAAGAAGGACAAGCTAAACTGAAAGCATGTCATAAATGACAGAGAAGTAGTGGCACACAGAGCTGTGGTTGGGAGCCACACCACGATTTGCTGCCCCATAATCGTGAGGACATTTTTCATATGAGTGCATATGAATGGCTAAAACTCCTGGAAGTTTTGGGATACCTACTGACAGCTTCTAACCAGCTGTTTCTCCTGCCCTGGCACCCTCTCTCTCAATAATAAATCCTAGATGTTTATGCATAGAGCTACCTAAATGCTTTGCTGGAAGCAATACCCTAAAATAGACTGAGGAGGAACCTCTCTGTGGCCTTCCAGAACCTGCAGGGAGCCTACAAGAAAGATGGGGAGAGACTATTGACAAGGGATGGAGTGACAGGACAAGGGGGAATGGCTTCACACTGACAGAGAGCAGGTTTAGGTCAGATATTAGAAAAACTTACTTTGTTGTAAGTGTGGTGGGGCCCTGGCACAGGTTGCCCAGAGAAGTTGTGGATGTCCCATCCCTGGAAGTGTCAAAGGATGTGGCTCTGAGAGCCTGGGATAGTGGAAGGTGTCCCTGCCCACGGCAGGGGGTTGGAACTAAATGATCTTTAAGGTCCCTTCCAACCCAAACCATTCTTTGATTCTATGATAAATGTTCAGATCAATGAGCTGGTACCAGCTCACACCTCCTTCCTCACGTCATCTTGGGCATCTCAGAAAAATGTCTGAAATCACACGACCTTTTTTGCTTCTGTACCTTGGCAAAACAGCCAGAAGTAAAGCACATTCATACCCCTATTGACACATGGCATTAAGCATTTAGACACATTTTAAATGTGTCTAATAAATACTTGGGAAGCTGTAGGGATTCCTTCCCAATCTGTATTAAGCTTCCCTATTTCCACTATCACTGAGGATCTAATAGACTGAAAGGAAAAAACATTCACTGAGAAAGGAGTATTTCATATGTATGTCCATGTAAAATAATCTAAAACTTCAGAAGGCAGCAAGTCCATTTGAACAGTGCCTTTTCACTCCCTCTTTGGATGTTAGAGGAAAAAAATTGCAAATAACTATTCTTGTGAGAATTTAATATTTTTTATTATTATTTATAATTTGCCTTTGGATTTAAATTGCAGTTACTAGCATGAGGTAGGTACCAGCCATTTTGCAGTAGAACACAACCTGGAGTGTAGATTTTGCCATCAGAGGAGAGAGTGGGTGCTGTTCTAACAAAAAACCATCTAATTTAAAACCCCTCCCTTCACTTTTGTAACAGTTGTTTCGCTTTTGAGTTTTTCCTGAACGCACATTCATGAAATTAACTGTAACAAACCCTGAATCTCAGACATTTCATGCTGTGGGGGTTTTGCTTCCTCCTGATGCTCTGTGTGTTTCTGCAGCAGGAACAGGTACTCCGTGGCTTACGCCGCTCAGAAGCCGTGGCTGCTCAATGCCACCGTGGAGGAGAACATCATCTTTGGGAGCCCCTTCAACAAACAGAGGTAAATACCCAACTCCTTGCAAAAAACACCTGGCAGCTCCTTCTGAAGAGGGCTTTTTTGGCATCTTCTGGAGGAAGTTCTGGGATTCTGGAAAATACCAATGAATGCGTGTTACCCCAGGGGTGGATTTAGCCAATCTGATTTTGTTCAGCTCAGAGGAAGGTTTCTGGTTTAAGTGAGTGTTTCAGGGCTGCTCCTCTAACCAGAGCACGTGGCTGAGATGTTTGTGAGGAATCACACAGTGGCAGTGGCTCTCCATGGAATTCAGCTGGAGCCATGTGTGTCATTTCCAAGGTGAGATGAATCCCATCTTTGGAGACTACTGACGTGTTTTTCTTTTGTTTAATGGAGCCTGAGGTTGCCAGAGGACTCTGGAAATAGGGATTTTAGGCATGTTTCCACTGAGTTTATGTGCTAATCGTGCTGTGATCGAGTCACTAGAGCAGGCACTTTACAAAAGCAGTGCATGGATGAAGATGGGGTGACTCGAGGGAATAGCCTCAATTCTTCCTTTAGAAATCCAGGAGGAGGGAGTGTGGAAGCTGAGATGCACAGCTTCTGTTGTGCCTAATCCAGCACTTGCTTCTTTTGTCCTTCTAAAAGGTCAATTAACAAATGTGGACAAAGCGACTGCACTTAGGAAAACAAATGGGTGATGTTTTCAAAGGCCACACTCTCTCTGCTTTAATTTATTAAAAATACACCCTGTTCCTCTCAGTCTGGGCTTTGTTAAGATGTATGACTCCATTCTGACTGGATAAAGCTTAACCATGACCAAAAGCCTCGAAATCCAGAAAAACACTAAGATTTCAGGAACCAGATTCCCATCCACTGCATCAAATCCATCACCCTGGTTTCACTCCATTCAAAGGGGCAAGGCTGAATTTTATCACTCAAACAGTCTGATCTCAGCTGCTCATTAGCACATCATCTGCACTACCCCACAGATCCAGAAATCTCACCAAAAAATGTCAAGGTTTTACAAGTAGTTTCCTGGTTCTGGCAAGATCAGAAGCACTGTAATTTGTCCAGTAATATCACTTCCAAGAAAATGAAGTGGCACCTAAAGGGGGAAGAGTAAAAACCCAATGGAAAATGGGTTCAAACACTCCAGAGTCCAACAAAACAACTCCATGATAGGGAGAAATGTACTCAATAATTCACATAATTAAATCTTTAGAAAGCAGTCTTGCCAATACAGATCTCTAATAAACATGTCATTTTTTTTGCCATGTTTAGTTTACAACGCTCCAGGATTAGTTGCTGAATAGTCATTTTGCCCTACTTATTTTTGCAACTATCCAGCTATCACAGAGCCATAAAAATTCAGTGGTGACATGTAGCTGGAGGTTTTTGTGCTAGCAGAGTGAGTGGCTGGGTAAACAATTGCAGTGACCATGTTGTTTTTCCAGGTACAAGGCTGTCACAGATGCCTGTTCTCTGCAGCCTGACATCGACCTGCTGCCCTTTGGTGATCAGACAGAAATTGGAGAAAGGGTAAATAATATGAATGCTTTAATCTCTGCTTGGCATGGGATTTCTTCACCAAAGTCTCCTGTATTTTGCTTGCAGAATTTGATGGTAGTATGGGTTACATTTTTCAATCTAAAAAGCCTACTGTGCTCACAGTAGCTCTTCATAATATACACTTACCCATGAACAGTTGCTGAATAATAATCTTTCTTCTGCTATTATACGAGAATTCTGCTTGTTTATCAACAGAATTAGATTTTTTTAATGAAGTTTTTTATTTTTATTGGAACTCTATAGTTATAAAAAATTAAATTTCTGAAGGCCTGTCATAATGTTTATTCAAAGATGCCCATTTCTGATCCATTTTACTCATTAGGGGATTAATTTAAGTGGAGGCCAGCGACAGAGAATC
Source organism: Ptilonorhynchus violaceus (assembly GCA_013397565.1). Classification (NCBI taxonomy): domain Eukaryota; kingdom Metazoa; phylum Chordata; class Aves; order Passeriformes; family Ptilonorhynchidae; genus Ptilonorhynchus; species Ptilonorhynchus violaceus. The sequence goes on along the minus strand of VZRJ01009289.1, from coordinate 49,646 downwards.
TGTGTAGCTCGAGCACTCTATCAGAACACCAACATTGTCTTCTTGGTAAGATTTTTTCCTTTTTTTCACATGGAGCATGGAAAGTTAGCAATAAAACTGTCATTCCAGACATTTATGTTAGATTTGGAAGAGCTATAGGGATTTGTATGCAACTCCAAACCCAAATTATAGAGACAGGAAATAAACATCCATCAGAGGCAGCACCAAAACATTCCAGGAGACTGGTGAAGGTGGGATTTCCTGCAAGGATTAACACTGGAAGAGTGAAACACATTGTCTTAACTTCTCCTTGCTCTCAGTGGTGACCTGCAATGAGCATAGTCCCACTGGAATCAGCAGGACTTCTGATAAGGAACAGCACCACAATGAACAGACAGAGCTCAGCACCCTCCTGCAGACTCCTGTGCAGCTGGGCAAACTTTCCTTTCTCTGTTATTGATTTCAAGGCATGTTGGGAATTTCAGGAGGCTACTGTTCGTGAAGGGGACTGTTTGAGCCTCTTCAAAATTAAGCAGGGACCTGAGTTCTTGAAGGAAAACTTGGCATATTAATATCCTTATCTGAATGTTGCCTTATTTCTGGCCACACTCACTCGAAGTAAAAACCAAGCACTTCTGTAGTTTAATTTGGAGGAAATTAGAAGAGTTGCTAACTCTGCTTTAATTTTCCTGTGCCAGTTTCACATCAAAATCAGGCCCAAGTTTGGCTTTGGATCTTGGCATTTTCAAATTTGGATGGAAAAATGTAAGTTCTGGTGTTCCTGCACTCTGTCAGTGTGGCACCAGCACTGCACACACCCAGACACAAAAGATGAAACTGAGTCCGTTTCTGGGAACAGAAAAGCAGTGGATTCCAGCTCAGCGTTTGGTAGTGCAGCCCCCTGACTGGGTCTTAGTCGCCAGAGAGAGATAAAACATTAGTAAAGACAGATGCTTTCTGTTTTTAAAATACTATTTTAGAAATAAACCTCACTTTTTTTATTGTGTTCTAATATTTCTTAATTTGATTTGATTGCAGGATGACCCATTCTCTGCACTGGACATTCACTTAAGTGATCATTTAATGCAGGAAGGGATTTTGAAGTTTCTGCAAGAGGACAAGAGGACTCTTGTTCTGGTGACACATAAATTACAATATCTGCCACATGCTGACTGGGTAAGAGAAGAGGTACCAGGATGCAAATTTGCTAAAGATGAATGTACACTTGAAGTTAACACCATAACATTTAATGGGATTAGTACTTTTCTCTGTAATAGAGTCCCTCCTTAATTCCATATGCCATGTGGCTAACTGCCACTTGAACTAACACAGATTATGCAGTGGAAGAACCATTTTGTTTTTACATTATTGTTAAGGGTTAATCTGGAGGCAAACTCCAGATCCCCACGCCTAGTTCTTCAGAGGAGAAGAGACAGGAAAAACAGGCTGCAAACTTGGAAAATGATTAAATGATTTATTTGCTAACTCTACTAAGAATAGAAAGCATGAAAAATAATGAAAAATATTAAGGCATAATATACAAATATTATTCTCGCCCCATACATTCCAATCTTTTAAACTGATCACGTAAAGGACATAAACATGACATTTTCATGTTATGATTAAGAGTTCTTATTGCCACATCATGGGATAAAGAGAGTTCTTTCTGTAGTGTACTAGAATCCATGCCATGGAAGACAGTTCCTTAAAGAAGTATCTTCAGCACGGTTCCAAACCTTTCAGAAACACCACAGCCCGCCCAGGTTTCTGCAGTGGTGTATCCTCTCTCCCACAAACACTTTGCAATTTGTGGGTCACAAGAAAAGTCTGTTGGGGTTAAACATTTTAAGAGTAAGTCACTCCAGCCTAAAGGCACCAAAGGCAACAGGCTCCTGCTTTACTCATCATCTTCAAAGCTGCAAGCTTCATCTACACACAACATAAAAACGTTCTTAATTTAGGCTGTAAGTTTCAAACTCCCCCACGTCTAAATTGTGATTTTAAAGAGAAACTCAGTTTGGTATTACTCCAGATCACACAGCACAGCTTACAGAAAAATAATGGATCCCGGTGCCAGTAAAACATGGCTTCTGGGGCACTTCCTGCCACTCCTTGTCTTCTCTTCCGTTTGGTTGCTGGCCTCCATATTTAGTCTTTCACGTGATTCCTTTCCTTTCTCTCTAGCTTAGAGAAGAGGTTAATATTTGCAGAAAATGCCTACAAAAGTATCTATAACAATTACATGCTCCTTCTAAGATAGTGCAGTTGTAAGGCTTGCTTCCCCGGGCCTCCCCCGTTTGCTTCTCTGCACTGGCAGCCATCCAGATTTTTAGTAAGTTTTTTGGCTGCTAATAATTTCTTATCCTAAAAACAAAGTCACTCTTCGATCTCACCAACTTGACCCTCTCGGCCTCGGCTTTTTCTCTGCGTGTCATGCTTGGCTCAGCGTCGCTCAGCTCGGCTTCTCTCAGGTTGGTGGCTTTGCTACTTGGCCTTGGTCCGGAGGGATCAGAGCAGCTCCTCTCGGGCCCGGAGCGGCGCAGCACCGGTGGCGGGGGGTGAGACCGGCTGCCCCCGCCGGCCCCCAGGCCGGGGCCCGGGGGTGGAGGGGAAGCCTCTCCCTTGCTGGTGGTCAGCAGGGAGCCAGGGAGCAAGAGAGGAAGTGAGGGAGGCTTGCATCACTTCCTAGGGTTTTTTTTTTTAACATTCCTTTCACAGAGACCTCACAGGAACACTAAATCCCTCATAGAACTGTCCTTTACCTGTTTTTAACCAATCAAATTGTCTCACACCGGGTCAAACCATGACAATTATTTTGGTAGACTTTTTTTAATGGAAAGGCCTGGAGAATTTTGATTTAATTACAAATGTGACTATTACTCACTATGTCTTTTGTATGCTTTTTACAAGTGCAGGCAAGCACGACTTGCAGGATTTTCAGTTTATGGGCTGTGCCAACAAACATAAGAAGTTATTAATAAAATATTGAATAAAATGAAGACAGAAATTTGCATAATATTGTTGTCACCAATGCTGAGGCATCTTGTAGGATCCTGGCCAGTGATTATGGTACCTGTGTTGTTGAGTAGACCTATCAAGTGCTTTCTTCCCTAGATCATAGCAATGAAGGATGGAATGGTGCTTAGAGAAGGCACACTAAAGGATATCCAAACCAAGGATATTGAGCTGTATGAACACTGGAAAACTCTGATGAATCGCCAAGATCAAGAATTGGAAAAGGTAAATAGGAGCATTTGGGCAAGGATGACTTTTCTGCAAAGAAATGTTTTTCATTTAATTTCAAAAACACCCAAACCATGTCTGAAGCAAGTTTTAAACTTGACTTTAGGGCAAAACCACGTGACCTGTGAGGAGTTTTAGGAACTGGAATAGATTGTCCAGGAAGGGTGGGGTATATCCATCATGGGTGGTTTGTAAGGACACGTTGGCCAAACAACCCTTTGAAATGTGGGGCACAACTGATCCTTTGGTGGGGCAAGGGTTGAACCAAGAAACTTCCTATGGGATCTCTTAGCCTTTGATTCTGTTCTTGCTATGAGAATTTAGGATTCTCTAAGGACTATTTTTGAAGTTTTCATCATTCCAGAGGAGAGGGAGTGAAAAAAGGGCAGAAAGAGAGAGGGAAGGAAGTGGACAAAGCCAGATTTTCTGAAATTTAGATCCTAAAATACTCTACTTTTCCATTCTGTGAGTTAAATGATCCACATAAATTCTCTTTGAGGTTACTGCAGTGCTACTACAATTGGCAAACAGCTAAATTCTCACATTAAAAAATGATCTCTCAAATTAATAAACCCTGTTATTTACTAATTAGTAATAATAATTACCTAATTATTTCAGGATATGGAAGCTGACCAGACTACTCTTGAGAGAAAAACTCTTAGGAGGGCCATGTACCCGAGAGAATCCAAATCACAACTGGAAGATGAAGATGAAGGTTTGTTTTAATAGTCACTTTATTTACTACCGTGTTTCAGTGCCTTTCCACTTTTATAGCTGGCAGTTCTTAGCAGCAAAGTGTGAAGATGTTGATGATGGTTGGTAATAACAGTGGAAAGTGCAGTATTTTGACCTGTTTACAATATGACTTGTTTAAATGATTCTCCATATATTTCTGTAAACGTTGTGCAGGGATAAGTGAATTTCTTTGCTAACTCACACTGCCTGGAGTTGTTGAGGGATGAGATAGAAGCAAAACCACAGAAAGAATTGTAAAGAAAACAAATCGAGGTAGCTCTCAAGAGCATGTCAACATTTCCCTTCCTTGAGTGGAGCCTGCAGGGCTGTGAGATCTAGATCCTTATCTGGACAAAAAATAATTTAAATTTCGTGTTTACACACCTCTGAAATACGTATTTCCCATATAGAATTGTGTTTCAGTATGATGGGATCAATTATCATTTTGTCATAGACAAAGCTTTAGTACTCTTGACTAAAGGGAAAATTGAACTTTTTCATGCAAACAGGTGATGAAACCTCTGGATGGAAAGGTTTGGAGGGCTTTCTAGAATCTTCCAAAGTGCCCTGCTGACTGCATAATAAAAGCTGCTGAACAGGTTGGGAAAGGCCTGGTTTCTGTTATAAATTGTCAGTAGTGAGGACTTGGTTTACAAAAAATTTTATTAACAAAACTGAGACAAGTCAAAGACTGGCAAACTCTAGAATTGTTTAAAGAGCACAGGGGAAGTCTTGTGAAAATACGTCTGAGGTGTTTGCTCTTTTAAAATGACAAATTGAGTTTTGATTTTCAAATCTAAATTCAAGGCAAAAGGGAAAAAAAAAGCAAACATCTGAAAAACAAGGTATAATTCTAGTGTTGAATCCAAACTAACTTGTTAAAATGTCTGAGTCACAGAGGAAGAAGAGGAAGAAGATGAAGATGACAATATGTCAACTGTCTTGAGGCTCAGGACAAAGATGCCATGGAAAACCTGCTGGAGATACCTCACCTCTGGAGGATTTTTCTTGCTCTTTCTGATGATTTTCTCAAAGCTGTTGAAACACTCAGTTATCGTGGCCATAGATTATTGGCTTGCTACGTGGACATCCATGGACAATGCAAATGAAGCCAGGAACACTGATAATGATAAGATCACAGAGAAGGTGAGCCAGATCTTGGAGCTTGAAAGGGAAAGAAATATAAAAGAAAACATGTTCTAAAGTAATTATTAACTGTTCATCTAGAAGCCAGCTAAATTGAAAGGACAGGTATATTATTATATAGGATGGATGAATTCTTAATGTTAAAACAAGGCAATTCAAATTTATCAATCATTTTCAACATGCAAAACTGAAACAGAAGCCTACTTGAGGGCAGAAAAACAACTGACCTGTCAAAGGAAGGAACCTTATACTAAACTTTTCCATCTGGATTTTTTTAACTGGTTATTTAAGTCAATGACCCCATTTTCCTAAGTACTGGCTGTTGAGTAGTGTCCTGCCAGAAAAAAAATAATAGAAGTCTTCAATTGTGCTACTTAAGTACAATCTGCTTATAGCTGTGAATTTGAGTCATATACAATCTCTCACTGGAATCCACTCACTAAATTTTCAGAAGGCTTAAATGTGTTATAGCCCTGTCAGATTAGCTTAGGATTTGCTCTGGGAATTTTACGATACTTGAACTTAATAAAGAGGAACTTTCCAATATCTCTCGAATGCCTGAATTCTTGAGAGGTTCTACTTGAGTTGTCTAAGTTCCTTGGCTAACAATCCTTTGTATTTGTCCACATGGTCAATCTTCACAGCTCTAAGAACTATCATTTCAAGGTCTTGAAGGGTATTCATAAGTAGGGCGAGGGATCTTAAAACTGCCAGAACTTCTAATCATGTAAACATAATGAGTTGCAGTTCCACCAGAGTTCTTTTATTTCCCAAAAATGATGTATAATTATGTGGTGTAAGACATGTGACATACCAGCTGATTGATACTGAGTACCTTGGGAACTTCCTGGCAGAAAAGAGCAATAGGTGTTTATTTCTAGGACTGATGTATTTGTCATTCTATCAGACTTATCATGTAGCTGTCTTCAGCATCCTCTCTGGAGCCGGGATTGTCCTTTGCCTCATCACATCCCTGACTGTGGAGTGGATGGGCCTCACAGCAGCCAAGAACCTTCACCACAATCTCCTCAACAAGATCATCCTTGGGCCAATCAGGTACAGCAAAGATTACGTCCCTGAAAAGCTACACAGTCAAAACCTGTCCTCTTTGTAACTGGAAGGGAAATCCTGTGAAAAGCTTTTGTATGTGACCTGTTTCTTCCAAGGCCTCAAAAAGTAAAAATAATTAGTGAGGTAATCATGGGGGGAAAATACTACATGAGAGAACACGTGAAACTTTGCCCCTGTTTTTTATCTGGCTGAAATGTGTCAGCTGGCACCCCTTCGAGGCTGGGGCGTCAAGGACAGATTTGAGGGAACTTCAGGCTCCAGGGCACCCAGCCCCAGCTCTGAACAAAGGCCATGGTGTCAAACCATGTGCACACCAAGGCTTCTTCTGTGCACCATACCCAGGGTCTCAAGGCAGCAGGATGGCCAAAAGGATGCCTGAACAACAAATAAAGTTATCACAGTGCTTCTGTGAAACATCTGGGGCTGCTGCCCATTAGCAGGAGGCTGAGAGCAGCCAGGAAAAGGCTGCGATCTTTGGAAGGGATCTTAAATCTTGAGGGAGCAAGAAAGAGCAAGCAGGACATAAGACAGCAGGTTTTTGGAGGAGGAGACAATTTTTTTGGGGGGAGGAAATATCAAAAGAAGCATTTAGACAGTCAGAATGCAGATGAAATGATCTAGTAAATTATTCACATTTACTGCTTGGTTTTAGAAAATGGCTGGACACAGCTCTGTGTTCTGTCTGACTGGACTTTTAATCCAAAACTGGAATTCCTTTACAGGTAACTTTTTGGGTTTAATTTGTCCAACAGGTTCTTCGATATGACTCCATTGGGGCTAATTCTAAATCGCTTCTCTGCTGATACAAATATCATTGATCAGGTAGATGTATCAATATATTCTGTTTTATTACACCTTGGCTTTGCAAATTTTCACGTAGCTACTGAATAAGAAGATGTATTAAAATATTCAGTGCAGAAAGGCATAGGAAAACCAGGCTCTGGGAATGATAATAGGAGCACTCAAAGTAGAAAGTACACACATTTGTAGTAATGAGGGCAGGTGATCATTAAAATAAACATAGTGGGAGGTGGTGGCTCTTGATTTCTTCCTATGCAAACTGGTTGCTTCTGTTGGAAGATCTGGATTAAGAGAGCATCGGATTTTGGGCTCAAAACAGGAAACAGAGTAGAATATTTAAATATATGGGAATAGATGTGACAAATAAATATTCCACTATGGCTCTGCATTAAAATTTTTGGATGGGCAATAATTCTGAATGCAAGGATTGATGGGAACATAGAAGGAAAACTATGAGGCTCTGAGATGGAGAATTCTGTTTCTCTAAATATCTGGGATACCAAGAACAATTTTCTCTTCCTTGCCTGTTATATAAATGAAGTGGAAATGGCTCCTATTTCCCCATGATCTTTGAAACTCTGACCTTTAGGAAAAAAACCAAACAAACTACTGACTCATTTGGCTATTAGACCCACAGAAACATAAAAGCTCCAGATACAAGGAAAATATCAATGAGTGCACAGTGGTATTATTCCACTTTTCCTATAGTCCTCTATAGGACAAGGCTTATAGTGGTACTACCAGTGATTTTTGCCTTATGGATGTTTTTCATTTCCCCCTAGCACATCCCTCCTACGCTGGAGTCTCTGACCCGCTCCACCTTGCTCTGCCTGTCAGCCATTGGAATGATCTCCTATGCCACTCCGTGGTTCCTTGTAGCCCTCGTGCCTCTGGGCATAGCATTTTATTTCATCCAGAAATACTTCAGGGTTGCTTCCAAGTACGTATTAAAGAACTGTCCTGTGAGGTCCCTCCATAAAATATTGTACATAAGGACTGTGATGGAATGTGAGGTTGTAGGAAGGCTCTAAGGGGAAAATGGCCGTGGTGCCCTGCTTTTGATCCTGAGGCAGGAGTTCGAGACATGCACTGGGGGATGTCTCCAGCTGACCTGGCTACAAATGGGGTATTTGGGGAAGTAACACCAGTTGCATCAATTTTTTGTACACTGTTGGCTCTAGAGTCAGATAAGCGTGAAGTTGGTTACTCAACTGAGCTTGCATCTGATCAAGGCCACTCTTGGACAGCTTGAGGGTCAGTAGAGAATGGAAAATATCTCCCTGGATTAACATCAATCACAGCTTTTCCCTCATATTGGGAAAAAAAGCCTCACAGTGTTTCATGTTCAGAGTGGTTTGGCTGGGTATAAAGAGTACAGTTTTTCAGCAAAAAGGGAGTCATGCTTCTAGTGCTTAATTCATTCTATAATTTAGTAGAACATCTTCAGCAAGCCATTGGAAGATTTTTCTTAAATTCAATCCGTTAATCTCTTGTTATCAGCCACAATCTGGCTGGATTTACACCACTTTCTGATACTTAACATACCATTAATTCTGCTTCCCTTTATCCTACTTCTCATCCCCTTTCCTCAGAATTTCCGAGAAGATTTATTTATAAGAAAACTCTGTAATCAGAATACACAAACCAGAAATGTTTAAATCCGAAACAATTTGCTTAACTTCTCTGAGATTTTTTCAGAAACACTGTTCTTGCCCCACCAACCCTCCAGACTGAACTTGTATGTGGCAGTACACCAGGTCTCAAGGTGGCTGAGAAATCAGGAGACCTGGTTTTCACTCTTCAATTATTCTGTTAAATTAAACTCTTTTAAATTGCTTGTGAAGCATTCAGGGTTGACTTGTGTTCTTTCACCACAAAATAGAAATAAAAATATCCAATTTATTTCTATAAGAATTAGTCTTGGGATATGCAGGATGGAGGGATAGCTTCAGCCAGTGTTTATTAACTCACTTGCATGCAGCACTTTGCAGGCATATAAGCCTCACTAATTTTTAGAAATGCAAATATTTACAGTATTTCTTGCAGCACTTTGACTCTTTGTTGTATTTTCCATTACATCCTTCAAAAACTTCTGCGTATTTTCCATCATAAATTTGAAAGATATTTATCATCAAAACATAAGCAGCAGATTCAGTTCTGTGTGCTGCAACACTCAGCATCCTCGAGCAGTTGTTTCTCCTGGCCTATCTAATACAGTGTGCAAACATATTAGGATTTTGATAATGACTTTTAATCCCTAATGATCTGGACTCTCTTCTGTTTGTGCAATTGGCTGGTATGCCAATGGCACAGTGTTACAGAAACATGTATTTTTTCCTGTGATTTGGAAAATGCTCCTGTTTCAAAAGACTGGAACTTTTTGGACTTAAATATTGCTGCTCCATGCAGGCCTTGGAAGGAATTGCTGAGGAATTGAGGAAATTTATTATTCATATTATTTCTCTGTCAGTGCTGTCTCTGTTTCAGCCAACGTGGTGATGTTAACAGCACAAAGAGAAGATCTGCTATTGTCTGTTATGTTTTACTTTCAGCACATTGTGGCACTTAGAGATATGGAAAATGAGGCAAGGCTTATATGGAAAGGCACCTTTTTTGTTAGGCCAGTTGGTGCAGTTGCCATGAAATATATAAACTTGCAGATACACAAACCCTATTTCAATCCTGACCTAAGAGTCACAAATAACATGCTGTAAAGTTTAAAATCAATGGTTCTGAATTTAAATTCATTTTATTAATGAATCAGAATGTGTGAGAATAAAAGGTAATTAGGATCTGGCTGAAATGAACAGCAGATTTTTATACAGGAGAGGCAGGATCACTGGGGGACAAATACAATTCTAGCTCTGACCAAAAGTAGATGGAGATGCTGGCTGGGAGATGATTCAAAGGCTCCTGTGGCAAAAAAAGGAATGTGATATTCCCATGCCAGTGTCTTTCTGCGCTATTGAGTTACTATTCTGTGTGATCCTGAAAAGAGGATGTGCAATACATAAAATGTCTGTTCTTTCTGCTATGCAGCAGAATTCCTGCAGACAGAAGAGATGTTTACATTGTAATGGGTGCCTGTTGTTTTTTGTACTCCCAGGGACCTCCAGGAACTCGATGACAGCACCCAGCTCCCTTTGCTCTGTCACTTCTCTGAGACAGCTGAAGGCCTGACCACCATTAGAGCATTCGGGTAAAACTTGTAAAACAAATTATTAGAGGGAGGCTTGCGGCTTGGCCTGGCCTGTGCAGCTTCCTCAGAGCATGTCTGAGGGAAAGCTGTGAATTTGATGAACTTTATTAAGCTATCTCAAAAAAAGAGGAGAGGTTTTGTTTTCCTGTTGCTTTGCCATGCCCCTAAAACCTTTTGCATATTCACAATAACACACTAGTTTATCTGTGTTGGTGTTCCACTGAGTTAAAGATGATCACATTTTTTAGGATATGATATTTAAACTTTTAATAAGTCTATTTTAACCGTGCCTTACCTGGACAGCAGAGAGTTCTCTTTTGCCAAGCAGGCACAAGCACTGCCCCTTCAAACCCCTGCCTCAAATCCAAGTGCCCCTGAATCAGTTCTGTATTTATCCCACTCCCCAAGCAGGGAAACATCCTTATGGCACTCTCCAACTGAAATTCAGTGTGCAACTTGAGGGACTTTCCAAGGAAACTGCAGCAGAACAGAACCTGATCTTAATGTTGTAAAACCTACCCTTGTCAGTCAAAACTGAGAAATAAATTCCAGAAGATTCAGAGAGTTTACCAATCAGTCATGCATATATTTTCTTTCCACTTACTACATGAAATAGAGGCCAAATTCTCCTCCTATGTTCACTCCATTATAGTTTGCATGACTCTGTGAGAGGGCCAGCTTGATGTTTTTCCCCAGTAAAAACACCTTGCACTCATCCTGCACTGTGTAGAATTTCACACCAGAGCAGATCCCACTGCAATGCCATTCCCACACCTATGTAATCAGCTTAAGACTGTTTTCTCACACCAAGCTAAGCTTTGGGAGCTCAGCTATTAGCACAGAGTGTTGCAGTATGGACTGTGGAAGGACAAGCAAAAACATTGCTGTCTTGAGGAGATGTGAGCCAGTGGTCAACAAGAAATGTTTTCACGAGCTTTGTCAACCAGAATGATGTATTGAAACCGTACATCATCATTAGGGCCTGATGCTGATGTCTGCTGAGTACTCCTCAAGAGGCTCAGAGTGGCCTTTCATCACGTTATCTCCTGAGAAAGATGAAGGAGCTCAGCACTTTTTGAGTGGCTCCACTCTTTTTTACCCTACAAAAAAGGCAATGTAGGCTTGGATGGCAGATGAAACCATTTCATTTCCCCATCTGTGCTCTGCTGCCCACCAAACCTGATGTCTCCGGCACTTTTTGTCAGCAAGCTCGTATTTACTGATAGCCCTGTTAGTCATTCTCTGCACTTCGAGTTCAGAATGTTCCAGCATAAAATACAGCAGCTCCTCACATAACTTACCACAAAGTAGCACAATTGGATCACAGAGCAATCTCAGTGACCTTTGCTGTTTGTCATCTGACAGCATAAAAATCTGAAAGTGCCCAGAAGATGAGCTGAACGTGGATGAAAACACACAGATTGAGCGAGTCAGATTTTCCATTAGGAGGACAGGAGTTTTGCTGCCAGGGAGGCAGATGAGCAGAATGGGCAGTGCATCCTTGCTCCTCCCTGCATCACTGCTGTTACCAGCAGTTTTGGGGAGGTTGCTGTCGTGTTTGCAAGCTGTGCAGAGGGAAATAAAATATCAGTGGGAAACAGCAGAAAGAAAAAAAAAAAAGGAAGTTTCTGGAAGAACAGGGGTTGCAGGTGCTTCACAGCAGGGCCCTGAGACTTTGAAATGGAACATCTTGCCATGATAAAACAGAAACTGAGCTGCTGACTGAAGTCCAGCTGTTTATTCAAGTAAGGGTATTGAGCAGACAGTAGAATATGAAATAACAAAATGATTTCCATGTGACTGTGCAAGACACCATGAATTTATCACACTTCCACCACCAGAGATTTCCCACTCCCATCCCAAAGTGGACCTTGTGTCTTCAGTGCTCTGGCAGCCTTGCACTGGTTTCCAAATGTGATGGGCATTATGAGGGGGAGAAACAAGTGGCAGTGGAGGTACCAGCACTCATTTTTGTGATTTAGAGGTGATGTATATCTCTCCCTTATTGATATTTCCGAGTTGTTTAGGTAATATGTGACTGGCTGACAAAACAGCTAAGCTGAGTAGCTGAAAGGTTTGATCTGTGGATCACTCTATGTCCACATTAGTTGAAAATGAGGGATATCAGTCCTGTTGAAGAGCCTTGCAGCTGGCCAGGTGACTTCTGAAATCAGGTTTAAGCTGCCAAGTGAGCCCTCTGCCCTTGCTAGTGGCTTGTGAGAGAAACCTGAGGGGCCACAGCAGCATTTACCTGGGAGGGGACTGAAGGGTGGCCACAGCCCACAGCTATAAAAAGGGGATCAGCTCTGGGAAACAAAACCTGTCCCTGAATTGTGGTCTCTTTGAGGGGTCAAGCTCTGATCCAAAATCTAGTCCAACAGAATTGCCTGTCAAACAAATTCCTCCCCGTTCTCTGTGTCGCTCTGTTATGGGGCATCATGGCAGCAGATATGGGTTCTTAGGGAAGAGCTTTTAACCCAAAGTTTGGCAAACACAGAAGAGCACAAAGTTTTGGTTTGGGGGGCGGGGAGGCAGAGCAGAGTTAATGCTTCACCCTTTTGTGTACGAGTGTGTAACGTGTTGTAATACGACAACTTTGGTCTCGGCAGGCACGAAGCCAGATTTAAACAACGCATGCTGGAGCTCACAGACACGAACAACATTGCCTACTTATTCCTGTCAGCTGCCAACAGATGGCTGGAGGTCAGGACGGTACGTTCAGTTTTGTCCCAGCCTTGGTTTTGAAACCTTGGAAGCAAACAGAGACTTTGCCTGATGCAGGGAAGATAATAGCGAGTATCAATCTCGCGATGAGATTATGCACTCGGTTCCTTAAAATAGATCGGGATTGTTACGTTAAACCCAGAGGGTTTTTTCAGCTTTCTTGGCCAGGAGTAAGAAAATACAAGTCTCCCTCATCTGCTGCTGTGCTGTCTGAGGAGAGTGCAAGAACAAACATTTACATAACTTCAGACAAGGCTCTCTCTACTACTGTGCGGCATCTGCAGACCTGCCCCAGCAGGAACTGCTTTCAAAGCAGAACATGGTTTTTTAGTAGTTTTGTGAACTGTGCCATTGCTCTGCCAGGGCTGTTTTAGGCACCACTGATCTTCCATTTCTTGGAGTATCTCTCCAGCATCAGGTTTAAACCCACAGCTATAAATTACACCCTTGCTGGGCCCTTACTGCAGCTGTCTGGCCATACTGTTTGTGGGTTTACTGTTTGATATCATGAAAGATATCAGAATATAGATAGTCTTTTCTAGACTCCAGAAAAGAAACAAGAGCAGGGAATAGTACAGCCACTGACACTGACACAGGCTCCTGATTTTTGTGGGCACATGAAGGACTTTCCTGCTCTGCAAGGCAAGAAGAGGCAATCAAAGTAACTGTGATTCCCTTATTCATCCGAAACAGAAAGAGCAGTGAATAAACACAGCAATGGCCTGATTCTGCTAGACACAAATAGCAACAGGCATGATTAATCCTCACATCAAAGGCCGTATACTCACCTTGTTTTCCTGGCACACTGTCAGAGCAACAAAGCTGTTCTCCATTTCTTATGGTGGCAAAGCTTTCCCTTGTGCACAAAGCTTTCAGCTCCTTACAGCATCCAAGATCAAGCTGAACTTGCTTCCAAATCTAAGGCAGATAAATAACAGAGCAACAGCCAATCCTGGAATAAGTCTGCTAATGTCTTGCAGTCTTAGGCTTGCTTACATGGGGAATGAATTTGATCCAAGAATATGCCTCGCTTCATCAGAGCATCAGAAATAATGTGGTCTTGCCAAGGAATAGTTCATTTAGCTCTGCCTAATGGCACAGTGGTACTAAGATCACCAAAAAGTTTGTGGGATTTAATAGCAGCTGTTAAGTCCTGTCCCAGCTGCTGACGGAGACTCAAGACCATTGTGTTTCTAATTCCCTGTAGGTGTCAATCCCAGAATCTCAGAATCACAGAACAGGTTGGGTTGGAAGGGACCTTAAAAACCAACCTGTTCCATGGGCAGGGACACCTTCCACTATCCCAGGTTGCTCCAAGCCCCATCCAACCTGGCCTTGGACACTGCCAGGGATGGGGCAGCCACAGCTTCTCTGGGCAACCTGTGCCAGGGCCTCACCACCCTCACAGGGAAGAATTTTTTCCTCATATCCCATCTAAACCCACTCTCTGTCAGTTTGAAGCCATTCCCCCCTCGAGCCTGTTATCTGCTCATCAACACATTTTACAGACGGATGAACTAGACAGCCCTCGTTTGAAATCTCAGAAGGAAAGATTCCAGGCAGGATATTATCAGACAGGAGGAGAAAAATGAATGGAAAATCTGATCCAAAGTAAATGTAATGCAGGCAGCAGTGGGAGAGTGGGAATATCAACAGTCTCATTAATCAGGCACCTTGACTCCATGAGATGACGTGGCATTCTCTTCAAAACTGAGGCAGACATAAAGAAAAAGGGCTCCAGCTCTTGCAAAGCTTCTGCCAATAAAACACGTGCAGGACATGTATAAATTCTACCAAAAGCCTTCATGGACTTTGTGAAGTCAATGACGCTTCCTTTTCTTGAGGAGGCAAACCCATGTTTGAGAAGACTAAAAGAGAATGGAGAGAGTGGAACTGATTTGTTTTAGTGGTAAAAATTAGGGGTGTCATGGTTATATCATTCTCATGAATTTTTTTTTTAAATGTGCTTATTAGATCTTTCGACCCCTGGGGAAGGGGGTCTTCTTTTTGGGGTGGCCACAACGGGATACCCTAGCCCAAATGGATTTGCAGCAATTACTGTTTCACTTGTGTTCAGCAAGCTGCTTTAGAGTATTTCAGGTTGGGCACCACACCCTGTGACTTTAGCCAGGAGAGAAAAAAACCAAAATAAAATTAAGAGCTGGGTGTCACTATATAAATAATTCTCAGTAAAGCAAAACCTCTCTGCAACTACAAAAAATGTTCTTGTTGCCGCATCTTTTCCTATTTTGTGCCCCTGTGTCTCGTTCCAGGATTACCTGGGTGCTTGCATCGTCCTGACTGCTGCTGTCACTTCCATCACCGAGGGGCCGCAGTCGGGGCTGGTGGGGCTGGGTCTCCTGTACGCTCTGACGGTACGTGCCAAGCCCAAGGGTGACAACCTGCAGGGCCAACACGTTAATTTTATCTTATATTTACATAGATGCGCTCATCTCCTGGCTTTCTTCATCTTGGAAAAAAAAAACCCAAACCAATCCTGCAAATAATGGATTCGAGCCAAAGCTGAGAGAGTTCAGGGCCACTTGGACTTGCTTCAGGTTTTATGAGCCAATTGAAAAAACACAACCCATTCCCAGGCCCTGAGTGCTCCCGAGCGGAGCAGGGAAATTAAAAGTGCGTAAGAGGACCTGCTGTGCACTCTGCTTTGTGTAACAGTGTTGGTTCCACCTCTCCACGGCAAAACCTGCCAGGAAATACAGATTGTCATGGCCTGGGTAATCTGTAACCAAAGACCAAATGAAATAATTGCTGGAGAAACAGAAATATCAGTTTTGCCTTTGGAGGGAAACTACTCAGATGCCCAATATTGTCCATACAATTCTGAATGGATTTGGGGATTGGGACTTTTTTTGTAGGTATGGTTCACCGTGCCAGGTAGCAGCAGGAAAGCAGAGGAGATGGACTCAGGAACGACAAGGTTTTGATGGTCCAGTAGATTGTTCATTTTGCCACTGTCATTAGCAGTGAGGAGAAGGAACAGTATTTTAGTGTACCTGGCTGCAAGAGAGGCCAAGAGTTCATCGTGAGCACAGAGTGAATTAGAATCACCATAGAGAGTAGAAATATTCCTGAATTAACCATGAGAGTGGGGACAAAAGCAGGATGATGACAGTGGCAGGAAGAACTTTGGAAACCATGGCTGGCATGGCAAAAATCTGGCTGCTTTAAAGCACTGGTATGAGGGAGGGATGAAGGTATGGGTACAACACTGAGATCTGGCTTTACAACAGGAAGTCCTCAGCAGCTGCCTTGAGGTGGCCTTAAATCCCCTTTGTGCTGCGGTTGCAGCAGTGTGAGAATCTGTCAACAGCTGAGAACCAGTCCCAGGGCTTCAACTTCACTCTGAAAACATTCCTGGTAATCCTGCTTCATTAGCAGAGATCAGGAAGCGCCAGGATGTCTGCATCATCTTTGGCTCCTTTGTTTTTATCCTGTGTTTGCAAACAGTTCATTAGTGTAAAATAGGCACGTGCTGAAGTCTGGCACAGCAGGGGAAGAAGAGCTGCAGTCACCAAGTGGTCACCTGTCTCTCTCTGCTGCCCCACAACAACTCTGATGAACTTTTGAAGCAGTTGGATCATTACCTGTGTCCCTGACACAGGTTATTTTATAATTTCTCTTTGAAGCTAAGACAGGACCAAGGTTGTGTTTACAGCAAACATCCTGAGCTCATTCTCTTCCCTCCTATAAACACTGCCAACTCCCTGGCACCACTGTGAGGAAGCCTGAGGTAGTGGGCAGAGCTTTTTGGATGCCAGGCTCTGTTATCAAACCTGCCAGACGTATGATAAGAGCCTGCCACTGCAGGCAGCAGTTCTGCAATGGTTTGCTTATCTGCAAACGTACCCATTTCTGTAACTTCCTGACTCAAAAGCTGGACACCAGATGAGCAGGTTTCTGAACAACAAAGGAAAGAATACCCCATCAAGAACTCTTATCTTAAGGATAAAACAAGCAGCCAAGTCCTCTAAATTAACAACAGTTTTTGCTGAATCTCAGTGAAAATTATTTACTGTTTGCCTATTGTGTCAGTATTAGGTTAGTGGGAAAGAAGTGAGAGTGGGTGATTTATTCTTAATAAAGTCCTTATTTGGCAGACTTAGCAATCTCCCACCAAAAAAAAATGGCAAAGCCTTTCTCTGAATATGTTTGCATGGGGTGTTTTTACTGTGTTAAGTTTTTAAACCTTTATTCAGGTACATAAAATATCTCAATTTTTAAGGGTTTTTGGCAATCAACTGTTCACAGTAAGATCAGTTTTTCTTTTTTTTTATCAGCACCTAAATACAAACTTAGGAATGTTCAGGAAGTAGATTTGCAATTTTCAGCCTTAAATAATAAGTCCTGCCTAGAAAACAGTTTGTCTAAGCTACTGAGTATTTTTAGAGAAATAATCATCAACTATTATCTACTAAAAATAATACCTTTAGTATTGATCAAATCTTATTCATTACAAATGAGAATAAAAACCAGGAAGGAAATACTGCTGAACTGATAACACATTTTTTTTCCTCATACATTTCTATTCTAAAAACTTCTCATATTTTCCACAGAGAGAAATGGATTATCTAAATGTGCACAGGCAGAAACAGAAATGAAGTTATCAAATCTTTTCAATATGTTTGCAAAGAGTGAACTCATTGGTTGCAGTCTTTGAAAGATTAGAAAGTGTTGTATTTCCAAACAGCATTTTGAATTTTTATTCTTTTCTGTTTGTGTGCTTAAAGAAAACACCTTTCAATGCTGAGTACTCGATGCTGGGAACAGGAGATTCCCTCAGTCAGTCAGACTTTGGGTACAACATTTCCATACTTCTCCTTCAAAAAACAGGGATGAGAATACCAAGCTCTAAATGACTGTCTTAGGGCTAATTGTGTTGGAGTATGACTGGCTTCTTATGGATGAGATGCTGTTGCATCACTGAGTCTTGAGTTGTTGTAAGGTTAACAAGAGACCCAGTGTGCTGAGTCAGGCCAACCATTTTCATAAATGTAGCCAACCCTTTATTTGCAAACAGGGAGATGAAGGCTGAACTCTGTCCTTGTTTTCATTTTGTGATGCAGATAACCAACTATCTGAACTGGGTGGTGAGGAACCTGGCTGATCTGGAGGTGCAGATGGGTGCAGTGAAAAAAGTGCACAGCTTCCTGAACATGGAGTCGGAGAACTACGAAGGCTACCTGGGTACTGCACTGTAATCTTTTTGGGGTTTTATGTGGTAATATGAAAGAGTGGTCATGCAAAACGTACACACCTCTTTGGCCAAAATCTGTAGGAACTGCCACTGATGAGAGTGATGAGGATAGCTAAAAGCAGCTATGAAATTTGTTGCCCATGTTAGTCAATGTGAAAAAAATCCTATCAAATGCCAGGGAGACAGAGCATGACCCTGTAGCACAATCAGAAAATACCACAGTTATAGATGAGACAAGCAAAACATCCATGTAAGCTGTTTAGGAAACAAAAATATGGGTAAAAATTAGAAATGCACCATCAGTCACATGCTTCAAAAATCTCTGATCTTTGTAGCAAATGGGGAATAGAGGATAGGGCCATGCTGGCAATCAGACCTCAGCAGCTCTTCCCTGAACTGCACCTTGGAATTCGTGCTCCACACACCTCAAATTGGTTTCGATTGGTGTTTTAGAAGCGCAAGAAAAGGCTCGCAGGTCAACAAGCTTCCCTGGAAAGCCAGGCTCCTTAGTCCAGAGACAAAATCTGCTGGGTATTTGCAAACCAGGGTGAAATATGAGCTGTGATAATGTCAACAGCTCACGTTGTGTGGCAGTAAGAGCCTCCTTCCTCAGCTGCCCTTCCTGTGCTGGTCGCTGACCGAGGGACAGGCTGACACTGCCCTGACACTGCGTCCTCTGCTCCTTTGGCTTCTCCCTGTTCCAGTGCCAAGAGATGCTTCAGTGTCTGCCCTCTCTCTTTATGTGTTGAGATCTGAAAGCCAAGTGCTAATGTGCCCGCCTGGCAGTTCCCAGCTCGGCCTCCCCTTGGCAGGGAGTGGGGCTCCATCTCTCCAGGGGCTTAAAGGAAGGTGCCCGGGCAGGAGAGAGGGGGAAAGGGCACTGTCGTAATGGGTGACCCTCTGGCAGCACTCATTTCGGTTTGTTTTTCTGTAACTATTTCAGATCCCTCTCAGGTCCCCAAGGACTGGCCCCAGGAGGGGGAAATCAAGATTGAAAATTTGTGTGTTCGGTATGAAAACAACCTGAAGCCTGTTCTTAAGCATGTTAAGGCATATATCAAACCAGGACAGAAGGTATCGTGTCAAGGAATTACCCATCATCCTCATTCTGTTGCAGATCCTTCCTTACTCTGTTTTCCTTTCTAAAGGGGCAGAAGAACAACCACTATATACATTTACAGTCCTCTCTGAGGTCCCTGGGCACAGGCCAAAAACTTACACTGACAAGAGCTTACTCTTGGCTGGGATCAATTTTCCTTCTGAGAATCCCATTCCTTTCCAAGTCCATCTTCCTTTCACAGAGTGAGCCTAGGTGGCAGACAAATTAGATGAACACCAGAGTGGAAACGTGTAAAAACAGAAGAATATCTCAAATTTCAGCATACAGTGTCATTGGCATCCAGGTCAAAATGCTGAAATGTTCCCGGGACAATCCCTGGGATGCTGAGAGGCAGGAAAGGGGGGTGTGCTTGCTGTACTGCTTTGTTTTATCCCTGGTGTGTGCCACTGGCCATTGGGAAAGATCTCTCTGCTCCCCAGCAGCTCAATGCAGCCCAGCTTTCCCAAAAGACCTGCAAATATGATTTAAGCTTCTCTCTGTGAGTGACATCCTGCTTTCCTTTGCAGGTCGGGATCTGCGGGCGCACTGGCAGCGGCAAGTCCTCCCTGTCCTTGGCATTCTTCAGGATGGTGGACATTTTTGATGGTTAGTTTGCACTGGAGCACGTTGTCACTCCTCACCTGCTCCCCCTTTATTGCTTCAGAAGAAGGGAGGAGACTTTTTGATAGTTTATAACCTGGTTCTCTGGCTCAGAAGATACTTGATTAGAATGGGGCTTGTTATGCCTGATCCTTCAAAGTACAAAGTGTCCTACTGTGAGTAGCATTTGGCTCTCCCAGGAAACGTTTCACATGGATTATACTTCTCATTTTTTTAAAACATTTTGCATATTCTCTGACAAATCCATATGCAGTTTTTGAGATAGGACAGAAAAATATGTAACTCTCTGGAGTGTCTAAATATCTCCCTCAAGAATAGCTGCATTAACTTCTTATAGCTGTCAAAGTTATTAGCAGAACAGAAACTAGAACTCAACAAGTCCATTCCCTTGATTTTTTTTTAAATTTATTTTATTGTGCTTTCCCACAACTGCAGCAGAAACTGACTAAAGGGTTGGAAAAATGTTGCTAGAAACCCCAGTAGGATGTGGGAGGATAAGCGAATCTGATGCAGCTAATACTTGCTTTTGTTGTGGTTCTGTGCCTATATGTGTCTATGGCAAGAGGCTTCTGATTCATGACCAGGATTCCTGGATATAGACATATTGCAAAGAAATAATAACTGTGCTTACGGCCAACCTGAAGTTTTCTTCTACTTAAATCTTCTTTCTGTGTATTTTCTTTGTCTGCTCCATCTGTATCCCTGATTTTTCCCAATGGGAATGTCTAATCAAGCACTGTTTATCCTTTGTGCACATCCCTCTCTCAGCTAGACCCATATTTGGCCTCTGTGCTGGTCCACTTCTGGGTGGGGTCCTGACTCTAAATAAAAGTTACATAACAAGATTTTGAGTAACTTTGCTAGAGCCAAGATATCATTCATGTTGTTTCTTAGGTCTTTGTTATCGCTTTAAATTTGTATCTGTTCCATTTTGTTTCCCTACTCTTGCTTCTTTCTTTGTTCCTTAGTGTTTCCCTTCTCTTGTCCTCTGTTCCTGCTACCTCTCATTTTAATTC
The DNA here is from genome assembly GCA_013397565.1 of Ptilonorhynchus violaceus. NCBI lineage: Eukaryota > Metazoa > Chordata > Aves > Passeriformes > Ptilonorhynchidae > Ptilonorhynchus > Ptilonorhynchus violaceus. The sequence goes on along the minus strand of VZRJ01009289.1, from coordinate 28,797 downwards.
TGTCCTGCTTGACCACCCCTCTTTATTTTCCCAGTTTTCCAACTCCTCCCGAATTTACTTTTTCCTTTAGGTCTTTTCATCTCCTCTTTTCTTTTCCTTGAGCACCCTGGCTTCTATCAAATAGGCATTTCCCTATTCCCAAGGCATGCCATATTAATTTTTCTCTCTTTATTTCACCTCATCTTCTGCTAACCCACTCTCATGTCTTCATTTGTGAAGAAAAGGAGTAGCTTAAGTTTATGCAACCATCCCTGTCTCCTGCAGAAGACTTATGACCTGATTTGAACCTCCTTGAAGTGTGAAAATAATTGGATTTTGCACCCTACAGATGAAATCTTGATTCTTCTGGCCACAAAACTACAGTACTAGAAGCAGTCTAGCTAGGTGGGGATGAAGTGTTTCACTGGAACAGGGTCACAGAGAACAACCTACAAAATGCAGGATCATGGCAACTGGGAATGACGGAAGAGACAGACAGCTCTGAATATCCATGTACCTGCCAGCTCATGGTTAGATTCTCACTCTTGGGAGAGAGAACTGATGGACTTTGTGTTAGGTACATCCCAGGGAGGAGTGTAGCTGCTTAGTGAAGCAATCCACATGAAAACTGCACAAGTGCCTGATGGAAATACCCCTCACCATATCCTCATTCAGTTGCCCTGGCCCATCCCTGCTCCATAACCTGGAGGAAGTTTCTGTGTCCAAAGGAAGTCAGTGGGGTCAGTCATTCCTGGATTTTGTCTGAGGATTCAAGGGAAGAGACTCCTTCTGCCGTTCTCATCATCTTCTACTTACAGAACAGCCAACCAGTTTCTTTTGTACATTTTTCCCATCTCCCTTGCCTGGATATCAGCAGTTGCCATGCCCAGCACATCATAAATCAGATTTTCTGATGAGATCCATGTGTTCATTGACCTGAAGTAGTGACTAGAAATGGAAAAAAAAAATCCTCTTTCTTTACCAATTTTCCCAGCTGCTGCAGTAACTTCTTATTGGGGAATGAACTGGTTAAGATAAATGTGACTGCTCCCGGTAATTTTACAATAGCAGCACCTAAGTGGCTAATTCACACCACACACTCAAATGAAACTGAGCTGTAGGTGAATGGAATTAGAATGCCTTAGAGCAGGACATCCTTTTTGTTTTTCTGATCTGCCTCTTGTCACAAAAGTCAGGTCACCCCATTCCTGCTGGAGTCAGAAGGATGGTTTTGGCTCCTGATGAATGGATTGCAGATACATACATATGTTATGCAAAAGAAATTGTGCACCATCTCAAAAGAAATATCTTCTGCAAGTGTTGAAGCCAAGGGGAACAAAGAAAGGCACAGGACCTGTGACTACATAAGTTGCTCTTGTTCTTGCTTCGCTTGGCTGTAAAACTCAAGTTGACCCATAATAAATTACCCTTCTGGGATTATCACTAATCACATAGCAGGGAAGACATGTTTTCCTTTAAGGGAGGGTGGGGGACAAAAAGAGGAAGAGAGCAAGGTGGCAGTGTCACTAATAAACTGGGACATCCCTGGTTTGTGTTATTAGATACCTTCATCTTCCCCATGTGTATGTCAGTGCTGGGAGGTCACAGAGACATGGTGCCTGATCCTCTGGAGACCAGCCCAGAGTGGCTGTTCTGCCTTTCTGCCTGTGGATCCTGTGCTTTGTGCAACTCCCTCACATCTTCTGCATGTTGTTTGGAACAGGGAGGATAGTGATTGACGGGATAGACATCAGCAAACTGCCCCTTCACACGCTCCGCTCCCGGCTCTCCATCATCCTCCAGGACCCAATCCTGTTCAGCGGCTCCATCCGGTAGGTGTCTTGCATCAGGGGTGGGAGCTGTGGAACAGGACAGGGTGGAAAAGGGAAGGAACCCTCCTAGCTCAGTCCATCCACCTGCACAGCCCGCCCAAGGACACGCACAGTGCCCAAGTGTTAATTTGCAGAAGACCTGAGTGCAATTGCAACAACGAGATTCCTGTTCTGGTTTTCCTTGCAGCTTTAATTTGGATCCCGAATGCAAGTGCACCGATGATAGACTCTGGGAAGCTCTGGAGATTGCTCAGTTGAAGAACATGGTCAAGTCATTGCCAGGAGGCCTTGGTATGTCCGAACCAATCTCTGGGATCACAGGCCAGTCAGTAATGGGATCATCCATGCAAGAGCACGCACACATAGAAACAGATCCATGCTGGACCTTCATGTAGGAGTTGGCAGGCACATAATGAAGATTCTGTCTCCATGCTAGAGACAATATTCTTATTAAAAAGCTGAAGAATAGTCTGGTTTCCCACACACTGTGGAAAAATCCTGCAACACCTCAGCCTCATGATGTGATTCTTGGGGCTGTCCTGTGCAGGGCCAGAGTTGGACTTTGATGATCCTTGTGGGGCCCTTCCAACTCAGGATATTCTATGATTCTATGATCCTATGATCACAGTGGGATAACTAGTCAGTAAGGAGAAAAAAGAGTGATTTTACCTCCGCTCCTTTAGCAGAACCTGGCTCTGCCAGCAGAGCTGTAGCTCATCTAGAACAGTGACAGACCATTTTTCTTACCATTTCAGATCCGTTTCATGAAGGAAACTCACATATTTATTTCCATATTAGGCATATTTCATAGTACTAAGCTATTACCCTGCAGCCTACCAGTTTTCCTAACAATTTGTGCCAACTGTTCCCACCAACTGTTTGTTTAATGATATGCTGCTCCTTTCCCAAGAAGCTGTGCTCACTTTTCTTGGTACCACCACATTCCATTGTTCAGTCAAGGTTCTGGTTATTGGCTTTTATGGGGATTTTGCTTGGCCCTGGAAGGGTGCAAAAGCAGAGCTCTCCTGGGCAGCATTTCAGTGAAAGTGACTGGATTTGTTACAGATGCCATGGTCACGGAAGGAGGGGAGAACTTCAGCGTGGGGCAAAGGCAGCTCTTCTGTCTGGCCCGAGCCTTTGTCCGCAAGAGCAGCATCCTCATCATGGATGAAGCCACAGCCTCTATTGACATGGCCACAGTGAGTATGGCAACCCATGGATGCATGGATCTGCTAGGAGAAAGGCTCCTTGCAAAGTGTCAGCCATGAAGCCGAGATCTCTTTAGCACAAAAAGCTGACAGTGGTTTTGTTTCTCTCAAGATAAAATGAAATGCTTTAGAGAAGCTCTGCTTTCACAGTGTGACATTTCACTATAGTATGGAATGTGATGCTCTCTCTCATGTGCTTGAAGACACGTGAATTAGAATGTAACAGGGTGAAGTGACTGAAGTGAGGCTTTTCCTTTGACAGGAAAACATCTTGCAGAAGGTTGTGATGACTGCCTTCGCTGACCGCACGGTTGTAACGATAGCTGTAAGTACTGATGCCAGAAAAAAGCTCTTTTTCCTCATTCCTCAGGCAGTTAATCTTGCCTTTCACCAGCTAAACATCACTATATAAAACTAAAAACAAAATAGAACTATACCACGAGGTCAGAGTATTCCCAGATACCAGAACAAGTCAGACACACTATCAACCTGAAATTTTGCAGTAAATGCTGTCTTGCTATCAAGAGGCCCAAACTGAAACACTTGGATCTGAACAAAGGATTTACAGGGAACTTCAGCATCTGCACTGTCTCCAAGAAAATTTGAAGTCATTCTCACTAAAAAATTGAAATCAAACATGGGTTAAAAAATTCATCAAAATCTAGATTTGAATTTTGCCTCTGTGTATGTATAGTGCCCACAATCATGGCACAAATGTATGAGACGAGATTTCAAAATCTTTTTGGTGTGGTTTGTAAAGCTGGAATATCTTTTCTCTCTTTCAGAATAAAAACATAGTTTATGATAAAAGTTTTAAAGATTTGAATCAATGGGAATTGTCCCAAAACTAATATCTCTTCAACTGTGGGTTTATGATATTCTTTCCCATTTTCCTGCCATTTCTAATGCCCAAAAGTTCCTCCATCCATGGAGGTATGCCCGTGTGTGTACGTACATATACATGCACACACACGTGGTGGATCCCACAAAGAATATTTCCACCTTGTGATAGCAGCTGTAGTCAACAAACAGATGTTTTCTCCACGAGATAAATACGTGTTAGAACAGCTGTTTCACTTGCACTGTCTGGAGCCCAGTCCTGCGGTCAGAGATTAGAGTCAGGCCTCCTGGACTCTGGTTCCAAGCCTGTCAGTGAGCAGTTTGTGTCAGGCAAACCACTTAACCCAGCTCATTTACAATGTGCCTGAAGGCTCTGGGATGTGCAAATGCTGAGGATCCTGGTGGTGAGATTACTGCCCTTCGGTTACATGTCACATTGTCCCTCTGGCTGGGATCTCACTTTTCTTTGGCTTTGCCTTTCCAAAGTCAGTGTCTCAAGCAAAACAGCACACATTAATATTTAGCTTTCCTCTTGGAGCTGGCTTCATTCCTTCCTCTCCTCATTCACAGCTGATCCTTCCTTCACCCTTCATCTGTTTTTCTCTTCTGTTTTCCAGCATCGCGTATCTCACATCTTGGATGCCAATGTTGTCCTAGTCCTTTCTGAGGGCTTTCTAGTTGAATGTGACACTGCCTCAAACTTACTCCTCAAAGAGGACGGCCTGTTCACCACTTTGGTGAAGACTCACAAGTAGACTCTCTCAGTCCACACTGTTCACAAGACTTCTGGCTCTTTGGTAGTTATTTTTACCTCTTCAGTTTCCTTTCACTCTGCTTCCTTTCTGCTGCGCAGATTCTGAGACGACAGTGCAAGAAGGTGTTTATTGTGTGGTTCCTGGGTTTGTTTAATTTCATGGTCCTGTTTATGCTGGTCATACCTAAAGCTCAGACATGCTGCTAACTTTGAAACTACCACATCAAAGGAATCCAGCCCATAAAGTGATCTCAGCCTGTAGAGTGAAATATCCCATCTATCCCTGACTCACTGTATTCATATGGCCTTGAAATTAAACTCCAGGTGGTTTCATTCCTGTTGCCTATGGGATTAAACTATTGCCTGGAGGCACACTCAAATTAGATCTCAGAGGGATTTACAGAAGGGAACAGCCCAGGAGTGCCCTTAGAGGGAGAGTAAACTGCTGGGGTGCAGAGAACAAGGAGTGGAGCAGGATGCTAAGCCCCCTGATAGGGCAGGCATGTGCAGAATGTTCCTCATCCATATTTCCTACAGGGGAAGATGTGTTTCAGTGGGGCTGTAGGATTTATTCCAACAGCTGTGCTGTCCATAATGGCAATTAGCAGGCCTAAAGTGAAGTGCATGCTGAAGCATTTTCAGGCTTGGTGGCAGAGGCTGTAAAGTAATTGAAGATCTCCTCAGGTTAAAGATAAAGCACAAGGGCCTGTTTTAAATACCTCTATAAACAAGGACAGCCTTTCCCTGACTGGGTTTGCCTTGCTTGAGGCCCTTGAGTGACCTGCAGTGGGAATTACCAAAATGAAAACCTCTTTGTTTTTCTTCCTGGCAGCACCGGGTTCACACCATCCTCACTGCAGACCTGGTCATAGTCATGAAGCGAGGGAACATCTTGGAATATGACACCCCTGAGAACCTGCTTTCCCAGGAAGATGGCATCTTTGCTTCCTTTGTCCGGGCTGACATGTGAACAATCACACGATGCATTTTAACAGCTTATTTTTAAACAAATGAAATGCAAATATTTTCTACTCTAATGTAACATCACTTTTATCTTCTTTTTTTTTTTAGAGATTCTTTCTTCACACTTCCATCTTCCAAAATAATAAAACCTATTGCAATATATGTATGCCTTGAAGCAATAAAAATGTCACTTTATTCAAAGCTATTAAAATTCACACACACACACACACGCATATGGAGGAAAAAATTTTTTGCTTCCTGGGAATTTGGCATTTTCCTTAGGCTTTTTATTGACTTTATTTTCTTTTATAGAGAGCAAAGGAATGCACTGATCTTATAAACTGCATATGTTATGCTGGAACCAGCAATCAAGTCGTGCAGTTTGTCAAGGAAACAAGAGGTTCCCCAGATGCATTCTGTCCCCAGAGGGGAAAAATCAGGAAAAAAATCCAAGACCATAATGCCTGGGGCAATCTGCTGCATTCCAAAGGCATAAACTTTGCTCTCCAAGTTGTAGTGGAGGAGCAGTGAATGAGGGAAAGGAATTTCATCAGGAATAAGGAAGTTCTTCCTGTCTTTCACTTTACTTAGCACTTTTTAGCTGGGACAGAACTCTTTGCAGTGCAATGATGGCTTATTCCTACAGCCAGTTCCTAAATCCATATTCATTCTGCCAACTCTCATCAAAGATTCAAATCATCCTATAATGATGCATGCTTTGATAGGCTTATAGAGGAATTTTGTACAGTATCTCAAGACTTTGTATTAAAATTGATTTCAATTTATAAACTTGATATTAGCCAATCTTTTAATCATGCCCACTAAAATATTCTACTTAAAGTGGGGTGTAATTAGCCAACCACTAATTGTTTTGTACGTTTTTCGTCCTTCAAGTTATATTTGGGGACAACCTTTATTTTCCTTTACATATTTGTGGCATACCTCTAAATCAGATCTAGTACAAGGAGGTGTGATTTTCAAATTATTGCTGTATTTTCAAGAACGTAGGTGAAGTTAGATACATATTGACATCCTGCAGCTTTGGAAAGGTTGCCTGCACTTGACTTTCACATACGGTTAGATCCTGACCCACGGACACTAAACTTCCAGAAGGAGTTCAATAGACCTATTTTCAAAGGCACAACTTGAGATACCAGTTTCACCAGCAATATTCAGTGTGATTCTTATTCACCTACTGCTGCAAGATTTAGGAAGACCACGAGGTGCATTTAAACCTATTTTTAGTGTCATTAAAATAACACAAGGCGCAGTATTTGTGGTGTTCCCTCACCCTGAAAAAAGAATGGAATTAATTTTGGAGTTGTAGGACTTAAAATTTGGATTGCATTTAGTCTGGTAGTGTAAAAATTACACAGTGGTTTATCTTTTTTATTGACTTTTGGGGGTTTTTATTTTCTCTGAGTTATTGGAAATAAAAGCTGTGTCACACAACTAAACAAAAGAGCTCAGTCTTGAACATTTTATGAGGGGAAGTACTTCTGTGATTTCCCTGTCTACTGCTGTGAAAAGTTTTTGTTCTTTTCTGGATTAACTCCCTGTCCTTTGTCATACAAATAAAATAATTTTTTAAAAAGCAGATGTCTGCAGCAGAAGCGCATATTGTTACCCAAATTTCACGGCCAAAAGGCCAAAATTATTCCTGATTTAATTTCACTGTCTTCAGGGAAAAGCTAATTGGATTCCCTGCTGTCAGACTCGGTACGAAGATGAAGTACAAAAAGCTTTGTTGATCTGTGTATCCTGATTTATTTGAAGTGGTGCCAACCAGTTCAGTGAGGTCCCTGTTCCCACCACATTAAAGGGTTGCCATGGGGTTGTGTGAGGTATCTTGTGGTACTTAAGAGGGGCCAGTAATTGTTACCTCTTTTCTCCTTAGGTTTGTCCCAGGGCCATTGCAGGTGTAAGAAGCACCTTGTTTGCTCCCCCAGAGCTGTAGAAATTAACTCTGCTGTTTGAACATGTAGAAAAATAATCTATTATGGGGTGAGGAAAATCTATCAGCATGCTCCATTCGTTTGGCAGGGTGACACCTACTCTGCTGGCACCATGTTTTGGGGTTGGTTTGTTTTTCTAAGCATTAAGCTAAGCAAGCTTTCATTTTTGCGCTATTATGTTCTAGAACTATGAAGTTCTTCCTCTTGCAAAGGAGCTTTGAATGTGAACACTGGCCACGTGTAAATTTCTTTTAACTACGGACAGAGGAAAATCATCTCTGTGAGAGATCCTAAATTAAATTTCTCATTTTGTTTGCATTCCTTTTTCTGTTAACTGTTTCTGTGACAGAAATAGCAAAGTAGAAGGAGTAACACCCCTTGTTGTCAATCACAGAATCACAGAATGATTTTGGCTGGGAGGGACGTCAAGGATCACCCAGTTCCAACTCCTGCTGTGGGCAGGGACACCTTCCACTATCCCAGGTTGTTCAGAGCCCCATCCAACCTGGCCTTGGACACTTCCAGGGATGGGGCAGCCACAGCTTCTCTGGGCAACCTGTGCCAGGACCTCAGCACCCTCACAGGGAAGAATTTCCTCCTAATATCCAATCTAAACACACTCTTCCAGTTTCAAGTCATTCCCCCTCCTCCTACCACTACACTGCCCAACAGAATCCTTCCCATCTTTCCTGCAAGTCCTCTTTAAGTACTGAAACTGCTTGTGGAGCCCCAAAGTGTTTCCTAACCTTTAGCTTACATCCCGTGGGTATCTCGCCCACTCCTTGAGTCAGGTCTAAGGGCTGGCATGGGTGAAACTGCTCCCTTCCTGCATGTGGCCTTTCATCACACTCATAACAGCTCATTCCTGCTTCTTGTTACCTGGAAATGTCCCATACAACTTTACTGAGCCCAAACTTCATCGTGCTGGGAAACACTGCAAAGCGTGGAGCTTCCCTAGAGCAGTTTGGGATAGCTCTATTAAGTCAGAGGGATAAAAAAGGCAAAGTCTGCAGGGAGACATCATTGCTTTGTTAGGGCAAGTGATATGCACAAGAAGTATCTCCAGTGTTTATAAGTTCCAGTTTCATTGCAGTCCTGAAAAAGCTCTTTATGTGCAAGAGCGTGCCTGCTTCTCCCAACTGTATCATTCAGCTGAAAGAATATATTATCCAAATAACACCATTATAATAATACCAGCAGAACACCTCTGCTACAAATTCATACACCTCCATGGAATTCTGTTACTACCAACATGAATAAGGCCCAAAGACTTTTACATCTCATTATATGTAAAACCTCTGCAAAAAGTAACGGTATTGAGTTATGCTTTCTTAAAATATAAGTACAGTTTTGAATGTGGTCAAATAGTAAAAACTCCTTATACAATAAATTGTTTTATTTAATCAGTTGTGTCCTTTTTGCTTCGTAAAGCAAGGGGCTGTTGTGCTTTATTGTGAAAAGGTGTCGACACCTTCACAGACCATTTTGCTAATGTGCCATGAGAAGCTGAAGGAAACCTCACCCGTGCATTTTACACAAGCTTTGTAGGTATTTCATCACAAATGGAGATGAGATGTGCTCGAGGCAAACAGCTACCTTTGTAAAAAAAGCTGTGGACAGGGGCCATGTTTTCATTATCATGTTTCCATTATCTTGTGTCAAAAGTCGGAGCATTATAACTTCCATATAATATAATGGAAGCATTATAACCCAGTATCCCCAGTGTGACACTGCCAAGGGAAATCAGTCCTAAAATATCTAGTGAAACCACAGTGCTACTTGTGAAAATCTCTCTGGAGCAATGATTCTCCCATTAAATGTGATTAAAAGCAAAAATTAACTCACCATATTTGCATCCTCAAGTAGCATCTTCTGAAGGCCTTATTTAAAATCAAAACATGTTATGTAAATTCTCTGATATAAATTCCATGATGGCATGTGAAAAACTCTTTAGTTTCTTTGGAAATAAATCCTTTCAGAGGCAGAACTAAGAGAGTACTAAGAAAAGTCTGAAAACAAAGCTGTAAATCAAATTATTCATTGCCACGCAAACATCCCAATCATTCCCACACTGGTTTTTCACTGCTCTGTTTTTTCTCCACCAGAATTGACCTCTGTGTTGAACAGTGGGGAAACACTATCAGGTTTTCAAATTATCAAAAAACTGTTGTGAGGCAGGAGTTCTCTGACTGGTACAAATTAGCAACTCGCTGATGCTGTTCTGGCAGGACAGCTTGGAGTATTGGCTTGAACGAAGCTGTGGAGTTCAGAGAAACTTCCAAATGTCTTTTGTCAAGAGAAGGGAGATTTTTAGAAAATCTATTTACTACAGTTACTGTTAATTATTCACTATTGATAACATTTGTCTGCTGCTAGACACCACCCATGCAAACACAACAGACATTCCTGGCAGGGGCTGGTTATTTCTCTAATATAATAAGCCACATTCTGAACACTATAAACAAGCAGTTATTTAGAATTTATATTTTTAATTGGTTTCTACTAGGTGTAATTGTCATTCATCACGTGCCAGATGGCTTCTTTCATTTTCATGGAACACAGGGATTTTCATCCTACGAGCTGCTGTGTAATAATGCAGCATTCAGCTCACAACACCACACTGCACAGTTCAGTGCCCAGTGCATTCATTCCCATGTATGTATATTAGTCTGCCTTATATATCAATACATTACATGGTTATACAACCTTTGGATTAAAGGTATAAGCAAGCAATGAACAGTCCCAGCTAGGACTGCCCAGAAGAGTTCCTCATAGCTATTCCCATGACATTTCTTAACGCTCCCTTTAATTTACTTCAGGATTTTCTGGCTATGCCCATAAATATCACTTAAACGTCCACTAAAATATTTAACCATGTAACTAAGGAACTAATGCAGCTGAGTGTAAATGACATGGTCCAGAACCACCATCCTTCAGGATCACAGCTACAGATGCCCCAAGGCAGCATATTCTTTTATATTTAATGGTTATATGTGTTTTTATTGTACTAGCCACATTAGGCCCTTACTCTTTCAGCAACATTAGACTTCTCCATCAGAGGCAGGAAGGTGAGAGACTAAGTATCTCCGAGTACTGCAGATTTTCATGGATGAATCATTCAGGTTTGGGGCCATCTACTTCTTCAGGTCTCACCACAGCATCTGAGATTTGAGGGCTTTGAGTTGCCAGTTATTCTGTGACATGATCTTAAGGTGAGATGTAGCATCTTTCTTCTGTCACCGGCATAATCTTAGCTTAACCCTCACTCCACAGCCAGCAGAGATATCAACACTTATAGGCAAGGGGACATGGACGCACAAAGACGGAAATGCAAATAAAATTAATTTTGTAAAAATGAAGAAAAAAAATATTAATATCTGAGCCAGTTCCTGGCTTCCTAGAAGAGAGGACAAAATTCTATTGTTGTAATCTTAGGCTGAAGCCAGACAGAACCTTTCTGGCAGCTGCTGCACAAGAGGAATAAGCACAGTTTGGACAAGGAGATGGAATAAAAAGCCCTGCCTTCGACACCTGGCTTTGTTCCTGCAGATACCACCAGAAGAAAAGGAGAAGAGAAATGGCAGTGACCATTTGTCCCAGCAGTAGGAGTACATACCCTCTCCTGGTTTCTGGCTATTTGCTTACTTTCTGGCACACTGCAGTGGAAGATGTTTGAAAAAAGTTCAGGTATTAGACACTTTGAGTTATCATTTAGTGAGAAAAAAATGTCATCAGGGAAATAGCCAGTGAGCCAGAGAGGGGAAGCCCCTAAGGGACAGAACACCCCACACTCCAGGAACACAGCTAGAGACTTGTTCAACCTACCCAGAAACTGATTTACAGTGTTCCCATTAATTATGGCATTGGCAGGCAAGGAAACAACCCCAAACTGGGGTTACTCTTCCCAGAGCCTTAGAATAAACTCCTGCTCCAGGAAAGGGCACGTAATGAACAAACTCCAGTGTGCAACTTACATTGGCTGAGGGGTACTAGTTACATGTATTTTGATGATAAAGACTATTTTTGTCCTGCTGCTCTTGCGTGAAACAGGAGAGAAAAAAAAAGAGCTGGTTCAGGGTAACAGATGCCCTTAGTTTGCAGTTTCTGCTCTTTCATGTTTGATGGATGTCCTGCCAGCTCATGTAGGGAAGAGTTCACCCACGCTCCCCGAATATGGCTTATCAGCTTCGTGTCTCTGTGGAAGCCTCGTTCTGAGTGCATGACATCTCTGCACGCCTGCAGAGTCACCCTATCTCTAAGCTAAGATTAGAATTTCAAACAGAACTTATTACGAAGCAGGATTTTCTGAAAAGGGCTGGACACAGCCATAATGTGGAAATTTCAGATTCATGTCTAAGGGCATTATTTAATCCTTTTTTTCAGATAGGCATAATTGTAAAGTGATATTTGCCATAATATCAGTAATGCTTGTGGGTGGAGGGGAATGAAACAGCAAGAAGGAGACTCGTGAAGGGCCGTAACAAAACTGGACCTAAACCTGCCATCAATTCTGATCATTTTTTTTCCTGAAAAGGCTGTGTTCACAACACTCAGACACTGTGTTCCTTACAAAACGGGTTAGGAGATGTTTTAGGAGATTTTCCCAGCTATTACTTAAATCTCAGGCTCAAGTGTGCATGTGGCAACCAAGCAAGTATTTAAGAGGTCAAAGGGGAACGTTTTTAGCAGCTGTCACTCTCCAGAGCATATTAGTACACTGTAACTTAGGGAAATGTGCTCAGAATCATGTCTGGTGCTCCTGACCTTCACATCCCTGTGGTCATGGCCCAGCAGGCCTCCTCAAAACTCATCTCCAGCATAAGCCAGGAGGAAGGCATCTCCTCCTGTGAGAGGGAAGCTCTTTCCATATTGAGGAGAGGAAAAGATGGGATTTTATGAGCACTTTTCCTCCAGTGTACGATGGTGGGTGAAAGGATCAGTAACTTTTGTTTAGTCACACCGAGGCTGTGCCAAGACTATTTGTGTGCGTTTGATGGATCCCTTCCTATCACAGCTACAGAAATTCCAGCCTCTGCATGGTGCCCAGTTAAGGGGGAGGAAACCTCCAGCGGGTTAGTGGGGAACACATGGGGCTGGGAGCTCATAGGGGACTCTTGACAGTACCAGTGCTTGGTGTTTCTGTGTCCCTGCTTATAAAGCTGTGGATTTCAAGAACTTCAGAGGAAACTGTGCAGTAGGGTGTGTGACATGAGTCAATTTGTGTCAGAAGCAAAGCCATACAATTCCATGATCTTGTGAAAAAGTGAAGGTTTGGAAGTATTCCATGCAGTTCCCAGACAGTTATTTTCTGAGTTGCACCTATCAACTGTACTGGGGAACATTAATTTTGTTTTCAGCCCTAGCACAGAACAAATACTTCATCCGAGAAAAGCAGAGGAAAAGAATAAGGAAAAAAGGAAAAAGCAACAGGATTTTTTTTTCTTTCATGTGCATTAAACCAGTCATTTCCAATAGTTTCATCCAAGGGAAATGCACTTTTGGAGGCTGCATGAAACAAATGAGTCAGCCCCTCTAGAGCTGTCGCTGCCACCCCATTTGTAGCAGGGTAATTTCCCAAGCTCTCCAAGCCTGGCCCATGCAGCACCATATACCAACAATGCTGATCCTGCAGTTACCCACCCAGGTGACTTTGTATATTTGTACTCAGAGTCTGAATAGAATCTAAAGGTATTTGGCTTAGACCCTGATTTTTCAGGCTGCAGCTTCCCGTCTGCCTAAAGTTAATTTCACACACAAATATTTAGCTAATTGCTTATATGACTGGGGCTTTGTGTCTGTCTCTCCCCTGGCTACTGGGTATGCGGTATTAGCAAAGGACAGTGCTGGAGAAGTTTCCAGGAACCATTCATCTATTTAAAGTTGAGCACGTGCACGTGTTCAGCAGGGTGGATATCTTCAGGCTGAGGATTACACTGCCTGTCAAATGTGCCTTCTCAGTTTTTCCAAGCCTGAATATGCTTAAAGCCTTCCTGATCGCAGCAGGCCTGTCAAGCATTCCCCTGGTTTACAGAGAGGAGTAAGGTATTTTGTCCTGTATAAATTTTATGCTGTATAGGTCATTCGCTTGAGTGATGCATAGAAAAGTTTGGAACCTCCCTACTGTACACGCACACACATTCCTTGGATATGGGGGAGTTAATCTGACACAATCTCTGCGCTTTGCTTCATCAAAATCTAAATTTAGATCTTCTCATAAAGCTGATGTACTGTTTATTCTTCCTATTACAAACCCTAAGACTTAAGGACAGAAAAAAAAAAAAAAGCTTCACTTTCCAAGAATGCAAGTTTCCATTAAACACAAGGGCAAAAACTGTAAACCTCAACCAGTGGGAAAGAGAAGGAACTTCAGTGATTTCACTGGGGGAGTGTGGGGGGGGTGGTTGTCATTGTGCATAATTCCTCCTATACCCCATCCCAAATACAAATCCCCATCTGCCAGTGCCCATTGCCCAGCTGAACATTACAACGGGCCCAACGCTGCTCAGCAAGGGCCGTGACCCATGAGAAGAAATGTATTTTCTTCTTTTCTTGCAGAGACAGGTAATTAAGTTTGTCCAAAGCAGCAAAGGTCGTGAGATTCTGGCTTTGGTCCCCCAAACACTTACGCACATGCTTCGCTTTTTGCTTGCAAGCTGTCTCGGCCAGGCTCGAGGGCAGATTAAGTCAGGAAGGCACAACTCTTGCCTTGCCAGGGGCAGCGAGCGGGCGCGCAGCCGGGGCTGGCTTTGTATAGGCAGCGAAAGGGCGCAAACCAGCGGGGTTAGTACCTTGCTCCGCTGCTAAATGGGCTGGACCCTGCCTAAAGCCCCCCAGCCCATCCGCCGCAGGCACCGCGCGGCGCAGGGAGCGGGAGCGCCCG
>VZRJ01009289.1:0-14224 GCA_013397565.1 Ptilonorhynchus violaceus | reverse complement strand
CGTGGGTTTGTTCAGTCACCCGTTTGGGGACAAAGTTTGGGAATAAAGGGAGGGTTTCCCCGCCTAATCCCGGAAGGGAAGGAGAGCTGCGGAGGGGAAACGCGACCGCCTGCTCAGTGGAGTGCTGTTCCCTGCCTCCCGCACCTCCTCAGCTCCTTTTTGTGATGCTCTCGGGGGACGGGGCAGGGGCTCTCGGCGGGCTGCTGGGTGCGCTGCGGGGCTGTAGCCGTCAGGAATGAGTCTCCACGCTCTGTCCACAGAGTAGCCGCGGCTCAGACCACAGACGCCTGATTCTCCAGCTCCTGAAGGATGCGAGTAACTTAGCGCTTCGTGTTCTGGTACCCAACTGAGCACTGCTGTCTCCCGGAGGAACAGCCTGAGGAACCGACCTGGTGTCTGTCACGGTACTTTACACCGACTTTGCGAGACTGTTGTGCCTCCTCCCTTCCTGCAAGGAGCGTCCAAATCGGATCTTTCCTTTCTGTTACGAGCTGATACCAAAGGCTCATATAAAAATGATGATCTGAAAGACGGAGGGCACTGTAGAACCCATTTTATGGGTTAATTAAGCATTTAATGCAATGGGGTTTGGCAGGGGGCACCTAATCGGGGCTTCTTGAGGTGGTGCACAGGTGGCGACTTTGACCAGGTTCTCTCTTTGTTGCAGGGTAAAGCGAGCCCTGCAGAGACGCACTAGAGGGACAACCCCCCATTTCGCATCTCGCTGAGTGGACTATGGTGGCAGGAGGATGTTGGCTCGGAAGAGTATCATCCCTGAAGAGTATGTCTTGGCACGGATCGCTGCCGAGAACCTGCGCAAGCCGCGCATCCGGGACCGGCCGCGCAAAGCCCGCTTCATCGCCAAGAACGGCGCCTGCAACCTGGCGCACAAGAACATCCGCGAGCAGGGGCGATTCCTGCAAGACATTTTCACCACCTTGGTGGACCTGAAGTGGCGTCACACGCTGGTCATCTTCACCATGTCCTTCCTGTGCAGCTGGCTGCTCTTTGCCATGATGTGGTGGCTGGTGGCTTTTGCCCATGGCGACATGGACCCGAGCACAGAGAACATGACGAACAGCACCAAGTGGACTCCATGCGTGACGTGTGTCAGGTAAAGTATGGCTGGTGGGATGAAGGAAGGGGGGGAACAGAGCTGCCTGCTGTCCTGGCGTTGTCTAAAGTGCAGCTTTTGGTTCACGTGAACCATTGCGTTTGGTTGAGACAGCTGAAAAGTGCAGTGTTTTCCTCTAGATTGCGTAAATTCAGCAAGCCTCCTGGGCTTGGAAAATACTGTACTGTAGATGTCTTTGATTCCTTACAGGATCTGAGAGAGAGGGAGACCTGCTGCTTTTCATGTGTCTCCACACTCTGTGGGTAACATACCCTGCCTGTCGAGATAAGAGCCTGCCGCAAGAGTGGGTATGTGTTATATGTATTGTAACGTTGTCTACGGCAGCGGGAGCATCCCCGGCGTGGTGCTCGCTCCAAGAGGCAGGGAACCAGCCCTGGGTGTTGGGCAGGGCACCAGCCAGAGGTGCCAGGCAGGGGTAGCAGGAAGGGTGTCGCTGAGGGCACAACTAGATGTCTTTCAAGATGACTCTCATGAGGCTGTTAAATATGTGGTGCTTCAAAACACCAGTTTCCACGCTGTGCATGATGTGTCAGACAGCCAAAGCTCAGGGGATGGCTGGATTAAATGTCACCTGTTGAAGTGTTTTACTCTCCATCCCCAAAGCCACGACAGTTGTCACGGCACTGATAAACTGACACAAACATAAACGGGAGAGAAGACTGCTAATTGCAGGCGGGGTAAGCAATGAGATCACTTCAGGATCTCATCAATTAAATCTGCTTTTATAGCACTAGGGTTTTAGGCAGAAAAATCCTGATTTGGTACCACCCTGCCCCAGATCAGCTGCCTTTACCCATTGCAGTGCTGTGAGGGTCTGGGGGCTGCAGGGTCCTCTGAGACATCAGAGAATCCACTTCCTTTTTCTCTTTTCTCACACATAGTTATGAGGCACCTCACCTCACCAAGTTTGAAGGGACATTGTATCTGGCTCATGAAGTAGCAGAGATTTAATTCTCCCTTTGTTTTGACACTTTTTTGCTCAATAGGGATTTTCCAAGGTAAAGGAAATGGGGATTTTTCCAAGCTAACCTTCACTAGGCTGGGGGAATTGGAGCAGGGGTTGCTGTCTTATTTCTTCTCCAATGCCTGGCCACAAGCAGTTTCCTCTGAACTGAGATGTCATGACCCAGCTCATGCCCGCAGGAGCGTTACCCCCGGCATTTCTGGGATCGGTGGGATCTGTCCAACCGGAATTGGCGGATAGCTACAACCCTCCTCAGCATCAGCTGAGGGGACACCCCCTCGTGTGGCTCGTGGCTCCTTTGGCGTGGCCCTCCCCGTGGGGCTCCCTGGGTGGCTGCTGGGTCACCCCACAGATCCTGAGCTGGCTGCTGAGGGCTTCCTGCCACTGGGACCGGGCGCACCCACAGCCAGGACGCTGCCCCCCGTTCCCTCCCTGTGGCTGCCGGTGGCTCTTCCAGGATGTCTGAGAACTTCTGCTGCCAGGAAGCAGAGGGAATGTGTCAACAGAATTTCTGGCTTAGCCCATTCCAAAGAACACACCCTCCTCCCTCATCCCAGCCTGGGGTGGTTCAGCCAACAGCTGCCCAAGTGCCCATGTCCAAGCCATGGGAAATCGTTTCCATTCACAGTGAAATCTGACTGTGGTCAAAGTCATGAAGTAATGATATGATTGCTGAGATCTTTAAGAATGGCGAGTTGTTGTCACTTTATTCTTTCAGTGATGCCTATGCCAAAATAATGGCCAATGATTTCTGACCTGCTTCCCTGAGGTTTAGGCCCACAGATATTTCAGGAGAACTTTTTTGGGTAGGTGATGTTACACATTTACAGGAAAACCTGGATTTGGAAATTTTAACCTTTAACACTTTAATTTTTCAAAGTCCTGCAGAAATTTCTAAGCCTCACAGCTCTTTGCCACAGAAGGCAAACATTATCCAAAGAGGAAAGCTGCTACACAGCTCTGAGGGGAAGGACCTGGGAACCATGAATTACAGTTTCTATCTCCCTTTTCACATGATCAAAATGCTCTACTAACTTGCTCTTTCAGTTACTAGCACTGTTAAAAAGGTGGATTTTTTTTTTTTTTTTTAAAGAGAGAGTATTGCTAAGGGAAATCAGACTATTTTCTGGGCAGAGTTTTGAGTTGAATTAAGCTGAATGAAGTTTAATCCAGAAGCCTCATTCTGCATGGAACTAAATATTCATGAACATAAGAAATCATTCTATGGATTCTGTTAATTAACTCCTTTGTCCCTGATTTCTTCAGAGGGAAATGCAAAAACAAACCCCCTTCAATACAAAGGAATTCATTAAAGATTAAAAAAAAATAGAAAAGGCAAAAAAAAGAAGAGTTATTTCAAAGATATCTGTGGAGGGACTGGCTGATTTTCTGAAAGATGGACTTTCTCATTCTACAGAAAATTATCCCTGATATTGCCTATGCTATTTTAATGTCTTCTCATGACCCCAGTGAAAATATGGCTAGAAGAAAAAAAAAGAAAGAACAATTATTTAAAAGCAAATGAATGGGAAAGCAATGCAAAGCCAGTGAATGATTTAGACCCATCTTCATGGGCAGGACATATTTTCCACTGGTAAAGCTCTGTTGAGCATGGACATGTTTCAAATTTGGTGGATTGCACTGTGTTAAAAAGGTGACTGTGATATTGGTTCATGTGAGAACCAATGTGCTGCAAGTATGCAAGATACACCCCAAGGTACTGATTTTAGACACAAGAGACTTTGGAAGGATGGATCTGGTTATAAAAGGAAGTTAAAGGCCCTGGTGTATACAGGGGGTATGACACTGTGGCTACTATAAATAATATATTTTGCAAAGTTTATGGACAGCATTTTCTGATGTCCAGCACCATAGCATTTTAGGGCATTTAACTTAACCCACACTCCTACAACTCACTTCTGTGTTGAGTTTTTCCAGCTGGCCTTGCCCTGGCAGTGAGCTAAACCCAACCCCTGGGTCACAGCGCTGTCCCACTGCCAGGATGTGGAGGGGGTGCTGTGGGGGCCCCTGGCCTCTCTCTCAGCCTGATCCTGCAGGCTCAGTCACAAGGCGAGCAAGGTTTTGGGAAGTGTCACGAATCTGGGGAAGTCCCCTTTCCCTCCAGGAAATTCTGGGTCACGTTTCAGGTAGTATGAGTGAAATGCTGCAGTTTTCCCTGTTTCCTTTCCCTGCACAGGCTGGTGGAAGGATCTCAGCTGATTGTTCCCTATTGCCAAAACCACCTCCCTCCACCAAGAGCTTCGTGGGATGGAGAGGGTGGAAAGCCCAGCTGTTACAGAGCTGTTGACTGACACAGTGGGCAGTCTGTGCTCCTGGACAGAGATTCCCTGAGCTGCTCAGGGTCACCTGGTGTTCCAGATGGTCTTTGAGGAGCTCAGGCTCTGAGGTCTTCCCTGCCACCCCAAGCACACAAATCTGAGCCACCAAGCATGCAGTGCTTTGGCTGGTGTTAACAGAAGGTTTGTGTGTACTAGAACCATACAAATAGCTCCTTACATTTGTGTCTGGGAAGTCCATGTTAACAGCTTCTCCGTTCGTGTTCCGTGTCCTGCGAGTTAACTTGGTGCAATCTCCCCCTTACAGGTCCTTCACCTCCGCTTTCCTCTTCTCCATCGAAGTGCAGGTGACCATTGGCTTCGGGGGCAGGATGATGACGGAGGAGTGTCCCCTGGCCATCACGGTCCTGATCCTGCAGAACATCGTGGGGCTGATCATCAACGCCGTCATGCTGGGCTGCATCTTCATGAAGACGGCGCAGGCGCACCGGCGCGCCGAGACGCTCATCTTCAGCCGGCAGGCGGTCATTGCCGTCCGCAACGGCAAGCTCTGCTTCATGTTCCGCGTGGGCGACCTGAGGAAGAGCATGATCATCAGCGCCTCCGTGAGGATCCAGGTGGTGAGGAAGACCACCACCCCGGAGGGAGAAGTCATACCCATTCACCAAGTGGACATCCCTGTGGACAACCCCATCGAAAGCAACAACATTTTCCTCGTGGCCCCCTTGATCATTTGCCACGTCATAGACAAGCGGAGCCCTCTTTACGACATCTCCGCCGCCGACCTGGCGCTCCAGGACCTGGAGCTCATCGTGATACTCGAAGGGGTCGTGGAAACCACCGGCATCACCACGCAGGCGAGAACCTCCTACGTGGCAGAGGAGATCCTGTGGGGCCACCGCTTCGTGCCCATCGTCACCGAGGAGGAAGGTGTGTACGCCGTCGACTACTCCAAGTTCGGCAACACCGTCAAGGTGGCCGCGCCGCGTTGCAGCGCCCGGGAGCTCGACGAGAAGCCCTCCATCCTCATCCAGACCCTGCAGAAGAGCGAGCTGTCCCACCAAAACTCCCTGAGGAAACGCAACTCCATGAGGAGGAACAACTCCATTCGGAGGAGCAACTCCATGCGGAGAACCAACTCGTCCCTCATCGTGCCCAAAGTGCAGTTCATCACGCCCGAGGGGAGCCAGAGTGCCTCAGAAACGTGATGCACGGCTCTGTGCCAGGGCACTGGGCTTGGCAAGGGGGAGGCACCTGTGGTGTTTTGCTTCAACTTCCTTTTACTTCAGAAAGCGAGAACACGATGCAGAAGAGAACCGTGCAAGAACTGTTTATTCCTTTGCTTACTGAAAGCACCACCTAATGGCATTAGAAAACACTTTAGCACTCCGTGTATGAATTAATAAAAAATGGCACCTACACTAAAGAAAGCACAGTTCACTCATGTAATATAATGTGTATTTATACCTGTTTTAATGGCATGCTGGTTTTTTTAATCGTATTTTTCTTATCAAGGGTTTCTTTCTTATCTTCTGCTGGCTGTCACAGAATGTGGGGCTTTCCAATCTGAGTGCGTTACCCACCTGCAGGCAGAAGTGAGTGCTTTCACAAAACTTCTGTGTCCAACAGCTCCACGGATTTTGTGCGTGACGTTTGGATGTTGATATTTTTCTGTGAATTCCTTGTCCTCTTAAAAGGAGTAGCTAAATTCCTCAAGGATTTCACTGGAGAATTTTTACCTTCAGCTTTCCAGGCTTTTTCTTTTTGTTGGTTCGTGGCAAGGGCATTTTGAGAGCAAATTCAGGTCAGGTGAAGTGACCTGTCCATCCCACAGGAAAACCAGGGCCACTCTGGGCCACACCAGCAGGAGAACCAGAGAAACAATGGAGTGCTGCTCTTCTTCTCAGGGTGAGATACTTGGCTGCGGGACAACACACATCTGTAGCCCAAGCTGAGAGATTCCAGTCCTCCTGGCTGCCACCTGAGCATCCTTTTCACTGAAATTATTCAAGTTGGGAAAAGCAGATGCCTGTTTAATATCCTTTTCATGATGGAAGACCAAATCCTGTTTTGTTTTCTCTTATAGATTCATACATGGAAGGAAACACATTCCTTCTCTTACTTTTTGTAGGATTAAGTCTGCTTGCTCCAGCAGAAGCCCTTCTTTTTTTGCCAGTGGGAACTCATGAATGGGAATGAAAGGCAACCCTGCCAATAATATTAGGGATAATATTTTACAAACTATCTGAATGGTTTTCAGGGGCACTTGGGTGCTTCTGCTGAATTATTGTTCTTCAGCCATGCCCCACCTGTGTTTTTGTATAATCTGCCATTAAGAATTGGTGGGAAGCAGCTTTCCTCTTCAAATTAAATTGGGCATTTGTTACCTGGAGCCTTCCTAAAAATGTCATCACAAGTTTTTCTACAGGAATACATAAATGTACAACAACTAATTCTAGCAAATTCAGTAATCTAAGTTGATACATGTGTTTTTCCTGTGTGAATAAGAAGCATAATTATGGACAAATTCCTCTTCAAATTTCTTGCAAAAATTGTCTTACATCTGTGGCTTGAGAGAAGTACTATCCTTTTCTGACTCTCCAAGCCACTCAACCATTTAAATACTTCTGGAATTTTAAATATTTGCTTTTTCCTGTGAGGTGAAATAGTCAAAAGCAATGCTGGATTCTCATTCTCATTCTCTTTGGAAGTAGCTCATCAGCAGTTGTTGGAGGGATGGTTTTCAGGCTTCATGAAGTGTTGGGTGGTGTCATGGACGGGCATTGCTCTGAGGTGTAGACCCCCTGCATTTGGAGCAGCTGCTCTCCAGAATAAAAACACTGATAAAATACTTCATCTGTAGCAATAGCGGAAACTGAAGTTTCTGCTAAAACCACTCATTCCCTGGCCTGTCCACTAAAGTTCTGGAAAGATGGATGGGGAACATCTGGAGATATTAATCTGTCCATTGTGTGTCCAGACAATGATCATCTGCAGCTTCCAAGAAGAGTCAGAGTGAAGCATATACAATTTGTCTCTGGCCTTCGTTTCCAGGGCTGTGAATTTCTCTGAGGCTGTCTGTTTGATACATGGTTAAATCAGATGCTG
This sequence comes from Ptilonorhynchus violaceus, assembly GCA_013397565.1. Lineage (NCBI taxonomy): Eukaryota > Metazoa > Chordata > Aves > Passeriformes > Ptilonorhynchidae > Ptilonorhynchus > Ptilonorhynchus violaceus. The sequence goes on along the minus strand of VZRJ01009289.1, from coordinate 6,720 downwards.
TCCAAAAGCAGGTTTTATACAAAATAATAAAAACAAAAAGTTACAATAATGATTTCTTCCGGCTCTAATTTTTCCCTATTTCCTTCCTCTTTTTCCCTTTGTATTCTTAATTCATTTTTCTATACTCTTGGTCCTTCTTGTATCCCAGCTTTTTCCATGGTCCTTTTGAGTAATAATTTTATATTACCTCATTATTCTCTCAGTATTTCAAATGAGCTTTTTTTTTTTTTTGCCCACAACCATTCTCTCATTTTCTCCTTCCAACTTTTATTTCATCTTCATGTCTCTCTCTCTGCTTCACACCTAATATACCCTGTTTCTGGTAAGACTATTGCAGGGATATTGATATTTTGAGATAACACCAAGACACCTCAGTCATATGCCAGCATATCGGATGCTGAACAGATAAACGAGGCAGAACCTTGTGTCATGAATGTCATGTTCATGTGTGCTGTGCTCCCTCTCTGTGCAGAAAATCCTTTATTGCAAAGCCCCTTTCTTGAGCAAGTTTTGCAGTCCTGGAACAGGCCAGGGACAGAAGCAGCCAATGGTGGAGAGCAGGGGAGAGGTTTTGGGTCTGGGAACTGCGTTCCTCACTTAAAGCACAGCTTTCAGACCCAGCTTTGCAATATCATTGCATATCATTTCAGACCCAGCTTTGTCTGCTGAGAGGGGATGAACTGGTAGCACCACAGCTCAATATGTTTAATTATTTATTCTCCCTGCCAGCTTTATCAGAAAGGGGCTTTATTTTAAATCTGAAGCTTTCTGTGTTCAACACAGACTGCCAAGTTAAGAATGACAGGTGAGATTTTTACCAAATAATGCTGACAGTTCATGTTGGCATTTAACTGTCCATCTCTCTCATTGATAATAATTTAGGACAATAGATGCAATAACATATGAACATCATCCCTTCACACTTATTTGTGTCCCTACCATTCCCATCCCCCTGCAGCAAGGTGTAACTGGAACTGTATCACTTGACATCACTTATTCTGTGTATTTAACATGCCTGGCTCTTTGTACAGCCTGCCAGGCAGATGCCACTGAAAAGCAAAACTATTCTCTAAGCTTAGAAAAGTAATTATAAAATCCTTCCAAGATAGGCATAATGTCTGGGATTGCTCTTTATTTTTTCTTTCTGGCTTTCACTTAAAGAACTTCTCTGTTTTAAACAGAAAAATGGCAGTGAGACCCTTCTTTTTGGACACCCAGAGGATTCAGAGTTACCGTGGTGGGGACACAGAGAGCAAACAAACACAGACAGTGCTTACAGGGGATATAAAGATTAATGCTCCAGGGTCGAAGCCAACCTCTGAGTAATAGGATTTGGATGAAACTTTCCCTGCTGGCAGGTTATTCTGTGGCTGTCACCTTCAGGAATTCTTGCGCTCTCTTTTGAAACATCTGCTGCGAAGCAAGGACAGGAGCAGGAGCTCGACACGCTGCACCCTGAGCAGGGTGGGAAGATCAGGTCTCTACAGGAGGGCAGAGACCCAAGCACAAGGGCTCTTCCTTTCCTTCCCAGCCACAGCAATGCCAACAAACCCCACAGTGAAGCCACTGGAGACCCCATCTGCAGCCAGATCTTGCCAGGTCGTGCAAGACACAGTCATGGAATGTTGCCTGGAGCCCGAGAAATCTGGCTCCAAGGGGGAGCCCTTAGTGCCTGTGGCATGGAGAAGAGTGCTGCGGAACCAGACAGGGCTTGATGTGGGGCGTGGGGCTGCCACAGGATGGGGTGACCTGGCTTAGCAGGGCTTCTGGGGCAGTCTGTGCCACAGGAAAGGCAGTAGGATTGTCCTCTAAGGCTAGGCTGGAGCAGGGCTGCTGAAGATGCAAGCAGGATAGGCACCTAACCATTAAAAGTTAATGGAAGTGGGGTCATGACTCAACGAGCAATAACTGGGTGTGTTTTGGGTGCCCTGGGACATCCTGTCTGGCCCCCAGAGCTGCTCAGAGCCTGGTCTCCTGTCAGGGCCTCTGGCACAGGCTGCCCAGAGAGGCAGTGGATGCCCCATCCCTGGAAACATTCCAGATCAGGCTGGAAGAGGCTCTGAGCAACCTGAGTTCATTGACAACATCCCTGCTCATTGCAGGGGGGTTGGACTAGATGGCCTTTAAAGGTCCCTTCCAACCCAAACTGTCCTGTGATACTCTGACATTCCTGGATGCTGAGAGCACCCAGCTGCCTCCTGCTCTGCATTCCAGTCCCCACTAAAACCTCCTGCAAGCCACACTTTGGACCTCCGCACTACCCCTGGCATCACTCTGGCCTCGTAAAACAGTTCTAGCCTCATAAAACAATTCTGGTCTTGTAAAACACTTCTGCCCCTCGAGTATTTCTTCATGAGCACGTTGCACTGCAGCAATTTGCCCTGGCCAGTACAACTGCTTGGCTCCTTCCACAGGATCACCCCAGGCTTTCTGGGGTACTCAAGACATCGAGAAGTGAGAGAGCCAGAGGTGTATTCAGATTTAATTGACACCTCATGTATGCAACAGGCCCTTGCCCTAAGGCCATGTGTCATTTCAAAGGCCTTGCCTCACAGCCGTGGTGAATGTATTTCACAAAAGCACGAGCCTTTATCTGCACTGCACGAAGTTCAGGCCAGGAATCATGCTCTTGCTTTGCCATCTGGAAAGCAGCACGGACACACTGTTTTTTCTGGCTGAAAAAAAAAAAAAAAGAAAAAAGATGGTGAATTCTCCGTATCTTTTGTTCCTTCATAAACCAGAGATTGAGGACATTTTGTGAAACCAGTTTCCGGGCGCTCCAGTGGTTATTATTAGCAAACGCTTGTTGCTGCAAGCTGCAAAAGTAGTTAGTCCAAGACCAGAAAGGAACTTTGACTGGACAAAAAACCATTAGAAATTATGTGATGAAAGGAACAAAGATTTCATTATTTTGACAAAGTATATTCTCTGCAGAGCCCGGTATTTTCAAAACACTGGTGGGGGTTGCTTGAATAGCCAGGTGAAAGTTAACTTTTTCTCCCCTAGATGCTTATATTAAAATATTTTTCCCTATATTTGTGTTTACATCACATCCAGACTAATCTAAGCTGATAGGCAGGAATTTCTAATACCCCAAGCACATCAATAATGGTTTTCAGCCCTATCTCCCTGAATTATGTTTCCTACTTTCCCTTAAGAATTCTTTGAACTTGAAAAAAAAAAAAAGATTTCTCATGTGATAACTGGACAGTAAAGATAGAATACGTTCCCACATTCCCTTATTGGACAGTGAAGAGAGATTTATCCTGCAGAGACAAGATCAGCGCTGTCCAAGAGAAATAGCCACTGGGATTGAGGCACTCACAGCCAGGACACATTACCAAGGGGCTTGGATTAAAAGAAATGTTTTAAAATACCAAGTATTCAGTGGGTTTCTGGCTGAGGACTCTCAGAACACTGATGAATTATTGGCTAACACTGAAGGGAATATACACTAGGGTCATCAAGAAATACTACAATGTAAGGAAGACAAAAAACATGCATTCAAGGAAAATACTGTCCATACTTTAGCTATTGCTAACAGTTATTTTAACATTTAGGTTATTAAAAATTCAAAGAGGCAAGCAAAAAAGTGGTGGATTCTCTTTTCACCTTTAACAACGGTTTAACACCTTTTTTTGTACTCTGTGGAGGAGTTGATCCATCTGAAGACATCATTCCTACCACAAACATGCTGTAATTTTCTGGAGGATACGTGTTAATCTCACCTTTCTGGGTCCAGTGCAGGAGTAGCTGTGCATGATGTCATGGCCTGTGCTGCTAATATGTCAGATGGGATGATCTAACGGTCCATGCTGAGCTCCAATTTTATGGATTAATTAAGTTAATGAGTTTTGGTCAAGAGAAAGCCTTCCTCTGAGTCTTAAATTAATCTCCTACCGAGGAAACAAACAAACACGGGGGAACAAAAACCCCAGCAGAGTTAGGCAGCCCCAAATGGCTGATTTATTTTGACAAATGCATTTCAGTGCTCATTATGGATTCTTCAAACAGCATTGACAAATGTCCCTGGGGATAATTTGAAAAACTTAGAGTATCTTATAGTTACAAGAGTTTACTTGGTCTCATGCTGTTGTTAAATCCTGGCTGAGTAGCAAGGATGAGAAAGCCAGCTTCTGTGTGGGCCGAAGTGAAATTATATTCCTTGGTTTTATGGTCTGAGGTCTACTACAAAGGCCATAAAACTGAGGAATGGCACTGGAGTGACTGCAAAGGGCTGTTGCGGTCTGGGGCTCAGCGTCCTCCTCATCCAGGGAACATCACTGCTTTCCTCAAGTGCTTTTTTTTCCTTGTAACCACAATAGCCATGAAAATTGATTGCATCCTCCCATGGCCCAGCTTTGTTATCCTTCAGGGTATATTTTTTGATGTTAGGTCTTTGATTCTGGGTGATCCGGGCTGGTCTGTCCAAAAGGGGCTGCTTCTGCTGACTGTCACAGTTTTTAAATTCAGTCAAGGTCAGGGCATGAAGCAAAACTGAAGGGTTGTGACACACAGTGAAAGAAAGCCTGCTGAGTTTGAGTGAGAGCAAGTGACACTTGTCAGCCCCTTGGGTGGTCAGCTTTTCATCTCACAGCTTTTCAAAAATATATCAAATACTAATAAATGTTGTCTGCTGAGCCTTAGCTGGTGTTTTAAATCATATTATAAACAGATACTATTCTTGGCTGATCAGATTAAATTGTTTGGGATGTGCTATTTTTTCCATATACAAAATCTCACCGCATTCCTTAAATATTTTCTGTTAAATTAAGAGAGTGATAAAGTTTCTGAACTGAAGCTCTCCTTATAGTCAGCCCCTTCATACTGTCTATACATCCATGTGAAAAAGGGAATACAATACTGAATGTGCTTCTTAAAATATTAAATTTAACCTAATATTAAAGTAATGAATATCCTTCAGTTTATATTGGTAGTAAGTATATCAGTCATGGGTGTTTTCCTTAAGAGACAATAATCTGTTCAAATATCAATTCAGATACTCTGGTTAAAGATGAAAAGCAACAGGCAATGAGCAAAGTTTATAGTTTGATCAACTGCTCAACTACAACAAAATTGATATTTCATTGTGTTTCTGTGAAAGTTTTTAGTAGATTTTGTGACCAAGGCCAAGTTTTCCAGGGTGTCCTTTTTCAGGAAAAAAAGCCTTCCCCAATGCAATGTGTTATGGTATGTTTTGAGGATTGATTCCATGAAAACATATAGTTGGGCATGACTTCATTTACTGCTGAAGTCCAGCTCAGTTCTACACTTCCACTTGTGCTCCCTTTGGAAGAACAGCTGTCCCACCACTGAGCACAAAAGGCTACGGCCAATATTGAAATTGGGTTTATTTTTTGCTTGAATAACAGTTTCAGCAGTTTCACTGAGGCCAGACAATCCCTTCCACAGCATCAACGTGGGGTGAGAAGTCACAATTCTTCCTTTAGGGGCATGGGCATGATAGGATTGACCCATATTGTACATCTACACCTGTGCTGCCTGTAGACCAGGGCAACTCACACAGGACTCCAAATTAGCACTTGAGTGTTTTGTTCAGTCACAGCCTAAGTTGTGAAGGTCAGAATGGTAGAGGAAACCTGGATATGGCACCCATAAGACATTCCCAGAATTAAACCAGGAGCAGCTCTGACCAGTGGAGCCACCAGTGCCCCTTCTGCCAGTGGGGTCTTCTTCTCATTTTGGTTTTTTTTCCTTTCTTCAGTCCTAACACATTTCACCTCTGTTTAGTTAAAACTGGAAATAGTGCAAACCAAAGCACACACAAGCCCCTGAAATATTTCATCACAATTGTTTAAAGCCTCTTATGTTTATCAGTAATGCAAAATCCTGTGTTTAAACTGCAAAGGTTTATGTTGTATGTTGCTTTTGAGGGAAGCTGGAGGATGTCCAGGGCTAATGTATTTCAGTCATGTCAATTACCAGAGGAAAGGCACAAAACCAGAGAAATGAAAAGTTCAGAAGACTAAAATAAGGATTTATTGATCTTGACCCTGTACTGACTGGTAGGTGGAACAGTCTTCAAAGCAGAGGTGCCAGAGACTTTAGTGGTGGAGATGTTTAAATTGAAACCATACACACAACATGTACAAGGACAATAATTTATCATGGAAACTTGTAGTCAATGGTATCTTTCTCATTTCAGGTGTCAGCACCTGAGCACTCACTCACTGAGAGGCTGTTAGTGGTGTCCACCAAACAGAAATATCATTTTAAGTAGGCAGCCTCACCTTGCATAGTGTTTGAAATTCACTGCAGATCACTCAGCTGGCAAGTGGTGATAACTCCTTATGTCCTTCCAACACCATACATCTGTGTATATTAATACATTCTTTCCTACTCCCCTACAGGCACAGAACTATTAATTCATCCGTAAAATCCTTAAACTTCAGTTCTCCTTGTGTACATTATCAAATCAAAGGAGAAAAGCTTTTTTATCATGATATCTATATAACTATGTGTGTATATATATATACACATATATGTGTATATGGAGAGATGTATCTATTTATTTTGTGTGTATATATATATACAAAATAAATACATAAATCTCTATAAAGAGGCAAGTGTTTGCACTGCCAGATTTGACAGTAGGGATTCCCCAAGTTATTTTTACTTTGGTTTTCCAGCCAAAAGATTCCACTTAAACTTTGGTCTCTGGCCACATACACACACACAAACTACATATATATATATATA
>VZRJ01009279.1:86655-107712 GCA_013397565.1 Ptilonorhynchus violaceus | reverse complement strand
GGCTCCGCGCGACCTGCAGCGACACTCAGAGGCCGCTCCGCCGCCACCGGGGCCGCCGGGCCCGGAGCCGCCCCGGGGGGGACCCTGCGGCCCAGGAGAGAAAGGTCGGGCTCATCCCGACCTTGTGCTGATGACCCCGATTCATTTATACTCATTTACACCCTGCCCGGACCTGCGGCTGCCGATCCCTCTCCCACAGCAGGGAAATCTCAAAAAACCCCTAAAATCTCCTGTGAGGACAGACCTGTCCCAAACCCCCGCCTGTTCTTCAAAGCACTTCCAAGCCTCCGTGGGAGCTGTTTTTAGGGCCTGGTCAGGGCTCTGCACATCCTCCTCTCACACAGCTTTGGGGGCTTTGCTGCATCACGGGGACAGGAATGACCCAGCCCGGGCACTGCCATCACCGAGAATTCCCTTTGTCCATTACAAACATCCCCTGGATCTGAGCAGCAACAGTCTGCTTTTAGGTTCAGCCTTATGAAGATTAAGCCAAAAGGGTTTAACAACAGGCTCTACCATTTGAGGGGTTTTGGCCTTAATTTTAATACACTTGGAGGTGCCTCAGAAAGTCCCGTTTTTCCAAAGGCCCTTGGAATGTCTCACGTGTCATTAAACCTCCCTGATCCCACACAAGACACCCGAGATGGTGTCACCACGGATCTGCTGCATCGTCCCTGCTCCTGGTCTGGCCCCTCAAGCCTCGAGCACAGGGGTCCATCAGCTCCCCCACTGTCACCTGTGGGGTCAGGAAAGAATCTGTCCCCACTGAGGGATTACAGCTGGAGCTGGACATGTTCCCCAGCAAGGACACACAGGACAGAAGCTGAAGGAGGGCAGGGTTAGATGGGATATTGGGAAGGAATTCTCCCTGTCAGGGTGGGGAGGCCCTGGCACAGGTTTTCCAAAGAAGCTGTGGCTGCCCCATCCCTGGAAATGTCCAAGGCCAGGTTGGACAGGGCTTGGAGCAACCTGAGATCATGGAAGGTGTCCTTGCCTATGGCAGGGGGTGGCACTGGTTCCTTCCAGGTTCCTCCCAGCCCAAACTATCCTGGGATTCTGTGACTCCATGTCCATCTCCACCCCAGCCCCTGCCTATGCCCATCCCTGCTTCAGCTCTGCTTCCATAATTTCCCTTGGCACCTAAATCAGCAAATCCCGTCCAGTGACACATTCCCAGGGAAATTGTCACGTCAGGGGTATTACAGTGAACTGACCAGAGCTGTTTGGGGAAGTATCTTAGGAGTTGTATACAGCTAAAAAAAAGAACTATTAAACCCAGAAACGCTCTTCCCTGCAGCCCAAGACGTGAGTAGGAGCAGAGTGAAATCCTTGATGTTTTCCTGCCTCTGAGGACAGGTTTCTTTCCTGTACCATCTGCTGTCCCAGGAGTTTCAGACATGAAAATTCAAGATGTTGAATCAATGACACTCTAAAAACCCTCTCCAGCCTTTCTAGGAATCCAGGCTCGGCCTTGTACAGTGTGAGACTCCAATGCAGCATCAGGGCATTTTCAGGAAAGGCTGGAAGGGTGAGAGGCCACATTTAAACCATTTTTCACCATAATAATAATGCTAATAATAATAATTATTGTTATTATACATTCAGTAGCACTCTATGCTGTTGTGCCAGGAACACATCACGACCCATAGATCGTTAGTGATGCTGCTTCAAACATTCACATTTGATGTCTCCAAAATATCACCCCCAATGATGCTGTGGTGAGGGGATGATCCCACCCTGCCCTAAGCAAAGGGAGAACCTGCACCCAGCCCAGGATGTGCCCCGGTGGCTGAAGACAGGAGACAGAGATTTTGAAAAAAAAATTCTTTATTGGAACTCATCTGAACATCAGATATACCTGGTGTTGGTTAGCAAGAACCGTTTGTACATTTGATATTGATGGTGCCAAAAACCCAAACAGCGACTGACTGGAGAAAATGGAAATTAAGAATAATAAAATAAAATAAAATAAAATTAAAGGTTGGAGAGGTCGAAGTGTGAAAGGAAAGGGGAAAAATCAGCCAGTCAAAGAGTCAGCGTGAAGGCAAAATATTTCCTGATAAAACAGAATCCTTTTACAAAATATAAATTTTGTAAGAAAAACGTGGAGAGGGAAACAGAGACAGAGGGGAAAGGAAAAATAAAGATGAGCAGGACAGAGATGCAGAAGCTTACACTGCCCAAATGGCGTCAAAACTTACTGGAAACCTCACCAGAAAATGGAACATGCTGGAACACACCGTGCTCCGCCCCCCAGGACTCTGGAACTAAGGAGGAAGCTCCCAGCCAGCTGCACTGGGCCGTTCCAGAGGGCCGAGCCGCCCCAGCTCGGACGGGGAACCAAAACTCAGCAGAGGCAAACGTGGGCAGTCGGCTCGGCTCGGGCTCCGCCGTCACCTGCTCTTCCACCAGCGCAGGTGGGGAGGGAGGAAACATCGAAAATCTAAGTCTATCTGCAAACAAGAGCATGCAAGTCAGGCTCCAGGGAAAGCCGCGCCGTCCCCTTCGCCGAGAGCGGCCGCGCGGGGCCGGGGCCGGGGCCGCGCCGCGCTCCGGCAGCTCCGAACCGCAGGAGAACCGTCGCGGAGCCGCTTCCGGGGGATCGGAGGCCTTGAGGATGGAAAAAGAAACCAGCAGTCTGTACATTTTGGGTCTGTTTGGTTCAGTACAAATGGAATCGAGTTGGCTGCTCGGACACCGCCAGCACGTCTCCGATCGCAGGGCGGAGGAGATGAAACGAACTGGTTTTGGGCACCTACTGGTAACAAAACGCTGTCCCTGCTGAACTCTGCCGTCCCTCAGGAAGTGGAAAGCACATGTTTAGGTAGTGTAAGCCTTTTTCCTTTTATTTAGAATACCCTCTTGGTTTAAACAATATTCCCCCCCCAGATACAAAGTTCGGCCAGTAAAGATTACATGGAAACTGGAACACGCATCGTCTGGAATACAAGATGCACCGGATGAGGAAGTTTAAAAACTTTCCGAGCGAAAAGTAGAACAAAGAAGAAAAAAAAAAAGTCTCCTAACATTTTCCCAAAGGTTTCACTCTCCTGTCACACACACTCTCCAAATGACAGCTAGCAAATTCAACTCTGCAAAGAGAAAACAGAGCCACGTCACTCGACAGCGGAGGGAACGAGGCTCAGGGCCACGGAGCACAGCGGGGCTTGGGAGCGACCCTGGAGCTCTGTGGCCCCAGAGAGGCCCCAACTCACCTATGTCAACTTCTTGGCTTTGTTGTAGAGCGAATCCACTACTTTGCTCATGTTCTGAATCGTCTCGAGGGCGGCCTCGTAAGTTTTGTCTACGGGGGGTTCGTCGAAGATGATCAGGACTCCCTCGCCCTGGTCAAGGATTCCTGTGGGCACAAGCTGCTGTTAGCACTGGGATGCTCCATGGATCACATCTTCCAGACAGCAGGAGTTTAGGGATCTACGCCAGAAACATCCAGTCGGCTGTGCAGGGTTTGGGAAGGGCTCACATGTTGCTGATCAGGATTGCTTTAGTATTTCCAGCAAAAAAACACATCCCAGAGAATGGCCTGAGAAGCCATTCAAGAGATGAGTATTCCTGCCCGTTCCCCACCAGCTCCCTGCTTCCTCAGGCCCTGTTCCCAGCAGGATGGCTCAGCACAGAGTTGGTGCAAGGCTAAAAAGCAGTTGGTTTATCCCAGAGCTGTCCCCAGGTGGGCTCTGTCCCCCCAAGTGCTGTGCCCCAAGTGCTGCTTCCAGCCATTCCCCTCCCTCAGCCAGATCCAGGGACAATAGAACCAACAGCAGAGCTGCTTCCTTGAGAGATTATTAGGGCAGCAGCCTGCTGTGAGCCCAGCCAAGCCAGAGCACCCCACTGCACTGCGGGGGTGCCCTCTGTGACAGACGGAATGCTCCAGACAGAGTTGGGAAAGGTGACCGCATCCCCAGCCAGCTCCAAGGGGGAAGAGCCCAGCCTTGCCACACAGCCCACCTGGGGTCCCACACGGCCCCTGGATGCTGCCACAGCACTGAGGGACCCAACAGCATTTTTCAAATTAGCCCTTGGGCTTAAGGAAGGCAGATGGAGCAGCAGGAACAGGTGATGGAGCAGCAGGAACAGCCTTCCTGACTGTCACCTGCAATGGAGCAGCAGGAACAGCCTTCCTGTCACTCCTGACTGTCACCTGCAATGGAACAGCAGGAAGAGCCTTCCTGACTGTCACTCCTGACTGTCACTGCTGACTGTCACCTGCAATGGAACAGCAGGAAGAGCCTTCCTGACTGTCACCTGTGATGGAGCAGCAGGAACAGCCCTCCTGACTGTCACTCCTGACTGTCACCTGAGCTGAGCAGGGCAGGCTAAGCAGGACCCCTGGGGCTCAGAGGAGGAAGGGGAGTCCAGCCACAGCTTGTGTAAACACAGGGCAGTGAGGGCTGAGGGGTGCACAGACTCACCATGAAACTTCTTGTCCAAGATCATCTGTGACAGTTTCCTTTCTACCTCAGCCTGAAATTGAAGCAGAAAAATTAAAAGTCTCCCACAACTATATAAAAACATGTGAATTTTACTGCTCCACGCTCAAGAGCCCTGGTGGAACACGACCACTGCTCAACAGCAACTTCCTCCCTGAATGGGTGGGCTTTAATCCCACCACGTGCTTTGGGTGGCTCAGGACATTAAGGAGCAGCAGTTAATGAGGGAGCACCAGGATGCCCTGCCCCTTGTTCCACAGGCTGTGTCTGTCATTTCACACAGACTTTACTCGTGGGGGTTCTGGAACTTTCTAGCTCAGTTCAGCATGGATTTAGTCAAGAGTTGGCCAAGTTTTATTTAATCCACCCAGGACCCAGCTGAGCTCCTGCCCCACACTAGGAAGGCCCACAGGAGGCAGCTCCTCTCTGAGCAGACGGGGCACAGAGCAGCTTTTACGCTCAACATCAGGGATGTGTTTAACACCACGGGCTAGTCTGGGAACAGACTGTGCCAGGGGAGGTTTAGGTTGCATATTAGGGAATATTTCTTCATGGAAATGGTTGTCCAGCCCAGGGCAGAGGTGAAATCACCATCTCTGGAGGGATTGAACAGATGTGTGGATGTGGCACTCGGGGACATGGGTGGCCTTGGCAGTGCTGGGGGAACATGGACTCGATGATCTCAGAGGCCTTTCCCGACCTGAATGATTCAGTGACCACAAAGGCTGAGCTCAGCTCCCTTCCCAACCTCTGGCCTTAATGCCAGTACAAGACAACAGCACTCTGGGATGCAACCGGCCAGGATTACAGTGGATATTCCTAAAACTTAATCTGGCTGGGATTATCTGCAAAAGCAGTTACCGCACAGTCAGCGTGACAGACACACCCCTAATGACCCTGCAGGGTGATTAGCTGGATCCTGGATCTTAAGGGTCTAAGAAAGGTTCCCCTGGGAACACTCAGGGGATTAAACCCTGGGCACTGGGGAAGACTGAGCCGGTCACGACAGGAGCAGAGGAAAATCTGTCTCCAATAAAAAGCAGGAGCCAACACAGTGAGTAAAACCCATGGGAGGGAAGGGGATGTTACAGCAAAGTCTGGAGCAGAGGAAGCTTCAATGCCTCCCAGAACTGCCCCTGTTAAAGTTTAGTTCCCCAGGGTGAGATTTGCCTGGAAATGCTGTGGAACTCATCTGTCACCACGTGCAGCTCCCAATGGCAAATGCCATTTAACCCCAATTCCTCTGCCCTCTGAACTTGTGGCACTGATTTCTGGTGAGGTTCTTACCTTTGACAGCTTGATGAGGCTGGATATGTGTTCAATCTGTAAGAGAGACCAACAGTCAGGTAAATCTTTAGCTGCACTTTGGCCACACAACACAGAGGTTTGGGGCTCTTCCATGGAACAGCTCAAGGGCCTGGAAATGCTCTGGCCTAAAAATCTCCATGGGCTTTCTCCACTCTGCAGCTTCAGGTCCTTCAGGTTTCATGTCTGATTTTAGCTAAGATGGACTGAAGACCTAAAGCCATTTCATTCTGAAAGGTGAAATATTTCTTCTCCAAGATTATGGCACGGCTTTGCCCTGTCAGAGCCCTTCAAAGCCAAACACTGTTACCTTCAGGGTTAAAAGCCAGTCACCTTTCAGGGAGCATGAAACAGGTGAAAAGGGCAATGACACTGGAATATGGTTTCCCAAAGGCTCCCTCAGCCCATTCCTTATCACTTTTCAGCTGAACATGATGAACCCTGAGCTCTGAAAGTGCTGAGCAGCTCAGAGTGAGAAGTGTTCCACACGGGAACAAGCCCCCAGCAGCAGGGGACAGAGGGACCAGCCCATCCAGGTGCTGCTGGAAACATTTACCTGTACTCTGGAGAAGGGTTCGATGACTCTGATCAGGTTCTGTTCCAATAAATTATCATAGAGCTTGGCCAGGTGAGTGTTTATGATGGGGTCGTCCCTGAGCTCCACCTTGTAGTCTGTCAGAGCCTGTGGGGGCACAGTGGGAGGAAATAACTCAGGTAGCAACAGCTTCTCAAGGTCCTCTGAGGATGAAATCCCCTCCCTGCCCAGCAAAGCACCATGGCTAATCCAATCCCTAACTTAGCTAAAAGCCAGGAGGTCACAGCAGCCCAGCCCAGCCTTTCCAGTATCTTTTATCTTCATGTGCTGGAGCTCAGCAAGCCCCAGTCTCTGCTCACACAGAGCAGAACATGACAGGACTGGCTCCCAACATGGGAATCCTCTCCCTTAGCACTGCAGCATTCCTGCTGAAACCAGGGAAAATTTTAGGGAGATACACATCCCAGTGAACAGCACCAAAAGAAAAACTGCTTCTGAGTTGGCTCTCCAAAAAAAAATATAATAAAAAGGAAAAAAACTGGGTTCAAGCAAGTTTACCCCCCACGCAGCGAAAACCCAACCAGTTGATTGTTGAGGGGTATTTCTTGATGCATTGGTGCTTTCTATCAATGTTTCCATGGTTTCCTGCTGTGGGATGTAACAGCTCCTACAACTTTCCAAACCTGGCAGTCCTGAGTGGTTTTTGCCCTGCCAGGCCCCATTTTGTGTGTCCTGACTCACCTTTTCAAAATCCGCCAGCGACCGGTTCTTGCTGGCCTGTGCCACACATTTTAGTGCTTCTGTCTGTGGGGAAAGAGAACCAAAGCAGGTTATTTTTTTCTGGATTCTCCTCTCAGTGTGAATATGCCAACTGTGCAGCATTCTGGGAACGTGCTCAAGCAGCAAACCAGGAATGTTCCTTGTCAGTGCCACAGGCAGAGGGAGAGCAGCTGCTGAGGGAGAACAAACCCAGCAGCTGCAGGACATGACCCGAAACAGCTCCAGAGGGACAAAGCACCCGGGTCTGAGAGCACCAGCTGCAGGCTGGGAGCAAGTCTGATACTGTTTCTAAGGAAAGTGCACATTTTGGCACTTGCTTAATGAACGTGGCCATTTTGGGCCCTCAAGTTGAGCTTCTCCCCTTCAGCACAGCCACCTCTCTGCTGAGGGACAGGGGCAGGGCAGCCAATACTATGGATACCCCACCTTGGAGCATCAGGGATGAGTCCTGTCTACCCCATAGCTGCTGAAATGAAGCAAAAGCCTCAGCCCCAAAAAACCACATTTACAGCAAACAGAGGCAACCCCACCAGGGACCAGCACAAGAGAACCCAACAGGGGGGAGGACAGGACAAGGACAGCCCAGTGCTTCTGGTGCACAAGGCCCAGGCTGCTGCTGCCCCCTCTTTTTGAGATTGTCCTGTGCAGAGCCAGAGGCTGGACTTGATCCTTGTGGATCCTTTCCAGCTCAGGATATTCCAGGACTCCAAGGGCTGCTCTCTCTCTGCTCCCCATGCTGCTGCAGGAATTGCTGGTCAGGGCTGTCTCAGGAGCACAGGGTGGGAGCAGCCAGGATCTCCTGCTCTGGAAAGGAGCCTCCAGCCCAGCTGCCACTCAGGGCAAAGGGATGAGGCAGGATTGGGGCTGCCCTGCCTGATCCAGGAGGGATATCCCCACGTCAGCCCCTTCCACGCACGTTTGCTCCCTGACCTCAGCTAATTCCCAATCCCCCTTGGGCAGGGGAGCAGCAGCTCCTGCGTCAAAGCAAAGCCCAGGCTGAGCACAGCCCCAAGGGCAGGAGGCTCCCAGCCCCTGGCACCCCTGGATTGTGGCCCTGCACCTTCTGTAAGCATCTCTGGATTTAATTTGGGGGTGGCATTCCCAGCCTGCCACGTTCACGTGTCAGGATAAGCAGTGGATTTAGCACCTCCCTGACTGCCTGGCTTCACCTCCCAGCCACCCAGCTCTCCAGCTGCTCTGCCAGGAATGGATTCTCAGGACTGGCTACAACCAAGTAAAAACAGTGAATAACCTGGATTTAAACACTGGAGCAGCTGATGAGGGCAGGGACACGAGGACCTGATGGCATCAGGCAGTTTGTAGCTGATGAAGAAAAGCAAGGAGGAGGAAAACAGGGAAAATGAAGGAAACAGCTTCGATTCTCTGATTGTCAAAATCACTGTAAACCCCTTTGAAGGCAACTGACTTCTGGTAATGACTCATGGTAATTTAATCAGTTCTGGATCTCGTTCAGGACACTCAGAAGTGAAGGGTATTTTGGTATGAAAAGAGCAAAGTATTTGACAAAAAGAATAAGCCAGTATTGAGAGAGATAAGAGGAAGATAGAAAGGATTAAGTTTCTATACCTGTCTTCCTGCATACCGCAGAGCAAGCTTCCCACTCACTAATGCTTGCACATCTTCTGGGCTGCAGACAGAGGGAAGGGAACAGAGCAGTCATTCAGGAACACGGTCAGCTTAAACCCCAGAATGCCTCAAAAATCCCCCAACTGACAGCAAAGTACTACAACTCAAATAACAGCATTTCAGGAGCATTGATCAGGTGATAAAGACATTGCTCGAGCCCATTAGCTCAGAGTCCCACAAACAAAAAGCCTTTCCCCTGGAAATGCAGGAAGTCTTCTTCCCAGAGCCATCTGCCACCTACCTGTTGAGCATGATTTTGCACAGCAACATGTACTTCAGAGCAGTGATGGCTTTGGGGTTGTCAATTGAATCATTGCCCTCAAACGCCTCATAAAAATATGAATAGGCTGTTTTCCAGTCCTTCTCTTCTGCTGCGTGGATAATACCTGGGAGAGGCACAAACAGGTTAATTCTGAGCATGGCTGGGAGAGGACAGAACAATTTGGCTGCTCAGTGTTTTATCTGGTACTTCAGTGAAGGGAATCCTTGCCTCCTGTGCCCCCCTTATGTCTACAAGAAGCAAACCCACGCCCTCTCTTACGAGGACATTGGAAGAAAGACAAGTTTGGGGCACTTCAGGTAAAGTGCCTGCAAACTGGGTCAGACACAACGTGTAACGGGTCAGGAACACAGTGTGAGGCTGGAACCGAAGTGCCTGGGGAGGTTATGGACCCTCCACGACTGGAAGCTTTCAAAAATGAGCTGAAAATACAAATGTCAGGAACAATGTCATTACAGCTGATGCTGCCTGAGGCAGACCAGTGGGTATCCCGAGGTCCCACCCAGCATCATTTCCATGATTCCCTCAGGAAAGAACAAATATGAGACAAATGATGAGTCCTGGGCGTTGTCCTTGCCCTGGAGGCCTCACCTGACTGCATGTCCAGCGCTGCCTGCAGCTTGGGGGGGCAGTAGATGGCGTTGGCCGTAGTCCGTGCCGAGGTTAAGGCTGCTCTTGCTTTTGGCAGGTTGCTCAGGGCATGGTAAGTCTTGCTCTCTAACAGCTGCACTTCCACCAGCAGTGCCTTGTCATCCATCTTTTTCAACTCCCGAAGCAGCTGGGAGCCTGGGAGAGGGGAAGAGCAAAACTCTGTGACCCGCTCTGCATCAACATCCACACAAACCAAGCCTCTCCAAGGGACACCCCTCCTCCTCCAGCACTCAGGGGCTTTGAGGGAGGGAGGTCAGGCTTACACAACCTGTTCTTCCAAGAAAAAACAAGGGAGAGGGAATAATGGTGGGTCAGTGCCAGGCCACAGCTGGGGAATGAAGCAGTTTCATGTCAGAGGTGGTGTGTGGGCAGCACAGAGTCCTGGAGGGGCTGGGCAGTTGGGACGGTCACTCTGGCACTCCTTTCCCAGGTGATTTACCCCTCCCACAGGGAGCTCCTGCAGAACTGCCCTCTCTGCATCATGGAGCATTCTCAAGCAACTCCTAAGAATATGGGATGAGGAAGGAATGTTTTAAGCACAGGACATCTGCAGGTCAGATTTAGGAGGCAGGAATGGACGGCCTAAGAAATGCCAAGAAGCTGTCACATCAAAGCCAGTCTTAGAGGAAACTCATCCCCTTCTTTCCCCCCACTAAAGAGGTAACTTAAGGTGAGCAGAGATAAAAACCTTCTCCCTTGCTGTGCTCAAGAGCTGAAAACCAGAGCTGAAACTGCAGAACTGGGCAAAAACAAAGGGATTCCCCCTGGAAACATCCCTGAGACTCTGCTTGCACCTACTCCCTACAGCCACGGACACAACCATGTCCATGTCAGCCACACAGAAATGCTGCTGCACAACACTGACACCCTGAAAGAGCACCAGAGGCTGTCCTAGAGGCACAGGCCTTCCCAACTCCCCAGGCTGCCCCACCATCATCCAAGGGATTAAATTAATTAAGCACAGCTTTGGAGTGTGGCCTCTGATCAGTTTAAACCTGAGCTCATGACATATCCCTATGCAAACACGTTCCAATTCCACACTGAATTCCATGCACCAGAGCACTCAACCCGATGTTCAGCTCAGGTACAATATTCTGGTCAGTCACCCAGGTGACTCTGCACATGACACAAGCTCGTGTCACCACACACGTTAAGAAGTTCTGGGTCCCAGGTGAGCACTCCAGGCTGTGTCTGTGCAGTTGCTCCTCAGCCCTGACAGAACAGGCTGTGCAAACACCCCTCAGCCAGCTTAAACCTCACTGACAGCTTAAACTTCACAGCTTAAACCTCACTTAAAGCTTAAATCTCAGTTATAGCTTAAACCCTGCTTACAGTACTGCAGTCATTTGCAAAATGAGCATTTAAAAAGCACCAGGGGAGCTGTAAGAGGTCCTGTTTCACCCTGCTTTGGGGCAGAGCAGGAGTTCACAAGGTTCATCATCATCTCTCACGTGGTGCAGGAGCAAATTCTTAAGGCCTCCACAAGAACTTGGCCAATGACACCCACGGAGGTTTTGCCATTTCCTGGCTTTACTGGGGCTGCATTTCAGCAAACTGGAAAAAAGCTGCTTTCTCCCTCCAGCCTCTCTGGCCACAGCAGTATATTCCAGCATGTTCCAGTAGGAGCCAAACCTGGTGGCCTTCAGCTGGATACAGCTCCCAGTATTATTTATTTGGATATTATTTATACGGATATTATTTGAAATGAACACATCACGGAATCCCAGAATGGTTTGGGTTGGAAAGGGACTTAAAGCTCATCTCATTCCACCCCTGCCACGAGCAGGGACACCTTCCAAGCTGCTCCAAGCCCCATCCAACCCGGCCTTGAGACCAGGTGAGGTGGGTGAGGATGGTGAAACAGCAAGAACAAAGACATCTCTAAGAGCTGTTATCACCCAACTACAGCAAAAGGTGGCAGAAGTGGTCCAGCACTGAGAAATGAACACCCAAATCCCATAGAACTTATCAAAGAGCATGACAGAGTCGATGGCTTTCCTTGACAAGAGTAAATTACAAGCAAAGATTTACCACCACCTAGTGGGAGCCTCACCTAGTTGCAGAGCTTCTTGGTACCTCTTGGTGTCGAAGTAGAGAGAGACCAGCCTCGCCTGGAGAACAGAAAAGGAACTGCTGTGAGGGAAGCCAGAACAGATTTATTTTGTAAAATGAAGCTTTATATTTTTATCTGCACAGACTTCACCACATTCATCTGTATTTGTCACATTGTGTGGTCCAGCTGTGCAAGATTTACTGCACAGTGAGTAAAATTCTGCCTCTTTAAGGAGAATTTTAGTGTAATTAATGCCCTCCCATGACACACAGAAACATCTGAACAGCACACAAGTGCTCTACTTTTACAGGTATTAAATCTGATAAGGGGATGATGCTGCTCCACAGGTTTGGGATCTGTGACCTACCTCCAGAGCCTGGCGTAGGAAAGTCCTCTTCTCTGATTTGGCCCATTCAATACACTCTAAACACAGGTCAACCTTAAAGGGTGCAGAAAGAAATTAGTCAATTCTAGAAATTTTCTTCATTAGTGCTCACCCCAAATGCCTCCAAACGACACCAGAGGTGTCGTTTGGAGGCATTTGGGGTGGGCACTAATGCTTCCCCAGAGTTTAAACTCACAGCCATGATGTATTTTCAATAAAGGAAAATAAATTTCTTGTGCTTTAGGGCCTAAATATATCACATCATGTGTACTGCATAAAGCAACAGAGGTGCTGGGCTCTGCTTTGGGTGCCTCATCCATCACTTCAAAGCACAGCAAAGGAACTCAGTGGTTTCCCATATTTTGCAGGCTGAGACTCCCTTGATGGATAAATCAGAACTGCTCCACCTCAACTATACACAATAATATCTAATCTCATCTTATCTGGCCAATAATGTACAATAAGTCATCCTGTGGTGCCAGGCCCAGGAATGCCTTCTCCCAAAACCTCTGGATCTCAGCTCCACAGCAGCACAACACTGCAGGACTTGTCAGCTCCTTCTCACTGCTTATTAAACGTGAACATTTTATGAAAAGCCATTATGAAGTTTCAATTTATTACAGGGTGATAGCTGGAGCATTAGGAGCTGGAGAAATCTCCAATTTCACTGCTTTACTGGGCTCCTGGGAGTCTTCTGGATGCACATTACACTGAGGAAGCAAATGTTCCTTGGAACATTTCTGACAAGATTCAGGATTGCTGCATCAAGAACCTCACAGGTGAGATGTCCTCCTTCCTTAAGGTTTTGGGTTTGGCTACAGAATATGCTCCAAAGTGACTATTTTGATTTACTTTTTATTATTTCCATCACCATTACTCCAACCTCTTCCTCTTTTGCAACTGCATCCCAGTATCATCCTCTACACCAAGTTACCTTTAGAAAAGTCTGAAGCTGCTCATTTTCTCCTGACACCTTGAGGAGTTCCCCCTTCTCACCTGCACATCCCACCCCACTTCCCTTGACCTCTTCTGTTAAAGGAAGAGGGGAGAAACATTCTGTGTCCATTTATCACACACAAGGACCAAACAGCAAACAGGGACAGTGGCTGGTTACCTGCTCTAAAGGCTGACAGTTCTCATTTAGCTAATTTTGTGCTAATTTGGCCAATGAGAACATTGCCTGCCCCTCAGCAGGGCAGAACCTCTCTAGCCTGCAGTGTGCCAGTCCCTGAGTGCAGGATTCATGTGGGTTTTGTCCTCACCCTGCTGCTCAGACCCTCCCTGTCTCCCCTTCCCTGTGTGTGCCAGCACAACCCACCGCAGGGCAGCGCTGCTTGGAAGGGGCTCCTCAGCACTTCCAAGTTGCTCCTGTCCTTATCCCACCCCAAATAACCAACAAGTGGGAAGAAACTAAAAAAACTAAAACTGGATCCTAGGGAGCTGCTGAGAATGGAGTGACTCCTGACTGTGGGCTGCCTTAGACTGGGTGAGGTTTTCTGGTGGGGAAGTTCATCCACTGAAGCAGTTCACACCCGGTAGCTGCAAAACCCTTTCCCCTCCCACCTCAGGAGTAACTTTCATGGCTCTGTGCAGTAAGACACCCATCACTGGTGTCTCCAGGTGCAACCCTGACCATCTCACCCCACCAGCTCCTGGACTGACCCTGAGCAGTGGCTCCTCCAGTTCTGTGTCACCACACACCACCCCCGTCTTTCCCAGGAACACCTCTCACATTCCCAACACTGATCACACCACAAAATATTCCCAATGCTGTACCTGAAATCACTAAGGCTGGAAAAGCCCTCTGAGACCATCAAGTCCAACCATTCCCCCAGCACTGCCAGGGCCACCACTAACCCATGTTCCCAAGTGCCACATCCACATGGCTTTTAAATCCCTCCAGGGATGGGGACTCCACCACTGGCAGCTGTGCCAGGGCTGGATAAACCCTTTCAGCGAAGAAATTTTCCCAAATATCCAATCTAAACCTCCCCTGCCACAACTTGAGGAAGCAACACAAACCTAAGACAAATGCTCATGGTGGGAGTCACTCCTAACCTGCAGCAGGATGAGGCTTGCAGAAAAACATGGTTATGAATTCAATTATCTGATGTTTTATTTATAAAATACATCCAAATGCATTAAACGTCTGCTTCCTGACATGAATAATTCTTCAGTGTGAAGCAAACTAGGTCAGATAATGGTGTTGCAGGCTTTTGAGGAACAGCCTGCTGCTGGAAGTGCAGCCTCACCTCCTGTCCCGTGGCTGCCTCCATGTCCAGGAACAGGTCGAGCAGGGACCGGACCAGGCGGGCGGCCTTGGCTTTGCTGATGGAGTTCAAGAAGGGTCGGACGTACTTCAGGAGTCCTCCCAGCTCTGCAAAAAAACCCCAAATCGTGAAACACGGCCCCCCAGCCAAGAGCTGCACCGACCAGGAGCAGCCACACGCCGGTACCAGCAGGATTTGTCACGGCAAACATTTCACAGGCAGTTTCTCAGCATCATCCACAGGACAGAGCAATAAAAGTCACCTGCAGGACAGCCCTGCAGCAAACAGGGGACTGCAAAGGGGCTGGGGGCTCCAGCCTCACCTACACAGCACTGCCTGTCACTGCAGCTCCCCACTTACCACCAGCTGTAACTGCCTCGGGCACGTTTTGAAAATGTAAGAATCTGCTAAATGCATTGGGATTTTTCTATAAAACGGGGGATGGAGTTTGTAATTTAAGTGTGTTTTTATTAACTTGCAGTTTGATGCTTTAATCTGCCCCACCTAACCAAGCCCAGGATTTTGGACACACCTCGTGCTCCCCTGCTGGAAAATGATATTCCACCACTGGAAAATTACATTCCTTAACACTCCAACTGCACCTTTACCTGAACAGCTCTGACCTCACTGAACTACATTTCTGTTTCTACTAAGTCTCCTCATTAATTCACAGTTATAAAGTCAGTCTTTATAAGAGGTGGAAAAAGGGAAAAGTCATTTTTTATGGAGAAACACTGAAGTGTCACTCCCAGGGAGCAGAGAACGTGGCAGTCACAGCACAGCAGCTCCAGGACTCGGAGCCACTCAGGAATGTTGGACGTGTTGGAATTGCAGAGCACGAGTGAAAAGTCTCCTACAACAAACAACACGTGGCCTCCAGGCCAGGCCCAGCCAGGGCTGCTCCCAGTTTGGGAAGAGGATCCTCCAGAGGTGCAGGGTTCAGTGCTGACTCATCAGGAGTGGGGCTGCACACTGAAATCACAGCTCTTCACCCCAGATTTTTAAGTCTCACCCAAATACCAGGTAGATCTCACATTACCCTGTTTACAAGATTTCATAATAAAAGAAAAATCAAAACAAAACTTGTCATGACTAATTCAGAAATATTCTACACCAAACTGGTATCGAATCAAAACTATAATAAGAGATTAATCTAATTTTACTTCAATTAGTATATGGAGGAGTATCAGGAGAATTTCAGCCTGGAAGGATTCCAGTAAAAACAAATATAAACAAGGTTTCTTCTGCATTTCATTTAGCAGTAATGCAAAAGAATTGTTACAAGAACATCTCATTAATATCTAAAAATTATTCCTCATATTTTTGAATTTTTAAACCTATTTACTTTAAGTTTAATCGAGCTCAATACAACTCATTTCTCACACTCTTAAGAAGTGGAACTCACTTTTTTCCAATCCAATCACTCATGGCGACCAGGGAATCATGGAATGGTTTGGGTTGGAAGGGACTAAAAGCTCATCCTGCTCCAGTCCCTGCCATGGTCAGGTCCACTATGAGGTTCCACTATCCCAGGTTGCTCTAAGCCCTGTCCAACCTGGCCTTGGACACTGCCAGGGATGGGGCAGCCACAGCTGCTCTGGGCAGCCTGTGCCAGGGCCTCCCCACCCTCCCAGGGAACAATTCCTTCCCAATATCCCATCTAACCCTGCCCTCTGGCAGTGGGAAGCCATTCCCCCTTGTCCTGGCACTCCAGGCCCTTTTCCAAGTCCCTCTCCAGCTTCTGGAGCCCCTTTAGGCACTGGAAGGATTCCAAACATCTCAAAGTGCAGATTTAGAACAAGCAGAACTTCTCTCGAGTGTGCCCTGGATCATCAGCCTTATTTCCCAAACTGCAGTGCGGGAGATCCTGATTCCAACAAACCACTGGGATTCAGTACAGGAGCACCACAGGATGCTCTGACTGCCACACCTGCTTCCATAAAAGTGTGACTTTCTCTCTGCCAGAGCATAAATGGGCAGGGTTTTCTACAACTAAGGTACAGCTACTTCAGCATGTCAGATTGAGTCCTGCTGGCTGACAGTTTTTACTCCACAGGGAACCTGCTGCTCTGTGACTTTTCCCACATTGTCCTTTTCTGAGCTCCGTTTAATCTCCAGCACCACCCCTGGATGCAAATCCCAACTGTCTTAAACAGTTTGGTTTCAAACACAGCAAACAAATCACCACAGAAAATCCAACACATCAGTTCTGCTCTCCAGGACCTCGGATTGAGCTGGGAAAGGGGGGCTCTGGATCTGTTTTATGGAGGCTCTCCAAGATTCATCAACTCTCAAGCACTGCCAGGCACCAGGAACCCTCCTCCTGTGCATCCTTGAGCTCCACCAGCTTCCCAGGACCAAGGGAACCACAGCTGCAGTGCCCAACACACTCTGCCCCACAGGAACTTCAGAACAAAGAAGGAAAAATCCAGTGAATCACTCTGCATTATTTATCATCCCACTGATGTGCTCAAGACTTGCCCCAAAACTCCCCAGAAAGCAGATCCCAAGTCAACAGCTGGAATCCAGCTGCGCATTCTGCAAACTCCACATTCAGCCATGCGGGCTCAAAGTTCCCACAGAAATTTCTCTCTCCTACCAATGTAACCATCAACTATTTTTAGGATTTTATTTTTCTAAAGTAAATGCAACGCCTGGTAAAGGGGTGTGATTGACAGCTCTGCAGAAGTGATGAGCAGCAGCTCTGGAAAATGAAGCCTGCTGCTCACCCTCAGGGAAGTGCTTCCACATCTAACACACCACGTATCCAAATTCCCACCCTATAGTTCTGTGCAATGCTATAAAAACCTACAACTGTCATAAAGAAAAGTAATTAAACCAAGAGTTTATCTGCCTGATAAACACCAAGTATTGAAGAGGGCCACTTGTATTATTGTTATTTTTGTAAACATAGGCCACAGTTCAGTAGAGTCATGGAATTATGGAATGGTTTAGGTTGGGAAGGGACCTTAAAGCCCATCCAGTCTCACCCCCTGCCATGGGCAGGGACACTTTCCACCATCCCAGGCTGCTCCAAGCCCTGTCCAACTGGCCTTGGACATTTCCAGGGATGGGGCAGCCACAGCTTCTCTGGGCAACCTGTGCCAGGGCCTCCCCACCCCCAGAGGGAGGAACTCCCTCCCAATATTCCATTCCAGAGACAGGGCAGCCACAACCTCTCTGGGCACTTCAACACTTTGAACTTATCAAAGTTCCACTGGCTAAAACTAAACCCTGTGCAGGGAAAGCCACAGGATGAAATGCTCTTTTTTCAGGTCAGACACTGCCCAGTGTCCATAATTTCCCTGCTAAGCAGCCCTGGATCTGCTCCCTTGGACACAAAGTCTGTGTGTGCCCAGCACTGGGGTCTCTGAGAGCAGCTGTACCTGGTGATGGCGCTGCTGCCCCTCACTTGTCACTCCTACCTAGAAAGCTGACAGGAAGGGCAGGGACAGTGCCTTTCCCACAGCTCCAGCACACCCCTAAGCCAGGGTATCCCAGCTCCAGAAAGCACATCCTGCTGAGCTCACTCCAATCTACACACACACCCCTGGCTTCTTAATGTCACCAAGTCCATTTTCTTCTCTCCAGAATTCAGACACTCTGCAGTTTAGTGGTACCTTTCATACACCATAAACACACTCCATGTTTGCCCCCTCACAACCCAGGGTTTGATGAGTTAACTGTGTTATTTTCCACCAGCCTTCCCCTTGAAAGAAGATAAATCTACTAACTACCCACCCTCTGAGGAAACCCTGGAGGCTCTTTATACTTGTGCCAAACTTCATCTTCAACCCAACACTACCCCAAGCTCTGCACAAGTGAGGAGGCCACATGGACCCAAGAACCATCTGCTCTCAGTTCTGCTCACCAGCAGCACACCCACACTGACCTGAAGAGACTACGGTGCTGATTTCCCCCTTTTCACCCAAACACAGACACTTCCCCTGCTGCAGAGCCCAGCCACGTTTGGTTATCTCTGGTGAGCAAACACCAGGGTGCAAAGGGCACTGGCACAGCACAGACACCCACACTGAGCTCACTCACTTCAGCCAGGACAGGGGCACTTGCACAGCAGCTTCCTCTGCCCTGCAGGAGCAGGTGAACCCTGTGCTGGAAGGGTTTGTTGTCCCCCAGTGACTCTAAAAGCAGCCCCCAGCTGGAATCAGAGGTGGACACCTGAGTGAGGTGACAGGAACAGCACCTTTGTTTCCAGCACTTGTCCCCAGCCCGGTCCAACTGCAATCCACAGTGGGATTAGGCACGTGTGGATGTGGGCACAGCAGTGAAACAGCCCAGCCAAACCGAAGTTTCCCAAGGCCCAGAGGGACACGAAGGGACATTTCACAATAGATATAAACTGCGACCTGGATCTGCAGCTCCTTGAGCCCTCACAGAGCTTTCCACGAGCTACTCCAATCCTACCTCTGGTGTCCCAACACTTCCAGTGTGATTAAACCTTCTACTGGGTGTTTCCCCACCCAGTGCCAGACTTAGAAGCAAACATTTTCCACTCCCCAGGGCTGCAGCCTGGCCACAGAACACCAGGTACGGACAAAGTGTGAGCTCCAGGTGAGAGGCACAAGCACAACCTGCTGAGTGCAAAATAACCAACTGCTGCCTTGAGCTCTCCAGGAAACACAAGACAGGAACAGACTCAAAATTATCACAGAATAGAGAGCTCGATTCCTTCTCTGTCCCCTCACACACTCACAATAGAGGGACTGTCCCGTCCCGGTCCTGTGCGGAGCAGGGCAGGGGCTGCTGATGTAATGGCTCAGCAGATAAATCAATTAATTGTGAGAGGAGCTGCTGGTGAGAAAGGACTTCATGGGACAAACCTTCCCATCTGAAACCAACCAGGAGACACCTCTCATCTCAGACACAACAACTTAACAAAACTTCAGTCACTCGTACTGAAACAGCCCCACGTCAGAGGGTCACAGACTGAGCTGCCCAACACTTTGGGCAACACAAGATGAATATTTTATGTTCTTTGTTTAGTTTTTTAGTTTCTGTCTTGTCTCTGAGAGAAAATTTCCTGCCAAAAGCTGCTTTTCCTGCTATCCCACTAAACAAGGAGACTAAATCCATTGGCTGCAGGACCTCCTGCCTGTTACCTCAGCTCCTGATTTCAGGCTCACCTTCTGCCTGCCCAGTCTTGGCCAACAGCGACCCCAGCTCCAGGATGCTCTGCTCCTTGACTTGCACCGCTTCCTCATCATTTTCCTGGACATCACGTTTCACTGGGAAAAAAAGAGTAGGAAAGTTGCCTTTAGTGCTGTTTCAGGTCGAAGACCATCACTGCTGGTCAGCTCCTGGAGAGCTGCCAAAGCAGGACCTGCTCCAACAGGCACTGGGAAGTTCAGCCTGGCCCACAAAGTCTGGGGAGTAGATCCCGTGGGAAGTTAAATGCAGTGCAGCAAAGTTTGAAGTGCTCTGTCTGCGCCCTAAAGTGGCTTTAACAGCTCACAGACCCCACTGCTCACTCCAGCTCCAGGTCTGAACAGTCATTCAGCTTGTCCGGTTGTGTATGTGTCACTTACAAACAGCACCACACACCAGACCCACCGAAGCCACAGAACCAAATAAAAGACATTTAATGGCATTTCTGGGGTTGGATATTCCCCTGTGGCACTGCTGCTTTGTGTATTAAGCTGAGATCCCGTGCACAAAATGCAGCAACCCATACAGTGGGTATGTCCCTCTCACTCTAGTGTCACACCCACTGCCAGTGCTGAGCCCTGGCAGTGCCACCACACTCTGCACCAGAGGCAGATATCTGCTCTGGGGCAGATAAAGGGACAAATGACACCCAGCAGCACAACTCCTGTGTGCACAGCACCAATTCCACGAGAGTTATCCACCACTCAATGCCTTTCCTTCCCTGTCACCACTCCCAGCGCAGGGAGCTCCTCCAAACTTCCACACAAACAGAGCCAAAATCCCAGCTCTGGGGAACTGAAGCTGTGGCTCTCAGTCCCTGTAACTCAGCACGTGTGGCACCAGAAGAGAGGGAACTTTGCTCTCCAGGAGGAAAGCACCACAGCAACACTCTCAGAGCCACTCCTGATCCCCCCGAGCCACAACAGGGGCTGTGAGTCCTGCCTGAGCCTGACCCGCTCAGAGCTGCACCAACTCCTGAATAAAGAGCAAAACACCGAGGCACAAACAACTCTTACAGCCCTGACAGCACCTCCAAGGTCTAGCAGGGATACTGGGAAAACTTTTCCCGACACAGCGGAGTGACAGCAGGTCACAGCATCTCTGCAGAGGTCACCACACAGCACAAGAATCAAGAATTGCTGGGTTACACACCAATTTCGGGCCCCGACCCCGACCCTCAAATCACACGGGGTGCCCACACCACCTGCAAACTCCTCCAGAGCACCGACACCTCCCTGGCACCACGGAATGTCCCGGACAGGGACCAGCACCCGGCTGGGACACGCGGGACCGAACACGGAGGGAACTTCTCCAGCGAGGAGCTCGGGCTCGGCCGCGGCACCCGGGAACGGCCCCGGGTCTGCGAGCAGCGCTGCCAGGGCGATTCCAGCAGCGGCGGAATGTCAGCGCTGCAGGAGCAAATACCGGTGCCGGCGGAGCGGGCCCGTCCTTCGGCACGGCCAGACCGGGCCGTGACACCGCGCCCCGCACACGCCGTGCCCCGGCACAACCCAAAGAGCGCTGACACCCCGCCGGTACC
>VZRJ01009279.1:9129-67504 GCA_013397565.1 Ptilonorhynchus violaceus | reverse complement strand
GCTGCGGCGGGGAGCGGTACAGAGGGGAGCGCGGGGGGCCCGGGCGTCTGTCAAGGTGACCCGCGGCAGGGGAGGGCTGCCCGGGGATGGGGGACACCGGGCGGCGTGTCGTGGCGGCGGCGGCGAGGCGGCGGCCCCGCGGAGGGGCAGGCGGGGGGACGCGGGGAGGGGACCAACCCCCCCTCCCCTAGGGGACCGGGCACCCCCCATAAGGGATCGGTCCTTCCCCGGGGAGGGCACCAACTCCCCGGTGAGGGGTCGGACCACCTCCCGCTGAGGGGCCACTCCCCCCCGAGACCCGCACGCCGTCGTCCGAACATCTGCCAGCGACCCCTTTTTATGTGGGAAACGCCTCTTCCTTTTCCCACCCGGCCCCCCTCGCGAAAACATCAGTATTTCAACGTAATTAACGCCACTGCTGGTGTTTTAAAGGGGTTTAAATAAACAATGGGAAAATTAACGTTGACTCATTAAGCCTGAACAATGACATGTTGTTCTCTGACTTCAGCTCGAGAGAGTCTCGGGTTAGAAAGGAAAACAAAAGGAGCGAGGATAACGCAGCTCGAGGAGAGCCGTGGATGAGCTGTTATGTGGATCCTTGTTTCGGGAGCCCCAGTTGGGAATGGGGCTGTTCATCCCTACTCGAGCCTTTCACCCAAAGGTCTGGGAGGGTTTTTGTAGTGTGGAGCTTGCATAATTCTGCTTAATCTGGCATTAAGGTGCAGTCTTGGAAGCAGTCAGGACATCCAGGAGTGACTAAATTATGTTGCTTCTGGATGTTTTAAGGAGTGCATGCTTCAAAAATTGTTATTAAACTGTTAGAAACACACAGGAGAATAAATAATCAGCGTGGTTATGTGCATTGTTGGCACCACTTGCTCTGTGGATGGAGGTTTGGCTCCTGCCACAGCCCCAAACATGGGCTCGTTTGCATCCTTCATTTCCTTAAATGAAGAAATGAGCCGTAATTAACACTGAAATGGTCTGACTTGGCTTTGAAGTTTGTGTTTCAGGAAGTGGAGCGAGCCAGATTTTGGGCTTGAAAACACATTTCTCGTAATAAATACTTTGATAAGGGAGAGAATGGGGAACCTAAACCGTGTCGAGTACTGTGGATGTGCCCAGGGAAGGGGTGAGCTCTGCAGCCGTGTCCACATCTGCCTTTGGGTGTCCTTGTTCCTGTCCCTTTGTGGGGAAATCCCATGGCAAGAAAAATAATTGTAGTGGCAAAACCTGTTACTGTGTCGTGGCTCTGGACACGCAGTGGGAACGTGTGGTGATGTCAGGGAGGAAACTTGGCCCCATTACCCGATCCTGAGATCTTGGAAGCTGCTGAGTGCACCCAGAGACAATAACTCAGTCACAACCCTGTGTCCCCTTGACTTCAAGAAAGGGCACTGTACTAAATTGGTATTTATCTGTGCTAAACACCAGGCTTTCCTTGTCTTTTCTACAGACTAGGGTGAAAAATAGAAAGGTAGGGTTTGTTTTTATGGAAGAGTCAATGCTCTGTTCTTCCCTGCCTGAAAATGTGCCAGTGAAAAGACAGACATTTTATTTTGTGTTAAAGCTTCCTTTGAGGGAAAAGTGGAATCAGTCCCCTGGGAAGAGCAGTTTGGAACTGGTTAAGGCTTGCAGAGGACTGGAGGTGAGAACAGAGCTGTGGAAGAGATGATCCAAGGGGCACTGGGACAAGGTCATGCTGAATTTGGGGGAACTCAAGGGCCTGTGCATCTCCCCCTGGCAGCTGGGCAATCTAACAGTTTTTCCAGAGTATATCGATGGAGGCAGGCTTTTTGAAGAAGAAGAAGGAGAAATAAAGGTTCAGAGGTTCTTCACTTTTGGAGAAGACTTGATTTTTTTTGTCTCTGTATTTAGGCAGAGATTGCTTGAGCTATAACATGGGTGTGGAATACAGGAAATGCTTGTTGTGCTGAGTGTTTGTGGGGCTGCTGTGACCGTAGAGAAAAGTACACCTGTCTTAGGCTCTCTAGAAAATCCTGGTCTGCAGATAGAGCAAAAATAAGGCACTCTGACAGTGTGAGTCACCGGTTTGGGTGCAGCTCCCTTGTAGGAATGTTTCTGTCGGTGTTAGGGATGCCCTTTTCAGCAGTTTTAGTTCCTTTGCAGGTGAAATTTCTGTCCTTGGAGCAGGTGTGACTCTAGATGTGAGACCGTGTCCCTGCCAGGCCGGTGAGTTCCAGGGAGCATGGCCAGAGGGAGAAGGGCTCTAAAATTACACAGCTTGAGCAAGGATGGATGCAGTGTGGGGAGGGGGGCTGTGGAGATCTCTTGGATTTTGTTCTGGGGTGATCTTGTGATGTCCTCGAAGTGAAAGGATGTGTAACAGTTTGGAGAGAGGGAAAGAAACAAAAGGTCATGAGTTAAGAGTGGAGGTCAAAGGAACCTTTTAGCTGTTTGCAAGAAAGGCAAATGCCTTGGGATTAGTGATGTGGCTAATGGAAAAGTCACTGGATGAAAAAAAAGTATTTCAGAGTTCTCATTATTATTATCAGCTGCCTTTATGGAGAGAAACTGGAAAGAGTCTGGGTTGGGAGGATCAGTTTGGCAAGAGTGCAAGTTGAGCACTGTAGGCAAGGGAGAGCTGGCAAAGCAGGGTTAGCAGAGGTGATCCTCGGGTTTCTGAGCTTCTGATATGCTGGAGGAAAGTGGATTAAAGGTGAGAGAGCTGCTGAGAGCTGTTCTTCCCTCCCCTGTGCCTGACTGAAGGAAGATCAGTGTGATCAGGGAAGACAGGAATGGAAACACAGCACTGGAGGAAAATCAGTTCAATTCAGGCAGGACCTAATTCAGCTGAGAAAGAGAAGGTACCCTTGGTCTGAAGTGCATGGAAAGGTGCTGAGGGGAGAAGAGTTGTTGGGCAGAGGGATCAGCTGATAACTGGAATGATAAAAGGGAGTGGAGGATCTTCCCATAGCTGCAGCCAAAGCGATGGGCATGAAGAGAGCTGCAGAGGGAGTGGAGATGCTCCTCCCATGGAATTACAGGGAGCTCTGTGGAAAAGTGTGGCTTGTGTAAGGATAAGAAAGTCATTTATCCCTAAGGATAAAGGTTGTGGTGTGCAGGAAGAGGAGAAAGATTGTATACTCTGAAATTATTCCAACTCCTCTCTGTGGTTGGCTGGAAGGAACCTCGAAGCTAAGGATGATCTGGAAGTGGAAATTGCCAAAGGAGCAGGAATGGCACTGGAAGATATCACTGCAGTGAGCTGATTGGCAGCTCTTGGGTTTTTCCTTACAGGATTGTTGTGCTGCTGCTGTACTCTGCAGCTTTAGAAGCCACACTAAAGGCGTAGATCCTCTTTTCTTTTTGCTGTAAGCTCTGAAACCTCAGAGAAACTTGGAAAGCCCCTGGTTCTGACTGTATTTTGCAGGTGCTGAACCTGAGTGCAGCTCCAGAGAAAGGCCTTGAGCTGTGCTCTGCCTGTCACAGGGATCTTTCCCCAACCGGGCCAGCACTTCTTCTCTTCGTTTGAGAGCCTTGGAAAGGGAAATGGATTAGTGGAACAGAAAGGATATCCCTGACCTTCCTTCTTTTGCCTCTCTCTAGGCTCTGCAATGGCAAGTGAAGTTTTGAGTGGCTCACCCAAATAAATCCCTACCTTTTTCCATTTTCCATATGAGAGTGGTTATTTTTGGATTTCTGACAAGCTTGACCCTTTGGGTGAAGGACTGGCAAGCTGGTCTGTCACAGACTCTGTCACTTGTCTGTGCCACTGTCCCCTGGATTGATGGGCTTCCCTGGCAGAGACAAATGGAAACCACCGTAACTTCGAGGAATTCCGAACAATAGCTGTAGATGATGCTAACAGAATATTTTAGGAGCATTAATGAAACCTGTATGAACATACGAAACTGCTGCAATAAGTAAATATATATTTTAGTGCTATTTCTGCATTTGCAATGATTTTATTTTTCAGATTAGCCATGCAAACTCAAAGAATAAATATCATGGATGTCTCTATCGGTGAAATCCAGTGGAGCTTCCACTTCCTCCCAGATGTTGAGAAAATGTTTTCTTGCTGTATTTTTCTCCTTTTCATTGTTGAAGCAGAAATATTACCAGCCATATGTGTCTATGTGTACAATAATTTCCTCTTCCTACGTACATTGCACTTACTGGCATCATTAGCCAGACGGAACACAGGCTGTTCTGTCTCTTGGTTTTTTAGTGTTGTATGGTCTGTACAATAGAATAACACTTCCACCCAGCAGGAATGCCTGGTTTTCTGTGCTGAGTGGAAGTGTGGCCAGTCTAAACCTCGGCTCGCGTATTCCTGCTAATTCCAAGAAGATAGGTGGTTTTTTTTCTTTCCCTCCACAAAGGATTTGAAGAGCTAAGCCAGCACATCGCTGTGCTTCTGGCCCTGCCGCTTCCAGCAGGTTGAGCTGAGCGCTGCTGGCAGGGGGATTTGATGCTTTTTAATTGGCAGAATGTCAGGGATAAGTTCTGTTCCCAAGCAGCTTAGGCAGCGCTTTACTGGACAGCTGGGCCGGCAGCGAGGAGGTTTAGAATCCATCCTTAATGAGTGTGGCCATGGCTGCAGCCTCAATTCACTTCCCAGGTGCTGCCTAAGGGGAGTGCGTTTGATTTTCATGTCCTTCAGCAGGCCCAGCTGCTCGGGGTGGTGTGGCACAGGGAGCTGATGGCTGCGCTCTGCGCTGCAGGGAGATAAAGAGGGTCATTTTCTCTCGCCTGCCTTTACTAACTGGGAGAAGGAAAACTTAATGTGGAGGAACAAGGATTGGAATCTCTGCAAAATGTTACGCTGAGCTTTCAGCTGATCCAAGAGCCTGGTGTGTGAATTTGCCTTTGGCGGGAGTAGCTGCAAGCAGTCGGGAGCAGCCTTTTGCCTTTTCCAGGGAGTGGTTTCTAATTGGAGAATTGATCTGAGATTTTAAAAAATCTCTTTGTATTGTTTAGAGATCTTAATTTATCATTAGGTTAGGGCTATATTTCTGGTGAGGGCCCAGCACAGGAAGAATGCAGCTCTTACCTCCTTGGCAGGATGTTCTGACCTCTCGGTTGAGCAAAGCAGGAACAGTAGAACTGTGACTGATTTTTTTTAACCTCCCTGTGTGAGTGAGGAGGGGGGGAGAAGACTGGGGGAAAATGTGTTCTGAAGTAGATCAAGTAGTATTGGTTCCAGTTTTAGAACATCACAGGAGGGTCTGAACTTCAGTGTGGATTTCTGGGACTCACGTGGTAAGTTAATTTTATATAGACCTTCTTTCCTGTCTGGTTGTGCCTTCCTCCAGTCTGTGTTGTCACTTCTCTTGTACAGTGATGTTCCCCATTGCTGAGGCCGAATGAATGGGAAAGGAAACACTTCATTCTACAGTCCCACAAGCCATGTCTGAGTTACCTCAGCTCCTTCTGAGTCACCCGCTCCGAGACAAAACCCACCCTTCTAACCAGGCTCCTGCCACCCTCTCTGTGGGAATGTGGAGCTTCAGGAGTTCATCTGATAAAAAACACTGCTGCTGTTCTAGGGCAGCACCTCCTCAGGTGACAGAGCCTTTTCTCCTACCACATAGTTTTAAACCTGTAGTGATTCTTGGTACTTTCTCCCTTCAGGCGGCTCTGTGGGCAGTTAATTTGAGATTTTGGCCATTCCCAGTTTTAAAGTTAGAAGTGAATACTAGGATGCTGGCTTTAAATATCCAGGTATTACTTAGCTTTCAATTCCCATCATTTGACCCACTTCTGAGTCCAGAAGTTCATGTTTGGCTGCAGTATCTGTCCCTCGAAGACAACTGGTGATGGGGAACATTTTCCTTTATAGATTGTTCTGGCAGTTTGGCCATTGAAAGGTGGATTTTCCTTAATTTTTATTCTAGATTTTTTTATTTTCAGCTTTTAGCTGTTCTTTCCTGTATCCTTCTCTGCTGTGCCAAAGCACACATTACTGCTCTGTGTCCTCTTACATGAAGGCATCTATAGCATTTCAGCTCCATTTTAGCTTCTTCTGAGAGCCTTAATGGCTCTGAATTCTCATTGTAGGACATTTTCCCTTTGTGTTGTTACACCTTTCTGCATCTTGAATTCTCCACTGGAAAACTTGCACAGAGGTGTCTAGAGCAGACCCTTATCTGTATAACATACAGAGTTAAACGTCTTTTTTACTACTTTTTCTGTATTTGCTGTTCCTTTGTTGCACACCCTTGGACTGTATTTTCATCCTTTCTGCTACTGTGTTGCTTGAAGAGGTTTTAACTGGGATTTCTCTGCGTGCTGGGTGCAGCCCTGTGCTGTGGCTGTTTGTACAGGGCTCTGTGAAAGCAGACGTGGTGTTAGGGAGTTGAAGCCACTCTCACACGGGTCAGGTTGCTCTGTACAAACTTGTCCACACTGTTGCTCACTCTTTGTTGGGCTTCCTGATCTGCAAACTGAGCTGCCAGGTGCTCTGTTTCCTCTGGTCATTGATAAAAGTATTGAATGGAGTTTGAGTCCAGTTAATGTGCTCCTGAGGGAGATTTTCTGGGATGTTTTGGTTTAGAAACAGTTCTGTATCAAGTCAGACACTGTAGTAAAAAGAAAAAGGGAGATAATATTATGAAAGCTTGGAAGTTTGTAGTGGTAAATAGATTACACCCTAAATATTAAATGATTAGCACCCTGTCCCGTCAGGAGATTTTCTCTTTGCCTTGTACTATCCAGTGTGGTCATATGATGGAGGGAAAGGATGGCATCCACAGGGACCTGGACAGGCTGGAGAGGTGGGTTCATGTGAGCCTCATGAAGTGCAACAGGGCAAGTGCAAGGTTCGGCATGTGGATCGAGGCAATTCCAAACACAAGTCCAGCATGGAGGAGAAAGCAGCCCTGGAGAAGGACTTGGGGGTGTTGGCTGATGAGAAGTTCAGCATTACCCAGCACTGTGCACTTGCATGCCAGAAACCTGCCGTGTGCTGGGCTCATCCCCACAGCGCGGGCAGCAGGTGAGGGAACTGGTTCTGCCCCTCTGCCCTGCTCCGGTGAGACCCCACCTCCAGCTCTGGGGTCTCCAGCACAAGAAGGACATGGACCTGTTGGGATGAGTCCAGAGGAGGCCATGGAATGCCCTGAGGGCTGGAGCCCCTCTGCTCTGGAGCCCAGCTGGGAGAGCTGGGAATATTCACCTGGAGAGGAGAGGCTCTAGGGAGATGTTAGAGCCACTTCCAGTGCCTAAAGGGGTTCCAGGAGAGCTGGAGAGGGACTTAGGATAAGGGCCTGGAGTGACAGGACAGGGGAAATGGCTTCCCACTGCCAGAGGGTAGGGATAGATGGGATATTGGGAAGGAATTCTTCCCTATGAAGGTGGTGAGGCCCTGGCACAGGGCACCCAGAGAAACTGTGGCTGCCCCATCCCTGGCAGTGTCCAAGGCCAGGTTGGACGGGGCTTGGAGCGCCCTGGGATAGTGGAAGGTGTCCCTGCCCATGGCAGGGGATGGAATGAGATGGTCTTGAAGGTCATTCCCGACCCATTCCATGATTCCATGGTTGTTTGAAGGTCCTGATTACCCATGAACATGTGGGTACTGGAAGCTGCAACACCTCCTGCATCGAGGTGTGCTAGGAAATGCTGAAGAGAAAATTGGGTGGGTGAGGCCAGTGCTGGCTGTTGGGTGCAGCTGCTGAAGGACTGCAGAGCATCCCTCGTGTGCTGG
This sequence comes from Ptilonorhynchus violaceus, assembly GCA_013397565.1. Lineage (NCBI taxonomy): Eukaryota > Metazoa > Chordata > Aves > Passeriformes > Ptilonorhynchidae > Ptilonorhynchus > Ptilonorhynchus violaceus. The sequence goes on along the minus strand of VZRJ01009279.1, from coordinate 59,835 downwards.
AACAGATCCACAGCTGATGTTGGTGCGGCAGAAGGAATCTGAAAGACGTGAAATTGTTCTTGTTTGGTGCCAAAATATGCAAAGCAGGGACCTGCCTCTGGCTCCCACTCCTTGTGTGGTACAAGCTGTTTATCTCTGAACTATAGAACATGTTTTTATTTGGACAGCTCAAAGTGGGTTTAAATGTGCGCATTTTCCTGGTTTAAACCTCTTGACCTGTGACTAGTCGTGAACATGTTCTGGTGAGTGGGTTTTCAGCATTTTTGGACTTAGCAGGAAGAGTTTTGTCAAAATTAATTTTTAGTTTGGTAAACAAAAGGTGCCATCAACTTCTCAGTGTGCAATTCCAAGGTGCTTCTTTCAAACCTTGCCAATTTAAATTCATCTGCAAGTCTCAAGTGATTGCTTTTGTTGTATTGACTTGAGAGGATTTTCCTGTTAAGTACTCTCAGAATAATTGATGTGTGTGTCTGCCGAAAATGAGGTTTTGCTGCAGCTTTCACAAGATGTTGACTGTAAATATTCAGCTGTTTCTGGGGGTGTGCAGATGTGCCTTGTCCGTGCTTCCCACTTGTATTGCAGGGAAAGGTCTGGGAAAACAATTCCTGATGTGTAGAAGGCAGTGAGAACGTGTTGTTTGGGAATGCTTCACCTCTGTGTTGCTAGGAAAGGATCTCTGATTTTTTTGTCTTTACAGACACTACAGGGAACAACAGGAAAAAAGATGATTTTGTTCTGGGAAGCATTAACAAAGGCTTTTCAGGTGCCAATACAAAGTTGCTTTTGTATTGCTTTTTATAGCTTTGAGAACCCACGTGGCCTTTAAAATTATCCAGTAAAGTTTCCAGGATTGGATGGAGCCATCTCCTAGGTGCACGTTGGTCTTAAAAATGTATTTTTTTCTGGGTGCATAATGAATATTCAAGAAACACTGTAAGCTACACTTTCCTGGAGTTGTTTTTCAGTTCTTTGGATGGATTTCTAAACATCAACATGGTTGTCTGCATCAATTACGTTTTGGAGCTCTTCCATGGTATAGAGTCATCAGGCCCTGCCGAGCTGCAAAGGGCAGCATGAATTACTGCTGGGCTCTGTAGTCAGCGTGCGTAGGGAGGTGTGGATCTTGCAGAGGTATTAGAAACCCGTTATATTTTGATTGTGTGTAATAAACTCAACGATCAGTCGTGGGGAGCTGCATTTGGGTTTAACACATTCCTTCTCCCACCGGTGTTGGCTGAAACTTGCTTGAGGTCAGCGGCGATGTTGGTGATAGAGCCCCACAAATAAACAAAATCAGAGCATTTCCAGACTTTGTCACGTGTACCTCTTGTCTTTCATCCGTGCCTGGAGTGGGTTTTTATCCTGCCTGTCCCACATGTCCCACTGCAGCTGCAGGTGGTGTCTCGCCCTCAGGCCACGTGCAGGGAAGTGAAACCAGCACGTCTGGAAAGAGCTGCCTGAGCTGGGAAGGTTCATAAGAAGAGAACTAAATACAAAATAAGATGAATGTTGATGGTGGTTTGCTGAAATTCCTGGTTCTTGGGTCAGGCAAGAGGCTGCTGCTCCATCAGGGCTTTGCAGAGCAATTCCTGAGCCTTTTGGCCACTGCGCTGGTGCTGGACAGGCCACGTTCACCCAGGGATCCTGGATGTGGGATGTTTGCAAGAGTGCTAGGAGCCAGCTTTGGGAAAAATGGATGGATGTAGGGCTGCCTTCTCCCTCTAAAGGTCTCATAACTGCTCTGTCTCCTTTAAAAAAGAAAATTAAGTTTAACAGGATATTCACTTCTGGAATCGGAGTTTTTTCCCTGTTCCATGGAGGTGCCGTGTGCGTGCAGGGAGGGAGGATTTTGGCAAGATGGCATTTGCTCACTTGTGCTCAGATGCTGCTCCAGTTCCCTGTGCTCAGACCTTGCCTCTGTGCTGACCCGTCCCGGGAGGGCTGCGGGAAATGTCAGCTGTGCTTCCCAGCCGCGGGAGCAAAACATTCCGGGAGCTGCAGCTCACGCAGTCTGCCCTGGCTTTAGCCACGCTAGAAAACGGCCTTTTTGGTGGGGACTCATTTCTCTTTTTGGATATTCCTGGTGTCTCGGCTGCTGTTTGCAGCCTAATCCCTGCAGGGCTTTCGGGAATGGGGAGTGGGCTTGGTTAAATGTTTTCAGGTGGTACTTGTGGGTAGCAACCCTGAATTTTATGACTTGACTTAATATTTTTAGAGTGTAAGGTTTATTGATTGAATTGATGGATAAATAGAATATGCAGAAGTGGTGCCGGTTTGCTTTAGTGTTTTAAAATTCCATTTTCTAAGGTAAATGCAATATAAATGTGGGGTTTTTTGAATCTTTTTCTGGTACTCTCCTAGCGTAAAACTAATTTTTGACTATCTGAGGAGCACACTGTGCTCTTTTCAAGTGCAGTTAAGCAGTCATGATCATGCTGTGCTCTTTTCCAGTGCATTTAAGAAATAATAACAGTGACTATAGTAAGGCTTTTCTGCAAAATTGCTTTCTTTAGATTGTTATTGGCGTGGTCACATGAAGCAGCTTCTGAGTGCCTTCCTGAGCCAGTCCTGAAATCCAGTAGGGACATAAATAGATTGTTTCTGCTGTGACGTCTCAGCAGCTGCATTCTGCCCATTCCCTCCCCAGCCATCCCTGCTTTAATGCTCCCAGGCACAGCCACAGGGTTTTGTGCCAGACTCTTTTCCTATTTTGCTCTGTTTGCCGCGTTGAAGGCGTTGTCTCTGTGCTTGGTGGAGCAGGCAGCATTTTCCCCCGGTTTTCCCATTCTAGGCTCTTCCAATCTGACTTGTGTTGGGTTTTATAACTCACACCATCATCCTTGGAGTTAATAACCACTGCGCTGGTGTAACTGAGCTCTGGTGGAGCAGGAGCTGAAGGACAGCTGAACAGAGCGTCCTGAAAGGAGCCCCTGCACTCCCGTCCCATTGTCCTGCTCCTTTGTTGGAGCTGCTCCCATCTCTGCTCCGTGTCCCCAGCTCAGGCCCAGCTGCTGGACTGGAGGACTGGACTGCCACATTTTCTTTTGAAATAACACACGGATAACTTCGGGCTGGTCATAAAAGAAACCACTAGTTCCGTCAGGAATGGGCGCTATGTGGAATGTGTTCTGCATGCTGACATCTTAATATGCTCCATGCTCAGACGGGTTGCACAGAGCAGTCCAGTAATTAATGTCCAGGGAGGTCTAATGGCCCTAAAGCAGCTGAAGTGACTCATCCTTATTTCTTCTTTGTGTTGGTGATGCTTTAGGTAATTTAGAAATGCAGGCAGTGCTTAGGACTGGTTTTAGATACACCCTTTGGGGTGTGAGAGGGAAGGAAGGAGCCTGTTTTCTTCTGCCTTGTCGTTTTGAAGATGTTTTTAAAGGGCTCCCCTTCCCGGCGATTTCTGTGTGTCCTTATGTGCTGTGTGTTAGCCCACCTTCCTGAAGAGGTGCCTCATGTAGGGAAGAGAGTGAATTATGATACTGAACTTTGATAAACGGGCTTAAATCAACAATTCATTTCACTTGCATTGAGTGATTTATTGGCAACAGTTCTTGCCACTAAAGACTTTGGGATGAAAGTGTAATTAAGTTCTTAAATTTTTTTTATGATACTGACTGGGTCACACTGCCACAATGTTTGGGACCTTGTGAGTAGGAAAGTAGCAGCAACACTCTTCCCCAGAGCTATTAACTTGAATTGTCCCAGGAAGCGCTGTGACTCCACCGGGAACAATCTGGGACAAAATGGCATTTGTTGGGCCAGGACTCTGAAGTATTTACAATCCAAATAAGGGAGAGCAAGGGTCTGAAATCCTGCATAGAGGAGCTTTCGCTGGTTAATTTTTCAAATGCTATATTCAGTGTGTGAGGCCTCCAAGACATAAGGTTTAGCCAAGAGCTTCGAGCAAAGATCAGACAATGGGAAAGTGGAGGAGAGAGCAGAGAACATGTGACTGTGAGTAACCAGAGTGGGTGGAGAGCCAAAGTTCAGATGATATTACACAAAAAATTACAGGGCACAAACATGTTGGCTCCTGGAGATGAATGCACAGGGAAGCCAAGTGGTGTGTGTGGTGTGTAATGAGGAGTGTTTGCATGTTGGAGGCTTGTCCTTGCTTCTCACGAAGTAGGAAAATAGATTGAATTTCAGTGTGGTTGCAGGGAAGCACCGGCATCGGAGCACTCGGTGTAGCACAGAGAGCAATAAATGCTGCTTAAGTGGAAGCCTCTCATCTTACCTGCTCTGCTATTCCAGGGTGGGTGGAGGAGTGTCTGTGAGAAAGGGACAGTGCAGGACATCTTGTTTCACAAAGCAGAAGTGAGAGAGCTCAACACAGGCAGCTGTAAAATGGAGGGGCAGAGGATGTGGGGGAGAAGGGCACTGCAGGCAGCCCCAGAATCCTTGTCCACGGGTGCAGGTGGGAGCTTTGTCATTAGCTACCAGGGCTGGGATTGTACTGCATCTCTGTAACACTCATACAGGAAGAAGGTTTGGGAACAGGTTTTGAATAGTGCTGGGTTTAATGCAGCTGTTATTTCACAACGTGGTATCCATTTTGTAGGGATTGAATCCTTCTTTTCACTTAAAGGTTTCCTCTGAAGTGGGAAGCATCCCTCAAGTCTGCAGAAGACAGATCGAAATCATATTGAAACATGGTCTGTGCTTCATGTTTGCCAAAAATGTAGTTTATTCTCAACAGATTCAGCATTTAGGGTTTAATTAATTGTTAGATTTAAATGTTAAAGTATTTTGTGTTCTTCTGATTCATTGTCTTAAGGTACAGCAAAACAGAAATGTTACATGGATCCATTCAATGTGCCAGGTTGTAGGACTGGAAAAGAGGGAAACCAGATGGAATTGTCCCCAACTTGTTCCTTAGCCAGCTCCAGGGATGAAGAAGCAAAGGAACAGACTGCGCTGCCTTCAGCTCCAAGAGGCCTGGGATCACCACGACGGCAAACAGCATTGTCCTAAGGAGCTGTTTGTCATGGCCATAGTCACAGAATCATTCTTCTCTCCCCTCATTAGGCACCACCAGCCTGAACACTCCCATAAATCCAACCTCACAATGACTGTTGGATTGTTTGCTTGCCTTTTTCCAGGAAGGGAAATTTTCCTTTGTCATTTATTTTAAGTATTGATAAATAAAGAGCAATCTTTGTGATGGGTATTGATTTCAGCTCCGTTTGGACACTTCATTATTCTGAAGCCTTGAACTGCCAAGCCTGGAACACCTTCCTGACACAGGAGCAGGCTGGCAGCATTCCCACGGGGCCTGTTTCCTGTGCTCCATGGCCTTTTTATGCCTAGGACTTCCAGGTGACAGGTAGGACTTCCAGGTGACAGGCAGCACCTGCCTCTGTGGGAAGCTCTAGTTTTAATATTGCTGCTGTTAGTACCAGGAACAAGGAGTGATCAAGTACGTAATAAACCCCAAAGAATATGAATATATAAAATAACCCCCAAAATACATGGAGTGGGTAGTGTCAGGATCACCAGAACTTAGATAATGGCTTTGTTTGCTCTCTGCAAAGGGAGTGCTCAGCCTCTTGCATATTTCCAGGGAGGAGGTGTTGTTTTAAGCACTGAAAAAGCAAGTTGTGAAGCCTCAGAGCAGCAAGGCGTGCTGCCCTCGAACTGGGATTGACCCTTGCCTCGGTAAAAACAACTTTCAGTGCCTTGGCAGGCAGCACACCGAGGAGCCAGGGAGTGGGCAGGAATATTTAGCCTGTTCCAGGTAATTTAGTGGTGTTCTCTGAGCTACCTGCAGGCAGCGAGTGAAAGGAGGCACAGGGACGTGTCTGGGTTCGTGCTGAGAGGGTTTCAAGTGCTGGTTAACTGAATGTTATGTGGGTTTATTGTTTTAATAGATGAAGTTTAGCAATGTGTTTTTGCCAGTGTTTGCAGCATGTGCGCTCCTGACTGCTCTTGTTCTCTTGGGCACTACGTTTTGGGAGGCTGGGCTGTCCCCCAGCCATTGGGGCAGGTTTGTGGTGTGTTTTGGTGTGGGCTCCTGGACTCCCAGCACGCACATGCGCAGTCTGTACATCCACATGGCACTGTCTCTGAGAGTTATTAGCTTTCTAAAGCAGCTCAATGACTGCTTCTGCATGGTAAGTTTGCCTTCAGCTTGCTCCTTGAAGGCTGTCCAAAAAAAAAAAAAGGTGGGAGTGGATTGCTGCCTACTGATTAAGCCCCAAATTCACTCTGGAGAGGCCGTGGGAAAGAGCAGAGCATGGCCGGGGTTAATTTACCACCGGGGCCTGCAGATGATGGATGGGCTGGAAGTTGGCGCACCAGCATCAAGGCACCTTCTGTTGGCACCAGGATTCAGCCAAGATGGTCTCTTGCAGATTTGCATTGCTGCATAGGAACACTCCTTCCAGAGGATTTTTGGAGGCTGGTGCCTGGCTTGTAATATTCCAACCGTCAGTCTGTTGCAAGTGCGATTTGCTCTTTCGCATGCTGGCTTCCATTAAAATTCTTGCAGAAGGAAAAGTTGGTATTGGTAGAAGGAGGAGGGTGACAACATGCTTCTCTTGGCAGCAGTGCTGTGTGTTCTGCTCCAAGGGATTGTGGAGCTGGGATGCAAATGAAACCTGCCAGGGGTGTGGTGTGCACGGAGCTGCCAGAGGTTCCTGTGGCACTGCGGGGCCTGAGGGGGGAATGGGAGGTGACAGCCGAGGCTTGGCACCTCTGGAGTTGCTGTGGCACTGAGCAGTGCCTGGGAATGTAGGAGAGGCCACTGGAACAACTCACTTCAGTGGCTTTTGGGCTCATCCCAGCTGCAACAATCTCACCTCTTTGCTTCTGAGTTTGCAGCTGGAAAGGCCGAGTGTTTCCTTTCCAGGTCTGTGCTGGTGGCGGTGAATGTGTTGCCTCATGGACCTACTGAATGGCCAAAAGTGGTTCACCATGTTTGCAGTCTCAGGAATCTGAGGTTTCAGAAACCTCTAACAGAGCTGCAGCAGAGATGTTTGTTTTTCCTGAAATGGCCCTTCGCTGGTATGTTCAGCACCAATGGTTGTTGTGGAGGACAGAGATTGCTGTTGCCTTCCTAGCTCAGGAAACCTGCATGCTCGGTATCCACCCAAAGAATGTGGGAAGAACCAATTTTGCCATGGGGGATAATGGCCAGCCGTCAAGGGGACTGCTAGGGGTGGAAACCAGACTGTGTGGTGTGTTGGGGGATCACTTCCATGCACTGTGCAGATTTGTGGGAAGGGCTGCTCCAGACCATGGACAAGCGCTGTGGGCACAGGGACAGGTTTCCTTTGGTACCACTGTGGGGTTTTGTTGGTTGAAGGTGTGTGAAATCACGTGTATTCCTTGAGCTATTTGAATTTGCTGCTGCAGGGAAAGCCTTGCAAAAACCCTTTATAGTGGTGGGGGAGTCAATTCCTTGCTGCTCCTTGTCCTGTGTGGTTTCCATGCTGGTACTGGTGCTTATGCTCAGTGTTTTCATAGACTTTCTAAAGAAAAAAATCGAGAAGTATTGTCATTGTAAATGGTTGATATTTTGCCAACTTTAATAGTTTGTGATTATCATCGAATTGACTTAGTTTTTAGGGGTTTTTGTCTTTATAGCTGATACACTGAACTGAGCCTGTGTTTAATGAGTTCATTTATTAGCAAAATTATATAAAATATAACGCTGTAGCCAAACCTGACTCTGAAAACCAAACTGCTGGAGATGTGTCTTGTGCTGTGGCGCTGACCCTTGTTTTCTCTTGCAGGGCAATCACTTTGATCAGTATGAAGAGGGGCACCTGGAGATAGAGCAGGCGTCTCTAGACAAGCCCATCGAATCGGTAAGGCCCCCCCTTATCCGCAGCATTCCCCCTGGAATTAGGCCGTGATCGGATGGTACTTGATGTGAATGCAGTCAAATCTGATAGCAGTGGGCACCTTGTTGTTGTCAGAGAGGGGTAATTTGTGGTAAATTGCATGCTGACCTTAAGCGGGCCTGGGATTTAATCTTGCAGTAGTCCTAAAACTAAAATTTTAAATTTGAGTTCAACATGATATTTCAGGAATTGTTTAAAATAATACATTCATTCATAGATATTTATTTTAAGTTTTTATACTTTTCTTTGAAGAATGAGTTTAATTCGTACCTGAGCCTGATGGAATAGGGTAGTAAAATGTATTTTTATCCCTTTTAGTTTATATTTTTGGAAAACTACTGATGTGTTAAAGTGTTAGAATGACACCTGGCAGTACAGAGAGAGGGATCAGTGTTAGTCCAGCGGTCCTTCCCCACGGAGCTGAAACTGCTCTGAGCCTTTCTGTAAAGTTGCTTTACCTTGAATTAGGTGTGGAGACTACAGCTGTAAGATGGGGGGAAAGTAAGGTTTGTTTAGTTTTACTTTTTTAAGCTTTTTTGAGCTCTTAAATTTTTCTGTTTGCAAACCCCTGTCTGCTGGTTTTAGGCACAACAGCTTGTTCAGCCTAAACTAGACCCACGTTTGGCACTTAGCTTTAGCTAAGTTTCATTTGCAGTTTCTTTCAGAAACAAGAAAACTTGTAGTGAGCAATCAAGGGACACTTAGTGGTGTTCTGATTAAGAGTAGATTTTTGTTAAGAAATTACTTCAAGTGTTTCTTTTTCCTATTGATTCAAGTTCTGTTAAAGTTTCTCCACCTTAGTCAGCCCTTAGAAGAAACAGTGTTAGCCAAAGCCCAGTATATATTTCTGTTGGTGTGTAGGTTGGTGTTGTGTGTGTTTGTGTGCGTGTTAGATGTTTACCAAAAATTTACACAACTTGGGGTGTTCGACATTTTTCTTCCGCAGCAGTTGGCCCATATTAGCTAAGCAGCCATGATCTGGTTTGTATTGCACGGTCTGCCTTTTTTAATTTCTTCTCTAGGGTTTCCTTTCCCCCTTCTTATTTCTGTTCTTCTGGTCCAGTGAACACTGCATATAGTACCTACTGTCTTAATGTGCTGGCATGATGCTAGATTTAGGCATGGCAGTAATTGATGACGCATGAGATAATGCTGCAGAGATGGGAATTGGTATTCACTGTTCTCCTGAATACTTCAGTCTTACCTTGGGACACGGGCATTTGAATTAAAATGCCAAGCGGGACGTAAATATAGTGGGAAATACTTGTTGGTAGCCTATTCTGAGCCACGCTGGAAATCAGCATTTCAAAATAATTCAAATGCTGCCTACAAACTAGACTGGTTACCTGACTTCCAAAAGTGCTTTCCTAAACAGGAATAGAAGAGGTCGTAGATTGCATCTCTGGTATTCCAAAGGGAACAATGCCTATGGAAGTGTGTAAAGCATGAGCCCGCATGGGCTCACTGTGCAGTTCTCATCATCCACAGGAGTAGTGCTTTGTGTGATTTGATTAATGCAGAACTGCAGCAGAAAAAATAAATTACGGCTTTTGATATTTTATTCATATATATCTCTCACCATGCAAATGTCAGGACATTATTAATCTTTACAACTTCTTGGTAGGTACTGTTCAGCCTAATTGAAAACAGTTGGATGGAGAGGACAAGAGAATGGCTTGCTTTGGGAGGAGAAAGAGGCAAAACCTCAAACTGTTCTTTAAAATCAAGTTTGTTTCACTCTTCTTTTGTCTGTAATAAGAGAATCACCGAATCGTTAAGGTTGGAAAAACCCTCTAAGGTCATGGAGTCCAACCATTCCCCCAGCACTGCCAAGGCCACCACTGATCCTTGTCCCCAGGTGCCACATCCACATGGCTTTTGAACACTTCGAGGGATGGTGACTCCACCACTTCCCAGGGCAGCCTGTTCCAGTGTCCATCCCAGCATTTCAAAGCTGTGACTGCTGCACAGGGTGGTTTTTTGGCCTCATGAACAAGCTCAGTGTCAGAAACTGCAGTCAGAAACAAACTGGTCACTTTTGAAGTTAATCTTCACATGGTCTCTGTGAAATACATTGTTGATTCTTGAAAGAAATTCTCCATCTGGGAAGCCTGAATTACTTTGTCACATTTCCTGACACCTGTGGAGGTGATTTTGCTTGCACAGTATTAGTGATCAGTGTGCTCTTTGAATTACACACATTAACAGAAGGAACAGTTTCCTTGGCAGAGTTCAGTGGGGCACCTCTCCTGCAAGATTTTTCACTAGGAAAGGGGTGTTCATTCTGCTTTTCTGGCCTTTTTTTTTCTTCCTCTCTTTTATGCTGTTTGCTGACCCAGAACCAAAATGGAGAGGGAAAGAGGAAGGGCAGATCTATACTTTGAAACTACCACACATCTAAATATTTTCGGTATTAACAAATTGGGTTTTAATCCTTAACCAGTTCTCTGTTAGCAATCCAACTGGCCTTTTCCAAGAAATCTGCTCAGAGTCATGAGTGAGGCTGTGCATCATGGTGTGGAGACAGTTTGGATGATGAACATCCTGTGTTTATAACCATGGCAGATCAAAGCACTTCCCAGCTCAAACATTAAAGTTATTCTTCAGAACAGAGAGTGGATTATGTATATTCTCTTAAATGTGCTCCTTGCAGCTTCCCACATCTCAGTGATCTGAAAGTGCTCCAAAGCCTGCAGGTGGCTGTGTTTGGAGATGGGGGTGGAGGGTGTCCCGTGCCGTGTCCGTGTGACAGTCCCCGCTGATGTGACATCCATCTCTGCAGCATTATCTGTTGAGAGGTGCTGACTGTACTGCTACAGCATGCAACTCAAAGGTGGCTGGAAAAATAGGTTTGGGAGTCTACAGATCATTACAATGTTGAAACGTGTCCTGAATTAGCCTACTGGTGGTGGTGTTCTGTGGAAATCCTGCTGTGTACAGCTTGTTTAGGCCAAAGATGTCTGGACTGAAACATGCGACTCTAACCAGAGTACATTTATGGAAAACAGAGCTGCCAGGAGCTAGGGATGGACGTGGCCTGAACGAGTGCCAGCTATTTTCCATTACTAAATTGAAGCAAATATTTCATATCAATGGACTCTTCAGAGCTGCAAATACTGATATTTTTTTCCCCCCCACAAGCAACATTTTTTCTTGTTGTGGTTTGAAAGATGCTGCACTTACACTGGCTGTTCACGTCAGTGCAACCACTGCTGTCTGGTGTCCTTGAAAAATCAGAGCACTTCACCCTTTTTTTTAAATTCAAGAAGCTGCATGCATTTGTTTTGAGGTATTTTGAGTGCACTGAGTTCAAATACTCGAACGGGAAGTCACAAATTATTGCAGCTTTATTAGAATCCAGATTTTCTTCACGTTAATTCCTTATTTCTACTTGTTTATTGAATCTCTTTGCTGTGAATTCCTGGTTTTCCTCATCCCAGCAGTGCAGATGGAGTAGGAGACAGCGAATAGACCCTTAGAGCCCCCAAGGAGCAGCCCTGGCCCCGTGCAGGCAGTGTCAGGGGTCGACCCACGCCGTCACCGCTGCAGGTTGGAGGCCAGCCTGGGAATCACCCACTTATCCTGGAGCTTGTTAGTTTGTCCTCGTCCTAACTAACCAATGTCCTCTCCCCCTCTCTCTAATGCTGCTCGGTCCCACGAGGAGGCCCTGGAGCCCCCCGTGTCAGGCTGCAGCCGGGGGTGGTTTGACCCCAGGCGCCGTTGCAGCCTGGCCGAGCCGGAGCCGGGGTTGTCGCACTGGTACCTGTACGGATCTGTGGACTCCACTAGTTCCAAAGTGTCATTTGATGAGGCTGCTGATTTGACATTTAGCAGCAGCCATATGTGGACAGCGCTATAAATAATGTGCTTCTGGAAGCTGAATGGTGTAGCATTACTATTTGGCTTTTCTCTCTGGTCTTCATTGTGTCATCTGTAGTGAGCTCTAGGTTTTGTTTTGGGAATCTTTTCAACCTCTTGTTTGCATGGGTTCACCCAGTAGCATCCGATCCTTGCTTATAGATTCCTCCATACACAGTCAGCACAGCTTACAATCCACTCAGGAGAGGAATGGTTCCTGCTGGATGGACGATGGGATCGTGGGGACCTCATGGAAAACCTGTGCTAGGCAAAACTAGGGCTTGGTTTATCCGTAATACAGCTGTGGGTTATGTCCCACAGGCATCACCAAAACCTTGGGGTTCTTCTACCCATCTTTTAATCATAAGCAAATTTTTTTGTTTCTATTGGCCAGGACCTTTGTCAGAAATTTGTGCTGGGGATGTCCTGCTCAGGAGTCACTGATCCCCATGGAAAGCAGCCAGGGGCATCTTGTCAGGGCACAGGATGGGGAATTGGGGAGCAGGTCACTTGGCATGAGGTTTCTCCAAAGCAGCTTAGCCAGCTCTGTGAAGGTTTGGTGGAGCCAAGACCTTGCATTTCCTACACTCTCTGTAGGAGTTATGCTGTGTCATTAAAGCAGAGCTCTCCCTCACTGCTGTCCAGCTCCAGAGGTGGGATTGTCCCACCCGGAGCTGCCGAGCTGCTCTCTCTGTGTGGAGCATCCCACAGCCTGTGCCCACAGCCAGGAACAGTTTGGGTGGTCCATGAGAGCTCCCTTGCTCACCAAAACACCTGTTGGGAGACTTATTTTGGCTGCCTCTATAATTTTTATTGTGGATGTAACACAAGGAGCTCCAAAATGACAGAGCAAGAAAGTGAGGAGACTCGTGCCAGCTCTGCTGAGAAACGAGGGATTTCCTCCTCGGGCTGTGGGATTTCTGTGGATCACTGCAGCTCTTCTGCAGGGGAACTGCTGCAGTGTGAGGATAGTCTGTTCAAAAGGAGTGACTGCTCTTGACATGGACAGGAAGTTTGCTGTGAAACCCCCCATCTTTTCTATGTGAAGGAGGCTGTGGTTTTACAGAACTTTCACTTAGAAATGCAATTTAAAAAAAAAGCTGTCAGCTGTTGCAGCATTTGCTGTCCCGTGTCACATTTTGGTCCCAGTATTCCTGGCTACTCTGCAGGCTCTGCAGACAGGTTCTCACGTGGGAGCTAAGCAAGCCTGGCCTTCCATAATTTCATTTTTAGGACAGCATTTGCTCTAAAGAGCAGTTCTGTTTCTCTGCCTCCATCAGAGATCTGTGATAGCTGTGGAAAAGGAGAGAGGAGCTGAACGTGGCTAGAAAGGAGCAGATTAATGGCTGGGTCTCAACTCAAATGTTAATTTAAAATTGTTAGAGTTGTTTTCCCTGTTCAGTGAAACAGAAGATGCTCCATTTCAATTCAGTAGGATTTAAAATTAGGGAGCAGTTCCACTGCATAAACAAACAAATGGAGAAGATTGGTGTGGGAAAACAACCCCCTTCCAGGAACTGAGACAGGACAATATTCAGGCATAATTCCAATTTATGTCAAACAACGCAGGACCATCCTCTTGAGTGGGTCTGTAAAAGTGGTGCTAATGTGTATAACCCTTCTAAATTTTTCTTTTTCCCTTTAACATTTGTTTCCCCCTTCACTGTGTCAGTCACAACACACCGCTCTTGAATCTCCCAGCTGGTCTTGACTTGTTGAATTTATTTTATGCTTTCACTCTTCTTTAATAAATACATTACTTGCAAGCAGTGAATTGAAAACAAAGCAAAAGAAAAAAACTACCATTAGTGATTGGACAGTTTCTTACTTTGTGTTACATTTAACTGTTCTTTTGACAGCCCAGTTTTTAAAGCCAGGTTCGTATGGAAATGCTTTCACTCCACTTGCACTGCTTTTGGAATAGCGTTCTGCTTCATCTGTCTTTATTTTAGTGCATTCATAACACACACAGTCAGCACAATGTCTCATCTCCACTTGGCCAACACTGCAAAGTACTCCTTGTCCTTTGGATTTTGGTTTTGTTGGGTTTTGGTTTTTTTTTTTTGGTTGGTTTTTTTTTCGGAAAACGCAGCCATTTTTGTCAGCACCGGCTTTTAGATTCAATGATCCTTTGTCAGGGTAGGACAATTAGTGCCTTATCCCAAACATATCCCGGGCTCCAGCCCCTCTGTCCCAGGACGGGCACTCTGTGGCCGTTGGGATGGGCCTGACCAGGTGTGCCTGCAGGTAAGTTCTCCTGTCTTCCCAACAGACAGTCCTCTCCGTGGTGCTTGTGGTGGGAATCTCTCTCTGTTTATTTTCCCTTTTTTTTTGCATTTAACCTTTTGTCCCCAGACGTTTCCTTACTTCTCCTGGTTTAATTTTTTTTTTTTTCCATGTAGCCCTGATTATGTCCCGGGGCAGATCCAGTAGTGTGGGAAAAATGGACACTGTTCCTTGGGAAATGCAGCAAGACAAAATGTCTTACTTTAGTAGGATATCAGAAAAAAATCCAAAATTTATACTTGATAACATCTTTTTGAGGAAAAATGTATCCATGCAGCCAATATCTTTGGGAAGGTTGTGCCTTTCAAACTGATTCGCCAAAGTTGTGCAAACCCTGTGGTCATTTTCTTCTCTGTGGAGTGACAAAACCTACTCTGGTTTCTGTTGATGACTTCATTATTTAATTAAAGAAACCTGTAGCATATAGATATAATTATTTTTTAGGATTCCGTGTACCACTCAGTGCTATGGATTCACAGCCTGTTATAATTCAGGATATTTCTGTAATACTCGAGTTGTGGTTTGCCTGATGATAATTAATAATCAACAAGTTCATATCTGATTTTGATTTTTATTTTTTGTGATTAGAAGGTGAACATGGTCCCAGCCAAGAGTCCTTTGAGGAGCTGGTCCCTGCTTGTAACTGGGTGAACTGGTCACTGAGGGCCGAGCGCAGATTGAGATGGTTCGAGGGTGCTGTGAGTGCTCTGCTCTTTGTCTGGGGGCAGAAACCTTGCATAAAACACAACAATTTCCACACTGAGCCCTGCTCAGCCCCAATTCCAAAAGCTGACACTTAATTGCTGCGTCAGTACTTTTCCACTTATTCCAAAATAGCTTTTTTTTAGGAAGATGAGACATTATGCTTATTGTTTCCCCTACATGCACTAATGGTTCCTTGCTGTTAACTTATTGCTAGGCCTGTTTCATTCTAACATCTTAGTATTTTTGTTAGTTTACATGTGAAATGCATCACCCAGTCTGTGCTTGAGCTCATTTTATTTAATTGATTTTATTTTTTTTGTTTTACTAACCTCACTGTTTTTTCAGTTTAATATTGGCTGCATGCTAGTTTATATATATATATACATATATAAAAAAACCCAATCAAGTCTAGCCTGGATTTTGCTCTGATTGTGTTTTGGTTTCTAGTGGTGGGGCAGTCTTGCACTTACAACTTACTCAGTATTACAAAAGCCTGACACACAAACAAAATGACTAAACACATTGTAGATTTTCTTTACCAAAAAAATCTTAAGTGGTGCTGTCTAGGTGATGGATATGATTGTATAAATAGCTTGATTTAATGCTTTTTACTGTCAATTTTTATTGGTACACTTTATTTTCTCCCACATTGCTTTTTATTTTTATTATTTTTTTATTTCTTTCAAACGTGATGCACAAAAGTTGCCCAGCACACCATCAGAAAGTGACCGTCCCCGAAACCCATCCCCCTGGAAAAATTCTAGCCAGCAATTTTTGACATTTGTCTTTCCCTTTATTGGGCATATATTGCCTTTTCAGTAGCATTTTTTTGCATGCATATATATGTAGAAAAATCTCTTGCTCATCACATGTTTAAATGTCAGCGGGAAGGGAAGAATATATTATTGGAATATTTTTGGTTTGTTTTTTCTGTTCTGTCTGTCAGGATAATATTGGACACCGCTTACTCCAGAAACATGGGTGGAAGCTGGGCCAGGGATTGGGAAAGTCACTGCAGGGTAAGTCCAGTCCCTTGTGTCTGAAACCTTCAACTCCAGCCTTGGTCTTTAACAAAATTGTTTCTGCTTTTTGTTCCTAGATTAGATTTTCTTTTCATTATTAATATATCCAAACGAATGCACTGTTGAGTTTCATATTTTGCAATTTGCAAGTGGAAGCTGCTGCCTCACTTGTTGGAACAGGTTAGAGGTGTGTGTGTGGTGGATGTGTCAGAGTCAACGTGGAGGGAGGAGGATGCACTTCCTCCACACTGACAGGGAGTGGTGCAGCTTCACACTGTGGTGAGATGCTTTGGTATTAAAAGAATGAAAGATTTGAGGTACTTCTGATGATCTGTCAGTGCTCACAGGAGTCAGAAGCCATTAGAAGGCAAGTAAAGGGCCCTCTGGAGATGGAAAGTGGTGACAGAGGTTCTCTGGATGGGGGAGGCTCACTCCTGGTTTCTCCACAAGCCTGTCACAGGTTTGACTCATTCCTGTTCCCTGCAGTCTGTCAGGGATTTAGCAAATCTCCTTGGGACACCAAAGTGCTGGTTGAACCAGCACACCTGGTCCTGTTGCTGTCTTGAGCCTAAATTCTTCCTGTGACACTAAACCTCGTTTCTGTAGAAATCTCTGGAAGTGCTTGAAGCTCAAGTGTGCCCTGAGCCCCTCAGAATAACTCACTCGTGTTCCCATACCTGTAGTCTGAAGACCTGGGACCTTGTAATCCATCTTCCATGAGTGAGCCCGTTAGAGATGGGGGTGTCTGTGCTGTGGAGGACTGTGGAGAGGTAACGAGTTCTCCAAAATCTGGGAATGCTGATTAATCCCTCGGACTAAGACTCTCTAACCTCCCAGGCAGGACTGCCTTGCTGGTTAATGCTTCTGGCTTCCTCTAACACGGTTTCATTGGACTTCCTCTGGTTAATGCATGGCATTCTCCAGTCCCCTCGTGTCCCTGCTGGGGCCAGACCTCAGGATGGGGTTGTAGTTGTCACCTCTGGGCCTTTCCTTTGGCATGTGGGATGTGTATCACGGGGTGGAACTCGGTGTGTTCTCTCTTTGGGGTGCCCTGTATTGCTCTGTGTGTCACCGGTGCGGAAACACGGAGACTTGAAAGAACGTGGAGCCTTGTCCCAGCCCTGGCAGATCCAAGGCACAGCCCAAGGGCCTGGAGTGCTGCAGGCTGTGATGTGATAGAGTGAATGCAGGTGACAGGACTGTAGGTCTGGAGTCAGGGCGGGGGGTGGTGGTGTCACCGTGTCCCATGGGCCGAGCAGGAATTTGCACTTTGATACTTCCAGATTTAGGTGTTCCCACTGTGCCTCTCATGACACAGGAGCTATTTCGTGTCTCTCATGTGTCACTGGAGCTCTGGGGATTGGGACTGGCTGGAAGCTGCAAGCAAATCATGGATATGGGCTGTGAGGGCTTTCCTGTGCCTCCTGCATGTTCACAGAAATGCAGGAGTAAAAATAACCTGCCCAGTTTAACCCAGTTTGGTGCTGAAACCTTCCTAATGTACGCTTTGGAGCACATGCAGGGATTTCAGACCCTTTGGAAGGGAAGAGTGCCCTGTCCACCTGGCAGCCAACTGCTCCAGAGGTCTGAGCAGGCAGAGGATGTGGAGTGGTGCTGCTGCTCCAGCTTTTCTCCTCTGAGTTTAGAGCAGCCAGAGCCTGTGCCTGTTGCCTGTGGCATTGATGATGATTGTGTTGGGAGTGTTTAATTCATTATCCAGTGACCTTTTTGCATGAATCTTAGATTGGCCCAAAAATCCAAATATAAAATGTCAGGAAGGAAACATTTGCATCCAATTTTAATTTTATTTGAGGAGTTTGAAGAGTGAAGTCATTTGATGTGCAGTGAGAAGAGAGGAGCAGAACAAAAGTTCTTCCCCTTTTCCACACTCCCTTGCTCAGGAGGGACCAGGAGAGGTTTCTGAAGAGATGTGTGTTCCTATTAAACTCTTCTTGCTTCATGCTGTGCTTGAGCCTAAAATCTTACGCAGCCGACGGCGAGGAGGTGCAGCAGAAGCAGAACCCTTCAAGCAGCCTTGAGCTGTGGGTGTGGTGTCTGACCTCCTGCAGAAGGTCCTTGCATCAAGCCCTCAAAAACTTCGGGTTGCATGTATGGAATTGGTATTGCATCATCTACTTTAACTTAAAAGGAAGTGGATGAGTTCAGTGTGCTGAGTTTTGTGATGTCACTTTTAATTGTAGATATTCATCTGAGCTGGGGCTCCCTCTTTGGTTCTGTGAATCCCAGAGCGATGCTATGTTACCTTTGCCAGTCAGAAATGTTTTTTTCTTGTAGTCAGGCCCTGGTGGTGTTGTTCAACAGAACCTTACGCTCCAGGACTGTACCCTGTGGTGGGTTCCTTCATCCTGAGTACCCACTGGTGGATGGAATCCAGCGATGAGAGTGCTGAGCTGTCTCTGGGTGGTAGCTGCAACAGCCTAAAATCCACACTTGCCAATTGCTGGTGGTAAAAATCTGCTGTTGTGGTACAACGTGGCTCATTCTCAGGAAAATTCCGGAGGCAGAGGCTGTTTGTACCCCCTGGGGCAGCTGCCTTGTGCTGCAAGTGTTGTTAACAGGAAGAGCTGAGCCCCTTGGGTAGGAAAGCAGAGAGTCCATGTCCTCAGTGACGTGGCTACCACCAGGGCAGCTGTGCTGTGGCTGAAACATCTGCATCCTTCCCTTAATTTGAGATGTGTGCTGAGAGGAGCACCAGGCGGGGATAGTGCTGGAGTCCTGGTTCAGAGATGCTCATAAGGAATTCAGCAGAGTCATCCCTCTGCTCATCTCTTTCCCTGATGTTTTTCACCATTTTCCCCACAAACAGCTTGTGTTATATTTGGAAATGGTGTTTCAGCTTGCTAACAGCCACTGAATATGAAAAAGCAGAAGAGAGGGTTGCCAGTTGACAGGGATCTTTTTTTAATTTGGAAAATATGTCTTAGGGAGCCACTTTTCCATAGAGATGTGTGATGGTTGTGCTCTGACAAGTGAGAAAATGGTGATTGTAGCCTGTTTTGTCTTTGGGGGAACACGTGTAGTTGATAATCCAGAATTTTGTGGTCTCCTGAAAAAATGAAACTAGCAAAAGATTGGTTAAAAACATTGCCTGACCTTCGTGTGAAGTCCTGTGCTAAATGAGCCCAAGGATTGTGAATAAATCAGGAGTTACGTAAGTCAGAAGGGGAATGAGAGGGCTGAATGAAATCTGAATTCAACCACTCTAATGATTTCTCTTGGAATGAGTATTTCCCATTAAGTTAAAGTAGTATTATGAAAAGCCAGGAGACTGACGTGCAGAAGTGGGATAATTTGAATTGTACATTTGAAAATATTTTTATAAGCTCTTTGCCTTTTCCCTGTCAATTCTTTTGACAAGTCTTGTTTTAAAAAAAATTATGCTGAAAACTTCTGGGTTTTTTTTTTTTCCTTTGGACTCGTGTGTTTAATATGAAGTAATAGTACTTTAGAGGTATATCTGCAAGACTAAACCCAGTGGTTTAATCTCATTTCATTTGACCAGGGAAAACTGAGTTGGTTTTCCTGCTGCTCCCTGGGTTGTAGCAGGGGCTGGGGAGAATGGGCAGCTCTGCAGGGAGGGTTTGGAGAGGGCAGGAGGAAGGTTTGATGTTTATATGGCCATATGGAAGGGACTCTGAGGAAGGATTGACCAGCTCTGGTGAGCAGGTCCAGCTCATCCTTAGCCAGTCTGGGTAATAACTGTAATTATTCAACACAGTTTTGCCTCTCTGAAGTTCTCTTTTAAGTAAACATTCTTGCCTGATTGCAGCCTTGACCCTTTAAAACCAGCCCCAACACCAGTACAGAAGCAGTTACAAGTTTCCCTACACCACAAACTGTGTCCTATATGATTGCTTTTAAACATACCAAGTTATCGATTTACTTCACATTCCCACAGTATTCCCAAGACTGAGATTATCCTGATCTTTTGTGGTATCTCTGAGAGGTGAATCCCAGTCTAGTGCTTTGCTATGGCAACAGATAACAGACATTTTGTCATGGCAGAGCTGCTGCTCAGTGTTTCTGTTGTGAATCAAACAGCTCAGGTAACGTGGGGGCTCAGTGTAGCACTGGGTTTTCTGTGTTTTCTCCTCAGGGGCTGGGGCAGCTCATTCAGCACTTGGTTTTTGTGATGAAAATGCTCAGAGTGACACCAAGTTTCAGGGTGGGTGGCTGCTGGTCTGTACTGGGCCTTGGATTATCTCCAGTACTTAGGAAATAGAAGCAGCAGGTGGTTCTGCTTAGGGAGGGGACGTCCCTTTTGGGGCAGGTCCTTGCAGTGGCAGGAACTTTCCCTGTAGCCTTCGGTCCTGAAGAAATGCCTTCTGTTCCCTGATCCCTCTTCCTACTTAGTAATAACGTCCTTCACGTTTGCTTATGTTTTAGCCAAGTTTTGGCCTTGTTTCGGCATAACTGTTCTGGAAGGGCTGCTTGGATCTTCCTGGGGAGCAGTTCTGCTGATGTAATGCTGCGAGGAGAGGGCAGGGCCATGTCCATGTCTTGGGAGCTCTTGGCAGAGCTGGGAACCCTCCCTGCATCCTTGTTCCTTCCACTCAGGCTTAAAGCAATAAACTTGCACAGTGTGTCGGGGCAGTGCTGTTCCTGTTGATCAAGGTGTGCCCCAAACTGATTGTATAAATTGTCCTGGTGACACAGGGAGCAGCAATTAAAACTGCTTTGGGTTTATTTTATCCTTTCATGAGCATACCTAGCTAGGTAGTAAAGTCAGGGAAATCAAATTTGTTAGAAAATGCTAACATTCAGTTCCTCCATCAAGCTGTATTATTGTTGCATGGTTTTCAATTAAAAAAAAAGCACAAGTGGGTTTGTGCTCTGACTTGCAGATTCTGTGAGGATAAATATAGTCAGCACTCCCCCCCCAGTATCACTACAGTGCAGTTCTCCTTTGGCACATTCTTCCCTAAATCTGTTCAGAAAAGGGAAAACATTCCCTCTTGGTCCAAGGGATGAGCAGGGTGGAAGAGCAGAAGCGCCTGACAAGTGCTGGAAGCTGCACAGAGCTGCAGGTGAAGGCATGATCCCGCAGCTCAGGCAGGAAATATTCTGTCCCTGGCAGCCCCTGGGGTGATCCCTGGCTGCGGATGGAGCCGGATCTGAGGCCCCGTTCCAGGGCAGTGCCAGGTGGCCGCAGGTGCTGCCTTTGCTGGATGTTCTCGGGCTGCAGGGAGCAATAAACAGAGCTTTGACCAGTCGAGCAACTGAGATCAGTCACAAATGTGATCACTTGGCAGCTGCACCGTGGAGAAATGAGCCCAGGGTTTGAATTCCAAGGTCTTGAATCCTGGCGCTGTCACCCGCTCGCCAAATGGCTTCAGCTCGGCTCTTAATGTGTTCTCCATTTGTTGGATCCTCTGATCTTGTGGAGGCAGACGGTGGATGTGTGTCAGGCCTGTGAACACGGAACAATGAGCATCTGAGGGAATGAGGGGTGTTAGATTTCTTTCTGGGTTTTGGAGCTTTGTAATAAATACAAGAAAATACAGGAAGGGCAGATAAAAATGTTTAACAGTGCCTTTATTCATTAGGCATGGAGTGGTTTGGCAGACTTACCCAAGAAATAGCTGTGAACACTCTCTTATCTTCTTGTATCTTAACATGTCCTCACGGGAACCTCTGTCCTGGCATGGATGAACGTTTCCATGCTTGTGTTTGCAACACAAATCATTGCAGTGGTTTTAAGAGTGATATTTTCATGTGAACTTAGCTTAAGAAACCTGGGTGCTGCCATCACACGCATCATCACTGCTGTGTCGAAACCCCCCAGACCACAGACCTAAAGGGAGGTTTGCTCAATGCCTCAGTGGCCTTTGGGGGAAGCAATTGCCTTCTTGTTTGCTTTTGGAGGTGCAAGATCCTTCCCTCGATTGCAGGTGGTGAGTTTGTGTTGCTTGAGTGGGTGTAGCCGGTGAAATCTGAAATCATTGCGCTTTCAATGCCACGTGTTTATTGTGACAGGCAGCCTTCTCCTGGCTTAGAATGAGGCCTTATGGCCCTTTGTGCTGGTGCAATGGAAAAGCAGTTTTACTAAACTGGGACAGCTGAGTGCAGGGAAGGGAGTGGTCGTGGCCATGCATGACCTGCCTCGTTCCTGCCTTAAATCAGACCAGACCCTTCAGCCCTCTCCACTTACCAAGATGAACACAGACAGCAACTCTTGTCTCTGATTTCTATCTTAAATCAACCAGGAATTGTGTCTTGCTCCAGTAACTTCCATGTTGCCCTTTAATCCATTGCTCAGTCCTTGGGGTTGGGCTCTTTTTTGACCCAGACTTCACTTCATGCCTTCCCTGCAAAAGTTCAAGCTCTGCTTGGTGCCTCAGTGTCAAACCTCAGCTTGGTTTTCTGCAAGTGTCACCCTTGGCTTGTGTGTCTGTGAAGTTTTGAGCTCCCATTGGAAGTTTTCCATATGATTGGGGTGTTTACAACTTGACTTTCTCTCGTCATTTCTCCCCTGCTTAGTAAGGATTAAATTCACAGCGCAGTTTTTGTGTTCTTGGAAAACACTTTCTCCTCTTTGCAACTTTGTTTGCCACTGAGGATGATGGACCTTTGTTTGAATCTCCTGATTGTTTCGACCCCTTCCAGAGATCTGACATAAACAGGATGAGCTCACAAATCTAATTCCCAAAGGGGACCGGGATTAAAGGTTGCCCTTGTTTGTTTATTTGCTTCTTGCAGCAACTGGGAATGAGTGTGGTAATGTGGTGTCATTTTTGGCCAGTGAGGAGCACCCCAGGTTTATGCACCACTGGAAATGAGTGGATTTTCTCCCCTCTCCCCTTTTGATGGACTGATTGAAGAATCTGAATTTTCAACAGGACAGCTCTTGGTTTCTCTTAGACTCTTAGGGAGCCCAGTACTAACCCATGTCCCCAGGTGCCACATCTGCATGGCTTTTAAATCCCTCCAGGAATGGGGACTCTGCCACTGCCCTGGGCAGCCTCTGTCTGGGCTGGACAGCCCTTTCCATGAAGAAATTTCCCCAATATCCAACCTAAACTTCCCCTGGCACAATTTGAGGCTGTTTCTTCTTGTCCTGTCATTTGTTCCCTGGGAGAAGAGACCAACCCCTACCTGGCCATATCAAAACATTCCCAGGAGTGTTTAGAGCTTGCAAAGTCCTCATCTTTCAAAATGCAACTCATCCGTGAGCACAGGAACTCCTCCCTATCTGATCCTTCCCAGACAGTGCAGTGAAGGTGAGCTCTGTCCCTGTGGATCCATTCCTGCAGGTGTGGGTCACTGGCTCCAGGCACCTGTTTCTCTTCCAGAGCCTGCAGTGGGGTTTGTAGTGACTGAACAAACCAACCCTTATCCACCAGAGAAGCTGTGATGCGGTCACAGAACTGCCCAGTGCTGCCTGCACACAGCTGAGGGATAGTCCCTCTCCAGGAGCAGCTAAAACCCCCTGCACGGTTGTGTCTTACTGTGGTTTTCAGTTGCAGCATAAAGATAATGAATGAGAAGAAATCCTCCATGTCCAACAAGATCAGATCCTGTTCTCTGTGTCCTCTGGAGATGTTTAGTTTATGAAATTCTCTGGTGACGAGTGTGATATCAGTCAGTCCTCTAGGATTGCATCCTGCAAAGCTTGTACCTGGGGGGAATTTCTATGAAGATGTCACCAACACAAGCAGGATTAAGGCTGTTCTGTTACTTCCGTGGCGCTTACACGCTGTGCACAAGGGACACACTGAAATAGATTTGATTGAATTATGGTAACATAGAAATTTGGGGTGCATCTCTTTTTCATCCTGTTAATTTCTGAGTGTCTGTTTAACAGACAAGCTTATCTGTTGGGATAGGACAGGGGATAGGGGTTATAAACTAAAAAAAGGATCACTTTACATTAGATACTGGGAAGAAATCCTTCCCTGTCAGGGTGGGGAGGCCCTGGCTCAGGTTGCTTAGAGAAGCTGTGGCTTCCCCATCCCTGGAAGTGTCCAAGGCCAGGTTGGACAGGGCTTGAAGCACCCTGGGATAGTGGAAAGTGTTCCTGTCCCTGGCGGGGGGTGGGACTGGGTGGTTTTTAAGTAGCCTCCCAACCCAAGCCTTTTTGGGATTCTGTTGCCATGATGCTGTTGCTGGAGGGAGGAGTTCCCCTGAATCTGCAAATCTGATGAAAACTGTTTTCTGTTTTGACTGTTTAAAAACAGGATAAAACATGGGCTCGTGTTGACAACGCCAGCGTTTCCAGGCAGGCTCAGATGGCAGGTCCAGCTGGCACATTCCCATCCAAAGAGCAGAGCAGCATCGAGTCCATGTCCAGAGCCAGAGCATGGCCCTGAACCCGCCGTCCTCTGTGTATCTGATACCAAAGTCCTGCAGCCTTAGGATGAGCTCTTTTCCCAAAATTTATTAATTTGTAGCACTGCGGGGAAGTATTTGCTTGTATCCAATAACTTTGTGCAATTAAAAAGGAAGGAATTTGGAGAAGCCTGCCTGGCCACGTGCTGTCTGCTCCCTCCTATTCCCTGCCTGCTCCCTGCCTGCTTCCTACCACTGCAGGGCTCTGGGAAGAGGGTGGCTGTTGGGGGCTGTTTGGGGCTGAGCAATTTTTCACAAGCTGGGAGAAAGGTTTTCCTATTCCTTGGGTCAGAGGAAAGCAACACAAGTACAGCTGGTCAGTTTGGGAATCCCATTTCATTTCTGAGTTCATGGAATCATTACAAACCTAATTTACTTTGAGATTGGGTTTTCTAAGGTGCGACTCTTGTGTGAGCTGTTTATTCTTTCCATCCTGCTGGAGGTTCCTGCTCTGTCCTCTCCACAAGATTTTCCCTGTGTGTGGAAGTGTTTTATGCAATAACCCTCTGTGATTTGGGGTCTGCAGCCTGTGCAGTGACCAGTCTGTGAAGGAGTTTGTGACCTGCCTCAGAAAGAAGATGAATGTTGTGGGATGTAGGGGGTTGGGACAGGGACACAGCTGTGTGTCCTGCAGGATTTTACCCTTGGAATTAGCCGTCCATGTGGCACTGCTTGCAGCCCTGCAGAGTGGCAGGAAGTGTGGAAATTCTGGGCCTTGGAAGCTTATTTTCCCTTCCAAGCATATTCGTGTACAGGAAAGGCTCAGCAGGGCCTGCACACATGGGAGGCTCCTGACGTCCAAGCCCTGTTTACATGCTGGGAGAGATCCCATTGCCATGCCCAGCAGTAGGATAAATTTTCTTGAGGAGGTTCTTTCAAAGGAGAACTTAGAGCTTAAATTCAAAAGTTTCATTTCCCCTTTGGCTGCTCCCCGTGTCCCACCTGGCAGCCAGCAGGTGAGAGTGGCCCTGAGCCTGTCCACGTCCCTCCATTGTGGCTTTCCTTGGACACAGAGTGAGACCGCCCCAGTGCCCAGCAGCGTGTCCTGCTGCCCCAGCCAGGTTCAGGGGGATCCATGTGGGATTGGCACTGCTGCCATAGCTGTGTGATGTGCCTGGACGTGCCACTTGTCACCTGGATGTCACCCCGTGGTGTTCTCATAATGAAGTGATAGTTCAGTTTAAAACAAAGGCCTCTCTTTTCGCACGGAAATCTCCTCTTACCTGCAAACAGAGCTCCTTTTGACCCAAAATATTTGTGATTTCTTTAAGATCCTGATTTGTTTCCTTTTTAAACTGCCTGCTTACATGTGCCTTGTGCCTCCTTGGAGCGGGGCCGTCACCTGGAGCTCTCCCAACACCCAAAAGAGTCACAGCTGCTCCGATGGCTCCCTGGTTCCGCAGGGCAGAGCACGGTCATGGGGTGGAGGGGTGAGCAAGAAGCCTCCTGTTGTTTTTTTTAACCCATCCTCCCTGCCAAACGGCCTATTTTCTGCCCCTAATGGTTTCTGCCTAACAAATGGTGTTTCTTTTTTACAGCGTTATGATCCTGGACTTGTTGTGGTGATGGTAAACTTAGCAGTGGTAATTTTTTATTTTCAGACTGAATTACTCCTTTTGTCATCAGTGCACCAATGTTAGGCTTACTTTCTCTGTTGTAGCCATCATCCTTCTGCTTGGTCTTTCATTTTCCTTTCCTTTCCTTTCTTTATGCACACTTGTCTGATCCTTGTTCATTAAAGGGTATTGCTAAGAAGGGATGTTTCTGTTTGTGTTAGAACTGCCAAAATCAGTTTAAACATAAATTTTTAATACTGTCCAAACTTGATTTTTTTTTCCCCCCCAACACGATGGGCACTAGCACTTGCTACTGCAATTTCCAAATAGATTTTCAATTTAAAAAAACCAACCCAAAAAACTTTGACTGCCTTAGAAGGCAAAAGTACTGATGCATTGTTTGTACACAGGGGTTTACCAGGGCAATGAGGCTGCATCGAAAGATCTCAATTGCTGAAGAAACAAAACAAAAACAAACCAAAAATACCCAAATCAAACCAAAACAAAAAGAAAAAAGCTTGAAAAAAATTAAATAATAAATTGTTGGCACGTGGTGCCAGCCATTCCATTTGGGTTCACCACTTACGAGTAAATCCCTGGCTGAGACGTTATGAAAGTGATATTGCACTTAGGAAGTCATTTTTATAACCTGTCTTTAATTTGGTCCTTTTGCTAAAAATTGCAGTCACTGCTTACTGTATTATACCATTGGGCGTAAGAGAAACCTTCTCAAATGGTGAGCACTTAATATCCGAAGGAAAGCCCAATCCAAACTATTTCAGATCGATGTGATCACTGATTTTGGACCTGATGGTTACCTGCCTGTCAAATTCCTGGGCATATCAACAAAACCATAAAGCAACTAACTAAATGGATTTATTTCTGAATAAAAACACATCTGTACTTCAAGGTTCAAAAGCCCCTCTGGGGCTGTGGCTTTGGCAGGAATTGGAGCTGATGCTGGCAAAGAGTTCACACCTATCCAGGTTTTCTGAGGCAGTTTTAAAGACTTCAACCTTTTGCACATGTGGATGGCAATGAAATCTTTTTGGCATGACTTCAACCTGTTGATCTTTTAGCCCAAAGGTATAATACCTGTGTATGTGTGTATAACAAAACAGTTGTTTACACCAAACAAGAGCAATAATAAGGGAAGTAAACATTCTGTTTTTTCACTCAAGGTTTGCACCGGAGAAGGTAAGTACTCTGTCAGTGGGTTACATCACAACCACCAGTGCCAGTTGTGATGTAAAAATCAAAATAATAATAATTTTAAATAAAATTAAAAAAAAAAAAAAGCTGTGGTAGTAAAGTGCTTGTCTGCCCCATTTTGCTTTGTTTGGCTGGTTATGAGTGGATTAAAGATACGTTTTTTTAAAAAAAATAAATCTCCAGCATAGTTTGATTAGTTCAAAGTCAATTTTCTTCGCAACCAGTCCTTTTCACAGCTTACAGGTGACACAGCGGCTGCCAGAGCATCGCTCCGAGGGCTGGGGAGCAGGGCCCAACCACCTGGGCTGGGTGGTTGGGATGAGGGAAGATTGGCTTCTGTGCCATCCTTCTCCTCAGCATTCCTTCTCCTGGGGAGGGATAAAAGCTGGTGGGAGGAAGGCTTCCACATCCTTTACAGGGAAGTTCTAATCGATTATTCATGAGTTGGAACAGTAAAATGTATTTAGCAGCTTCTTCACTCGTATGGGAAGATGAGGAGCCTGATGTGGAAGCCTGAGGGGAAGGCTTATGTCTCAAGTTCTGTTATCAGCCCTGCCCCAGGACTTGTCATGGGGGAACATGAACCACAAGAAGCTGTGACGTGGCCGGTGAACATTCAGAAAACCATTTCTCAGGCCAGGGGTGCGGGGTCGGAGCTGGCACAGGGTTGGCTGTAAGCTGTGAGAATGGCTCGTGTTTGGTTCACTGTAGCTTTCTGGTCTCTGCACTCCAAGGCAAGATCTCTAACCACCCAAACCCAATGTGTACAGCGAGCTGTGGTGCTGGGCTGCTGCTCACCCCTCTCTGTGTGTTCCTCTTCCAGGGAGGACGGATCCCATCCCTATCGTCGTCAAGTACGATGTCATGGGCATGGGCCGGATGGAGATGGAGGTGAGCTCACCTGGCCCCCTACCCCCGTGGGGCTCCTGGGGAGGGGGTGGGAAAGACATTCCAAAGTGAGAGTTTGTGCACCCAAGATAAAGAACAACTTGTTCTTAAATCAGCACAGTAAGAAAACACTTCCCCTCAAAATGCATCCTCTGTTTATCCCTGCGAACCCAGGTTCTGGGATCTGGATGCTTCCCAAAATCCCTGGGCTCTGGGATTTCACCTCCCCAAAGTTGAGGCTGCCGTGGGCCTGCCAGGGACGCTCCACTTCAGGGGGATTAATGACTTGTTTTACACTTGGGATGGCAAACAGGGAAAGTAAAATACGACGTGCAGAGGTTCTGTTTCAAACCCCATCGTCGTTAAGTTGCGCATTCTGGCAAATTTAATACTGCAAAGTATTTATGGGCCAAATTGCATCTCTTCCCTGTTTTTTTTAAAACAGCTCGACTACGCCGAGGATGCCACAGAGCGGAGGCGAGTGCTGGAGGTGGAGAAGGAAGACACCGAGGAGCTGAGGCAGAAATACAAGGTACAGGGAGAGGGGCATCAACATCAGAGTGTCCGTGGGCTGGTTGGGACTGAGCTCTTCTCGTTCTGCTGCAGCCGTGGTGGTAGGAATCCAGTGTTCTTGGGTTTTGTCATGGTTGAGAAGATTTATACTTTAACAAACTGGTTATTCACTTCCTGGCATCAGCCTTGGTGCTTGTTTAGCTGCTGAAGAGCCCCAGGACAGCAGCAGGGCTTTCTCTGTGTGCTTTGCTCCTGTTCTGGAAAGAACAGTCCTGGGGTAAGCAGGACATTTCCTTCCCTGCACCCAGGGCTGCCAGATTTTTCCAGTGAACGTGCCACATGAGTACAAAACCTGCAGCTGCAGGTGGTAGAGGGGCATTTACCAGCTGGGAGGGGAGGAGATCTTGTGCTGAGTGAGCAGTGAGAAGTGAATTATGATATTGCATAAATCCTGCTTGCTTTGGAAAGGTAGGACATGGCTCCAGCTTGGAGCAATCACTGGGCTGTAGCTCTTTGGAAGAATTGCTCAGGCAGCATTAAAAAAAAAAATTCCGTATTTCCATGGGATTTACAAAACCTGTGGGCTTATTTTGTAAGCCAAAGGCTGATAAAAATGAGCTGAGGTGTTGGGATTGAGCGTGATGTGCTGGAGAATTCTTGGATTAGCGGTAACCGGGTTCTCTGTGGAGACATGGTCCTTTAATCCACTCTTCCGCTTCCCAGCCCCTACAGTCCCTCAGGTCTTAGGAAAGCCTGCTTCTTCAATTGTCCTGAGATTTGGGAAGTACCAGGGCTGAGGAAAAGCCTGAGACATCCAAATGAAGTGTCAGTCTTGCATAAATTTTAATTCTTTGAGAAATAATGGGAAAGCAGTTTCAATGCCATTAAAATTAAACATAACCTCGGCAAATCTAAAATTCCATTTCCCCAGCTGAACAGTTAATTCTTCAGGCAGTTTGTTCAGCTATGAAAATTTATAGCCTCCTTTCCTCATTTTTGTTTTTTTTTTCTTGAGACCTTGACTTGCTTGGAAAGTGAACTGCAGGTGTTTGGGTGCCCAGAGGGGATGTGGACTCCCCATCCCTGGAAAGGGTGGATGGGGCTTGGAGCAGCCTAGTCTAGGGGAAGGTGTCCCTGCCCATGGGAGGGGTTGGAACTGGATGGGCTTTAAGTTCCCTCCCAACCCAAACCATTCTGTGATCCTAAAGTTCTTGATGTTTACAATTATCTTTCCAAATGCAGCCAAACCTGTGTTGCTCTGAGACTGTTTTCTCTTACTGCCCTTATCCAGCCCCAGTTTTTTTCAGGAGCTCTGGAGCAGGAGCAGTCTCTCCCAACTCCAGTGGGGTTTTATTAGCTGGGTTCATCCTTAGCCCCTTGCATTTTGGTATCGCTCTGTGGAAAATCTCTGCAGCCGTTACTTTCTGCTGCTCCACGGGAGGCCTTTATGTAACCGCCCACGGCGGCGCATCCTGATCAGCCATTCCGGGAGCCTCAGAGGAATTTCGGAGAACTCTGCAGCCAAGAAATGTTTTTAAATTCCTTTCTTTTGTATAGATTCTGATCATTCAAATGGCTGCTTCTCATTGTTCAGCCACAGGATGCTTGCTCAAAAAAACCTACACGTGGTGCAGGAAGCTTGTCTGGGATTCAGAGGAACTTGAAACGTCCGTGTTCTGTGGAGCTCACGCTGCTCTGTTTTCCTTTCTTGTCTTCCTGGGGACCTGCTTCAGGCTCTAAATGCCAGATTTGTTGACTTTTTTCTTTTTTCTTCTTAACAAGGGCATCTGGTAATAGATGGAAGCAGGAAGTTGCTTCCTTTTTTATGTAGAAGGTGAACAGTGCTTTAAATTGAAAACAATCCCAAGCATGAGCACTAAAATTTTTCAGATACTTTTTTTCTCTCCTCGGGTGTTGAAATTTTTATGCAAGTTTCGCATCATATAAAACATGCTCAGTAATACTATTTTAATGCAATTTTGATGTGGTAACTGGGAGATAAACCATATTGCCTTGAACAATAGCTGAAATTCAAAGGAAAAACCTTTCATACTTTTCTGTCTTAAATGTTTGCTGCCTGCTTTTGCTAAGAAAGGAAACTTCCCATAAGAAATTTGTATTAAAGATGGAAAAAAAGACCCTTAAGTGCTTTTCCTCTGATGTTAGGCTGTTTTTTTATGTAATTTCTCTTTATTCCAGTTGAAATGCCTGTGGTCAATGGCTATATGGGGAGTGCTGCTGTGAGTACAGTGGGCTTTGTGATGCAGCATTTGTAGCTGATTTTGAGTAAAAGCTTCCACCTCCTCAGGGTAAACCTCCCCCAGCGAGCTTGTGAAGAGTGGTGATGTTTTATTAATTCTGCTGGTGGGGCTGTAATTGATACAGCCTGGCAAGAGGAAGCAGCAGCTTAGCCCTGAGGTTCCTGTGTCTCAGCATCAGGTGCATTTCAGAGCCCCCCAGGTGTGGATCAGCCCTGGGGACAGCACAGGCTCCTTCTACACCTGGATTTCCAGCCAGTACAGCCGCTGGAGGGACTGGGATTTCCCCACTCCCAGAGCTTGATGCATATTCAGAACCTGTAGCAGAAGAGGGAAGGATGTTGCCAGTTGAGACACCTCATCTCTGCCTGGAGGTTTGGTTTTCCACCTATGCAAATGTTCAGTTATAGAAGGAAAAAGACCCTGTCGGTGCCCCCAGGCTGTCTCTGTCCCCATGTTCATTAAATGCAGCTCCCTGTGCCTACTGCCAGTGTGGTCACTGTGCTGGAGCCCAGCCTGGTGGAAGCTTTGCTCCTGGGGAGGTTTCACTGGAGTGGATTGGGCTCGGGGGGCTCTGAGTCATTCCCAGCTTGAGCTGTGTTCCTCCCTCCTGAATTCAGGCAGCCAAAGTGAGATCTAGCAGAAATCCGTCAGCACTCAGAATGGAGGAGGTGTCAGCTTCAGAGTTGTACGGGTCTGTTCCAGAGGCAGGGATCCTCCTGGGTGTGGTGCCGGTGTGTCTCTGCGGTGGCTCAAGGCTGTGAACCTCTGCTTGGAGCACAGACAATCCAGGAGGCTCCCCTGAGGCAGAGCTGCCTTCCCCAGCAGCACTGCAGGCCTTGTTTTAAGCAGTCTCCTTTTAGTGATACCTCTGCTGTGACCAGGTGATGCTCTGGGTAAGAAACAGAGTGAAGGTCAGTAGCGTTGCAAAGTTCTGGAATTCCACCTGGGAATTTGCAAAGGCTGCTCAGCTTCGTAAGCTGAGTTCAACAAGGCCAAGTGCTGGATCCTGCACTTGGGTCACAACAACCCTTTGCAGCACTCCAGGCTTGGGCAGAGCAGCTGAAAAGCTGCAAAGTACCTGGAGATGCTGGTCAGTAGTGGCTGGACATGAGCCCAGGTGTGCCCAGGTGGGCAAGAGGCCAATGGCCCCTGGCCTGGATCAGCAAGAGTGTGCCCAGCAGGACCAGGGCAGTGATTGTCCCCTGGCTGGCACTGCTGGGGCACCTTCAGTGCTGTGTCCAGTTCTGGGCTCCTCATGACAAGAAGGATGTGGAGCGTGTCCAGGGAAGGGAACAAAGCTGGGGAAGGGTCTGGAGCAGCAGGAGCAGCTGAGGGAGCTGTGGGGGTTCAGCCTGGAGAAAAGGAGGCTCAGGGGGGACCTTCTGGGTCTCCACAACTCCCTGACAGGAGGGGACGGCCAGGGGGGGTCGGGCTCTGCTCCCAGGGAGCAGGGACAGGACAAGAGGAAATGGCCTGAAGTTGTGCCAGAGGGATGTTCAGGTTGGACATCAGGAGGAATTTCTCCATGGAAAGGGTGATCAGACATTGGAGAGGGCTGCCCAGGGAGCTGGTGGAGTCCCCATCTCTGGAGGTGTCCAAGGAAGGACTGGATGTGGCACTCAGTGCTCTGGGCTGGTGACAAGGTGGGGATTGGTCACAGGTTGGACTCGATGCTCTTGGAGGTGTTTTCCAACCTCAGTGATGCTGTAATAAATAACATCACTGATGCACACTAAGTTTTTCTTCAGCACTATTTTTCCTTAAAGGACTAACTCATCATCTCCCAGTCTGTTTTACAGGACATTTAAAAGAAGCATTTTCTTGTTTATTTTTCAGGACTATGTTGATAAAGAGAAGGCCATTGCCAAGGCTTTGGAAGACCTCAGAGCAAACTTCTACTGTGAACTCTGTGACAAGCAGTATCAGAAGCACCAAGAGTTTGACAACCACATAAACTCTTACGACCACGCTCACAAGCAGGTAACCAAGTGTTGATAGCACAGTTCATCAGTTTGATGTTCATCGTGGTGGTCTTGTTTGTGGTTAATACTTGGAGTTTCCCTGGTGTATCTGTTTTCCTTATTGGTCCAGGAATAGGTGTTTTATGTCGCTGGGTAAGATTTTTATGCCCATCGTCCATTTAAAAACACAAAACAATAAAAGACCCCCCCCAATCCCCACTCCATGGCTGGCATCAAGGAGCCCTGATTCTAAAAGGCTGTTAAAAGACTGTGCTGCTGTTGGACTGGGAAGAGTACACATGGATACGGATGGCTCCCAGTTTGCTTTTAGCATAGTACAGCTTTGGGGAGTGATGGTGCCCCACGTGTGAGCATTTGAGTACCTTAGTCTGTGTTCTGTCAAGTTACTGAAAACAGACCAGGAAATAATGGGCTGTGTCAAAGGGATCCTAAGAGAGGAGTACTTCCCAAATTCTGTAACTCTCAGGAGAAGGTGCATTCAGAGTCTGTGGAGCTGGCTCTGTTCCCAAGGCAGGCATGTACTGTAGTGTCTACAGGGTGCTTCATGCTGCACAGTAAGTAATACAAGTTCCTGTGTTAGCCTGATCTGTTTGACCATTTAAGCTGCTAAATGAGATGTAACTCCACAGCAGATAGCAGTGCTGGGCTCCTCCAGGGCTGGAATGGCTCAGAGGAGGGGTTTGATGTTCCCAGTCATAAATTCTAACAACACAATCATTAAAATGCTGGTAACTCGAGGGGGATGTGCTGTAGAGTACTAGAGCTTGCAAAATAGCAGTGAACAACAGCTTAAAAACAAGAATTTGACTTCAGAGTGTGATTTTTGTGTGTTTGTATTAAGTGTAGGAAATGATAGAGAATCTACTTTGAACTAAGGGAGTCTTGTCAGGCGTTCCCATGGCAGGGCAGTTTGGGTTCTGTGATGAAGAGGGTTTGGTAGAATCAAGAGCAGAAATTCATTCATTCTCTTGGGCAAAGGGGTGGTTTTGGCCGAGCTCAGTCGTGACACC
Organism: Ptilonorhynchus violaceus; assembly: GCA_013397565.1. Lineage (NCBI taxonomy): Eukaryota > Metazoa > Chordata > Aves > Passeriformes > Ptilonorhynchidae > Ptilonorhynchus > Ptilonorhynchus violaceus. The sequence goes on along the minus strand of VZRJ01009279.1, from coordinate 26,337 downwards.
CGAGAGCAGAGAACTTCCTTGGAAGGTTTCCACCAGTTGGGCTGAAACCCGAGTGCAATGACCTGCATTTCTCTGGGAGGTGGAAGGACCTGTTTGTGTCACATTCTTGGTGTGCTGATGCCGTGGGATTCCGTGAACTCCTGCTCCAACCCTTGGTGACTAATGGGGCACTGACGTGAGGCTGGCGAGGCTCAGAGCTCTTCCAGCAGCTGGCGATGCTGTGGAGGAGGAAAGCAACCTGTAGAAAGCAACCACCCCTCGTTGGTATAAAAGGAGTCATCAGCAGGAGTGGCCTGAGAAAAAAATGTCTTGTGGACACACAGGGTGGGGTCATCTCATCAGTACAAAGAATTTGGACGTTGCTTGGTACTGCTGATTATTTTGAGAGGAATTATGTTCTTGGATAATTCCATTCATTGCAGTCACTTCAGGCAGGCTTGGGAGAAAATGAGCCTCCAACTCTGGCTGCATCACCCAGCATTAATTTCTAGTTACAGAGGGATTTAAACAAAGAAGCAATCATGCTTTGCTTAGGGAAAAAATTGCTTGTCCAGCTTTGTCAGGCTGAAGTGTGTGTGACCCCGTCGGGTCAGCGTTCAGGGAGTGAACTTGAAACCCCCGAGACACAACGAAGGTGAATTTGCATAAGTAACATTATCTCACTGCTCTGTTCCCTCCTCCTCAAGGGAGGCTCATTTCTAGCAGTCCAGTCTACATTTTAAAATAGTTAAAAAAAAAAAAAAAATCTGTGCTTTTTATGTGTTGCATATTGATGTTTCGTAGTTTGTCTCTTTGGACAAGAAGGTGAGGTTGCAGAAAGGTGAGCCTGAAGTTTTTGAGGAAAAACATGAACTTTTCTTAAAAGCCGGTCAGTCAGTTGGCTTTAGTGGAAAGAAAGAGCATTACAGTATCTTAGTTACAGCAACCCAGCTTGGTATACATTATCTGCGATATTTTGTTGTCTCAGTGGTAATTTTTGAGGCAACAGAGCTCGTTTTTGCCTTTTTCTTGGCTCAGTTTCCACAGGATCATTTTTGCTTTTCAGTATTTTTAGTTCCACATCCCCCTGACGTTGAAGTGTTTGCTTATCCCTCTGTGGCTCAGCGAGCATTAGGCTGTCCCTGTAAATAGATGTTCCATCCTCAGATCCCTTTCCACTCCCGAGTTATAAAGACACTGTCTTGTATTCCAGGAAGGAACTCGGGATTATTGCCAAACAGGGATGATAGGTAAGTGTATTGATCCCAACCGGATAAATTTTGGACCCACCAAAATTGTGTCAACACCAAACAATTAAAGGGGAGGTTTATTCTCTTCATTTCCTGACTGTCCTGGTTTCACAGAGCATTTGGCTACATCTGAATCAACCTCAACACCAAGTTTCTCTCCAAAAGGCAGCATTTTTTTTATCTGGGAAAAGAACCTTCCATTTATTCTCCCAAACCGTTGGCCTGTGTCAGTCTCTGTGTTTTCACCACCGTGTTGGAGGTGTGCAGTGTTGTTCTGTAGCTGTTTTTGATTAGATTGGTACTTGAGATGAGAAGTGCAGGTGCTCTAAGGACCAGTCACCCTCTGGCCTGTCCCTCTCGGGGGACTGGAAGCAGCTGGAGTGGGTGCAGATGGCACTGCAGGAGGGACAGTAAGCTCAGTTCCCTCCCAGATCCTTCAGTGAGCAACTGGGAAAGATTGGATCTCATAACTTCTCATACAGCTGCTGATGTCTTTAATGGTGAGGTTTTTTTAGCTGCAGGATCTTGATCTTGAAGGCCTGCTAGGTTATGAAGGGCCCCACCTCTGATGGTGCCCAATCCTGACAGTCAACAAAGTAATAATCAATAATAATTAACAGACAAAAGGGGGTAAATATAGAAAGAAAACTTCTGCAGCTAATGAGGAGCTTGGGTAGTGAAGATGGACCCAGGGTATATCCCTGAAAGTGTTCAAGGCCAGGTTGGACAGGACTTGGAGCAACATGGTCTAGTGCAGGGTGTCCCTGCCCATGGCAGAGGGTGGAACAAGGTGGAGTTTAAGATCTTTCCCAAACCAAACCAGTCTGTGATTGTGATTTTTGTGTTGCTTTCCTGTAGATCCATGATGTCCTGATCCTTGGGAGCTCCCACAGTCCTAGAACACTCTGGACTCAGTGGGATGTGTCCTTAGGGCATTACACCTGTGATGGCTCTTTATTTGGTTTGGGGTTTTGACATCAAGATAAAAACCTTGTGTTAGATTTGTGTGAAGATGAGTGTGGGCCCCTTATCTGGGGTTGTACCCAGTCTGTGTATTCATATCAAATAAAGCTGGATGTGTAGGGCCCAGCACCTGGAGCAGCCTGCGAGAGCTGTTATAGTTGGAATTACCTTGTGTGTCAGTTATGTAGCATTTACAGTCAGCTTTTACTGCGGGGGGTTTTTTAACAATCCAAGAACTTAGAGAATCTCACACCATCACCTCGTTCTGCTCGTGTGCCTGCTGAGGGCTCGAGCTGTTTACTGAGTCACTGACCCAACAGAATCAAAACATTCCCCTTCTGCATTCCCTGTGAAAAACAAACGTGTTCCTGAGTGAACCTGTGCCAGGTTCCCTGGGAGAACACAAACCAGGATTGAAATGCAGGCTTTTATGTAGCTTTTTTTTTCCCCCCTAAGTGTGTGGTGTTTTGGAGGTGTAGGTGATTAATTCTGTGTAGATTCTCTTTGTAAAAGGACAAAGGGAATGTATTTCCATAAAGAAGTTCTTTGGGAAAGAGGGTGGAACTAAGAACTGAAGGTATAGATGTGCAGTTCTCTTTGTGCCCTAATTAGCTGCATCTTTGCTTCTCATGCCAAAGGGGAGGGATCTGTTCAAGCACAATAAAATTACCAAGACAGTCACTGCTGGGGTTGATGAATGCTCTAAATGCAAACCCTGAACTTTGTGGTTTGGGGAGACTTGGCCCTCTGATTTCCAAAACCTTGGGCCTCCAAACACATCTTGAATGGAAGAGAGTGAGGAGAGAATCTCTGAGGTGCTTGGTGTTACGTGGGAGGTTTTTCTACTCCAGAAGTGCTTTACCCTCAAGAAACTCACCAGTTAAAAATAAAGGGGCTACAAGAGAACTGGAGAGGGCCTTTGGACAAGGGCATGCAGTGATAAAACAAAGGGGAATGGATTTAACTGAAAAGGGAGTAGGTTTAGATTAGAAATGAGTAGGATGTTCTTTGCTGTGAGGGTGGGGAGGCCCTGGCACAGGTTGCCCAGAGAAGCTATGCCTGCCCCATCCCTGGAAGTGTCCAAGGTCGGGTGGGATGGGTCTTGGAGCAACCTGGGATAGTAGAAGGTGTCCCTGCCCATGGCAGGGGGGTGGAACTGGGTGGGCTTTCAGGTCCCTTCCAACCCAACCCATTCTATATTTTTCTTAACCCAGTTAAGAAAAACATTGATTCCTCCCAGGGAGAAAATTAAGATAAAATAAAACAGCATTTGCAGGCCATTTCCCCTCTGTTCTTTTCACTTCATTTACAAGCGTGCAAAGAATGTTGATGACCGAAGATAAGCCAGGCTTGTGTTCTCACTTCAATAAAATGATCAAGGTTGCCATCCTTTGAGCTTGTGTTTAATGGTGTCGTTCACTCCCAGAAGCTTTTGGGGCAAAGAATTGAGCAGACATCAAAAGTTCAGAAAGGCAGAAATCTGCTGGCACAGAATGAAAAGTACATTATTATTATTTTATTTAATGGGGGTTGGCAGAGAGTTGAGAGAACAATGGCAGGGGAGGAGGGGGCTCTGATGCCACGGGAGCTGCCTCCTGTCTCGAGCCCCATACGTGGGCCTGGTCTGAACCATCTCCTCAGTGTGAGGTTTGGCATGAAAGACTCAGGTCTTCAGCTCTGGTAGCTCAGTGTGACAACGCTTTTGTGTTGTGGGAATAACAAGGGCTCTTTCTGCTCTCCACTTTTAGGCAAAGAATGTCTGTCATGGGCCTCAGTTCAGTGATGCTGTGTGGCTTTGTCACCTTAAACTGAGAAAATCCATTTACTGCTGGTCCTGAGCCTGTAAAGCTCTGCACCCCAGCTGGGTATGGGGGAGGTCGTACCTGGTGCCATCTCACCTGCAAAATCTGGTGTGTGCTGAGTTTTTTCATGGCCCCAAGCTGCCAGAGCTCCAGGAACGTTTGGACAATGCTCTCAGGCACAAGGTGGGATTGTTGGGGTGTCTGAGCAGGGCCAGGAGTTGGACTGGAGGATCCTTGGGGGTCCCTTCCTACTTAGGGCATTCTGTGATGATTCAGTGGTTTTCCTGTCACAGCAGTCTCTGACTCCTGCTCACCCCCCTTGATTCCCCCACTTTGCTGTGCCTGTGCTGGGCTCTCAGGAGCTTTTCAGGGGTGCTGGAGTGCAGCTGACTGAGGATGATTTGTGAGAATTGTCAGGTACTGGTGGTGGTTGCCAGTTTGGCCCCTCCTGAGCCACACAGGGATCGGGAGATAATCCAGCACTGTGACCTCTTTGTGCTGGAGTCCAGAGGCAGCTGCAGATTTGATACCAAACCTGCTCTTCAGGAGCTCGATTTGCACTCCTGTGAAAATGCGGAGACAAGTTCGGAATTTTGTTAGAAACAAGGCTGGAAACTTAAAATACAATTCTTTGTTCCAAAGCTGAGGGGGGTGGTAGCTATTAATAAACCCCAGGAAGGCTGGAGGTAGTGAAGTACTGCCTACAGCATGTGGAAATCTGGAGAAACTTTATGTAAGTGCTGGTGATTTGTGTCACTGCTGGTCACTGCAGTGTGGCCCTTGCGACAGCTGAAGTAATAAACCAGCAGAATATTCCTTGGCTTTGTGGTCCCCATGATCCTCCAGTTTGCAAATACGTTGCTGCTTAGATAAACCTGCTCTTTCCTCAAAAAACATACTGTCTGTGGAGGAAAAAAATGCCTCCTAATTTTGAAATCCTGTAGTAGCATGAAGCATGTGTTTGATTTAATACCGGTTTGGTGCCTCTCATCCTTTTGGAAAAATCATGATCTTGCTAAGCACAATGGGAAGACTTAAAAAGGCAGGATTCACCCCGAAAAGACTGGTTCTCAGGGCTCCTTTTGGAGGGGAGAAGCTCCCTGAGGATGGTTGAGTGGTTGTGTTAAATCCTTGTTGGAATTTCTCCACGGTGCTGGCGAAGGGGCAGTTCTGTGCCCAGCCTCCCTCTCCCCCACACATATGGTGTGGTCCAAAAAGTAATTTAGAGATTTTGGAGGATTAGAATAACGAACGCTCTCCTCAGGATTAGATGGAAATTTCTTCAGTATAAGCCGAGTTTAAATATCTGTTTAGTTCAAATGATTTCCTGGGAAGGCTGAGACCTGGAGTGTGTGAGCAGCATTTCAGTGCTCCATGTGCTCCCTTCACCCTGTGAGATTGTACTTTAGGCTTTGAATTGCTTCTTCCCAGTCAGGACTGGGGGAGCAGGGTGGGCATGGCTGTAGTTAGCTGCTTATCTGCTCTGAGAGTGGGTGAATGACTGGATTCGGTTACATGCTTGAAACAATAAGTGCAGGGACGGTATTTTGAAAAGGTCTGGGTATTTTTCATTCCTCCAGCAAGTTGTTCTTACAGATGAGCAGTCTGGGCTCCTGGTTTCCCCCCTTTCCCTACCCCAGGATGCATTTAGGGAAGATAATGCAGTCCAGCCAGGTCTCTTGCAAACTTGGAGTAATTTCTGATGATAGGTGTGTTGGTTTGGGTCAGTCAAAGAAGCTGAGCTATGTACTGTTCCATATTTTACGTTCCCACAGAGCAGGCAGGGTGCATTTGTGGAGCTTTTCTATCCTGTACTTCCCCAGCAAGACCCTTTTTCCTTCTGACTCCTGTGTGACAAAAAGAAACTCAGCCTTGAGATCTCTTGGTCCTTTGTAAAACCAGACCAACTCTTCCCCAATTTTGAAAGTAACGAATTCTCAGCACTGTGGACACCACAGCCAGTAGTTCGTCATCCTAAAGGGTCCAGGGCTGGGTGTGGCTGGGAGTTGCTGTGGTGCATTTTCTGGAGTTACAGTGCTTTGGGGTAGTTCATTTGCTTCACACCTCTAATTTCTAAGTGTTGAGAGTGGGAGGTTTGGGGGAGCAGCATTTAATAATGGGTGTTTAATTCTGTTTGCATTGAAATTGCCATGTAATGGAGGCAGGAAAGCTTGGGGGCAGCTGCATCATTCCCAGCAGCTCTGAGCCCAATTTGTGTTCCAGGGGATGATCAGGACCATGCTTGGGGGCACAGAGGGGCTCTGAGTGCACCATTGCACCGTCCTCTTGAAAGGAAAAGGTCACAGTTCATGTCTGGTGTAAATAGCTGGGTCGTACTTTTTTCCAAATGGATGAGTGATCTCGAGACTTGGCATCAGCCCCCATTAAATAGTTTTGTCAGCTGTTGGTGGCTGTAACTTCCCAGAGGATTTCAGACACGCTTTCGAAATCAGCATGAAAAAGCTGATAGCATTGCTCAGCCCATCGATTCTCTTTTTTTCCTTCCTTTTGGAAAAAAAATTTACTCTTTAACATTTAACATACACCACAAAACCCTTGAGCCCTTTACTTGTCCTGGTGAAAGTAGCTCTGCTGTTCCAGGTGGGATCATTGCTGTGTCCGTGCGTGTCCGTGTGTGTCCCCCCTGCTCCAGACCCCGGCTCGGTCCCGTGGCTCCGCTGGCTCCTCTCCTGCTCTGTAGAATAGCTGGCACACACCCCCACAGCTCTCTAGTAATGCTTGCTTGTTTTTTTTTTTTCTCTCTTCCACTCTTGTTATATTTTTACTTTCTTTTTTTCTTTGTGATGTGACGTTTTCAGCTGATGTATTGAAAGCAAACCCTTCTAATTTGGGAGTCCAGATCACAAGAGTGAGTTTCTTTCTACTGGTGTCTGTAGTTGTATCTTTTTTGTGTGTCGTCCCCTCTGATTTTGGTAACAATCAACCACATTTAGTAAATACAATTAGGTAAGAGAATCCTCTGTCTTGTCCAATCTCCCCCTTTTCCACAAAGCAATGTTCTCTTTACATTGGGCCAGCTTAATTCCTCTAATTTGAGCTTTGGGTTGGCTTCCAGATCCACTGTTTCTGTGTGTGGCAGTCTGACTCTGCTCCAGGAAAGAGGCAGAGTCAGCCAGCCAGAAGTATTTAGAATTCACCAGTGATTTGTACATCCTGTACAAGAATTGTTCCAAAGTGACTCCTGTGCTGAGTCCCGTTAGTCTCTCAGGCCCTGCATGAAATGCCTGAAAAACATGAAACTTTTTCCAAAAGCTGAGTACAGGATGCATTCTGGAACTGGGCCCTTTGAAAGAGTTTGGAATTGTGCACTAAAAAAGAACAATGAGTCCCTTTAGGATGGTAGAGGTCTGTCTTTGCTGTTTTCTGTTACTTCTGTAGAGCACTTAAAAAAATGTTGTGAATATCCACATATATTCCAAGGAAAACTAGCAGCCTCTTCTCCTACTGCTCTGAGACAGGGACTTCCCAAAGTCTTGGATGTTTATTTTCTATTAGAATTGGCTACCTAGACTTCCTCAGTGATGTTGGGATGTTGGAAATTCCTTGGGATTGGGTTTGCTCCCTCATGATAAGATTTCTGGGGAACTCGGTGCTTCTCCCCTCCAAAGTATCCAACCTCAAGATACTTTAGAGCAGTTTGTTTCTTGAGAGACCCTCTCAGAACTACTGTCAGGAAAACAAGTAACTGGTTGTGGTGTATGTTGTATTCTGGATTTGCTTACGGAATCATTTGCATGGGATTTTTGGCTCCTTCTCCAATGTAATGGTACATTGCTTTTGTCAGATGTCATTCCTGGGTAACTCTGGCACCAGCTAATCCTTCCTGTCCTTTGGCCCATGCTCTTCAGACTCGTGTCATGCACTGTTTGTCAAGTACATCTGCACCCTGCAAGAGCAGCAAAGTAAACAATCCTCCTTTTTTTCCCCTTTTCCTTCCAGAATTTGCTTGTTGCTTTGAAATCAGCTTTGTTGTCCATGCTAAAGAAAACCAGTAATGTTGACTGGAAAGGGATATACACAGAACTTGAAGTCCTAGCCAAAAGTGATCACCAGTTGTCTTTTCGTTTAGCTGCTGGGAGGATGGCAATGTGCTCCGTGGGGTTTCTTGAGCTAAGATGCTGTTGCTCCATCCTGGCTCAATAAATGTCCCTCGGGAGGGGCTTGACACCGCAATTTCCAGTGCTACAGCGCAGAGCTGCTCTTGGATAAACCACAAACAGCTTTGATCTGATCTGTCCCTGCTTTCTTTTGCCTCAGAGGTTGAAAGATCTCAAGCAAAGGGAATTTGCTCGCAATGTTTCGTCGAGATCCCGGAAAGATGAGAGGAAGCAGGAGAAAGCCCTGCGGCGCCTGCATGAGCTGGCTGAGCAGAGGAGGCAGCCTGAGTGGTGAGTTTTGGGTGGTCCCCTGCACCCCTGGGCTGTGCTGGCATTCCTGCTCTGGAATCCTGCACGGGTTTTGAGGGCAAAGCTTCACACTGGTGTTGAGGGCTCGTGCTGTGGTTTTGGTAGGAGTGAATGCACTAAAGTGATCATGCAGAGCATCCCCAATTGCTTTGTCTAGCAATACATTTTCTTCATTAATTTAATAATATTAAAAATGTCAAGTGGCTGTATAATGATATTTTAAGCATATGCTGGGTACGAGAGCACTTGAACTGTGTAAGACTGTCTCAGCTGAGGGATGGATCCCACTGCAGAGGGACAGGGCTACCAGTCAGCTGTGTTCTCTCTCTCCCCTGTTCCACAGTGCTCCTGGAAGTGGGCCCATGTTCAGAACCACCACGGTGGCTGTGGACGAGGAAGGTGGAGACGACGACGACTCTGCAGCCAACAGCAGCTCCTTCATGCAGACATCTGGCCAGGCTACAGACATGACTATGGACAGAGGCTTCCTGAACACTGGACAAGGTGGTGGCACTGTGACGCCCGCCCAGGGGGCACAGGCCATCAGCTTTGGCATTAAGAGCTCTCTGGGAACTCCGCTGCAGAAGATTGGGGTGTCCTTTTCCTTCGCGAAGAAGACCCCGGTGAAGCTGGAGACCATCGCCTCCGTTTTCAAGGACCACGTGGAGGAGTCCAGTTCTGCAGATGGGGGAAAAGGTGATGAGAGGGGGTCCTCAGAGGCTGGCAGCCTGCAGAAATCTGGGGAGGGCGAAGGCACCAATAATTCTGATGGCAAGACGGAGGAGGATGACCAGCACGACAAGGACAGCGGGGCTCTGGCCACCACCTTATCCAAACTGAAGAAGATGAGGCGAGATGATGGACCAATGGCCGTGGAACCAGAATACTACCACTACATCCCCCCAGCCCACTGTAAAGTAAAGCCCAACTTTCAATTCCTGCTTTTCATGAAGGCTACGGAGCAAACAGAAGCTGAAAATGTGAACAAAAAAAACGCGCACGAAGTAAAAAAGGGGAATTCCCCAAAACCCAAACCCGGCAAGCACACGGAGAAGGCTGCTGAGAGCACGGGGCAGCAGAAGGAGCAGAGTACTACTGAAAGTGTATCTCAGCAAATCAAAACAGAGCGAAAAGATGTCCCAGAGAATGAAAGTACACAGGAGAGCAAACGCCTTCCAGAGAGCAACCTCCCCGAGCCAGACACTGCTAAAGAAGCTGCTCCGCCTGCCTCGGGCTGCAGAGATGGCTCTGAGGGACCAAAGCACCCCACCGGACCTTTTTTCCCTGTTCTGAGTAAGGACGAGAGCACGACACTGCAGTGGCCTTCGGAGCTGCTCATATTCACCAAAGCTGAGCCCTCCGTGTCCTACAGCTGCAACCCCCTGTACTTCGACTTCAAGCTCTCCCGGAACAAGGATGCGAAAGGGAAAGGAGCAGAGAAATCCAAGGATCCGGGGGGCCCTTGTAAAGACAACGTTCAGAGCACAGAACCTGGCGAGGTAAGCAAAGCCAAGGAGGCTGAAAGTGTAGGGAACAGTTCTGCTCAGAAAATGGAAAACAAATCCCAGAGCAAGCAGGAGGCCGGTCTGGGCAGCGTCGGTAAGGGAGAGGGGGAGGACAGCAGTAAGAGCGTAACGGGTAAGAGTAAATCTGGAAGGTCCCATAAACACAAAAAGAAAAAGAAGCACAAAAAGTCCAGCAGACACAAACGCAAACACAAGGAGGAAGCTGAGGAAAAGGGCCGGAAAGCTGAGCTGGGGGAAGAGAAACCCAAGAAACGGAAAAGGCACAGGCACAAAAAAGGTAAATCCTCCCTTTCAACAGAGTCAGACCGGGCACTGAAACCTGAACTGTCTGAAGACTGCGGCCATTTCCAGAAGAAAAAGCGATGCTCCCAGGAGTCCCAGAGGAAATCCCTGTCTGCCGAGGAGGGAAGCAGCGGTAAAAAAGAGAACGGGGGTAAGGACGGGGGTAATTCCTGCCAAGAGCATGGCAGCAAAAAACACAAGGCTGACCTGCAGCAGGTGCCTGCTGCACGGAGGCGCTGCCCGGCTCCATCCCAGCCCCGGAGCGGCCGCAGGAGCCGTCAGAGCAGCGGCGACTACGACAGCGACGAGGGCTCCCCTGGGAAGCATGGCCGGCAGAAGTCCCCGTCGCAGTACAGCGACGACTACGACTCGGGCAGCGAGCACTCCCGCAGCCGCTCCCGCTCGGGCCGCAGGCACTCCTCCCACAGGTCCTACTCCAGCAGCTCGGACGCATCCTCGGAGCACAGCCGCTACAGCCGCCGCAGGAGCTACTCGGACGACAGCTACAGCGACTACAGCGACCGCTCCCGCTGCCACTCCAAGCGCTCCCAGGACTCAGAGGATGACTCCGACTACAACAGCTCGAACCACCGGTCAAAGCGACGCAAGTACTCCTCGTCGGAAGATGACTACAGCTCGAGCAGGAGCAGGTCCCGGAGTCGGAGCAGGAGCAGAACCCACCCTCGAGGCAGGTCAAGATCGAGGAGCCGGGGCAGGAGCCGCAGCAGCAGCTGCAGCCGCAGTCGGAGCAAGCGGAGGAGCCGCAGCGGGACGGGCCGGAGCTGGAAGCGCAGCCGCAGCTACAGCCGGGACCGCAGCCGCAGCACCCGCAGCCACTCGCAGAGGTCCCTGTCACGGAAGGGCTCGCGGGGCCATGAGAGCCCTGAAGAGCGAAGGTCTGGAAGAAGGGACTTCATCAGGTCCAAGATCTACCGCTCCCAATCTCCTCATTATTTCCGGACGGGTCGAGGGGAAGGATCGCTGCTGAAGAAAGAGGATGGCAAAGGAGAGGATCTGAAAGGATCTGGCTCGCTCTCCCAGAACAGCAGTGGCTCTGGCACGGGGCGGGCCTCAGAAGGGGACTGCAGTCCTGAAGAGAGGAACTCTGTCACTGCAAAGCTGCTGCTGGAGAAGGTTCAGTCCAGGAAAGTTGAGAAGAAGCCCTGTGTCGCTGATGAGATGCTGTCAGGGGCAAACAAGGTGGGCATAAAGCTCAAAGATCCTCCCCAGGGCTACTTCGGCCCAAAACTTCCTCCTTCTTTGGGCAACAAACCGGTTCTGCCCTTAATTGGGAAGCTGCCAACGGTTCGGAAACCGAATGCCAAAAGATACGAGGAGTCTGGCTTGGAGAGGGGCGATGAGCAGGAGCTGTCGGATGCCGAGGATGGTTCCCAAGGCATGGAAGAAGGTCAACTGGCCGGCCAGTCTCTCCTGGAAGATGTGGTGATGGTAATTCAGGACAAACCTCTGGATGAGCAGAAACGCGATGAAGCTGCCGTGGAGATGCCATCCCATCCCCTGGACGCACCCACGCTCCCCGAGTGCTTTGGCTCTGGAGATGTGGTCATGCCACACAACTTCCTCTCGGATCCGAGCGATGGCGACAGGCTGGAGCCTATGGATGGGGGCAACCAGCCGGTCCCAGTGGAAACCAGCATGATGCCCTTAGTTCCAGATGTCGAGCACTTTCCTGGCTACGTGCCTCAGAGCGGGGAGCCGAGCATGGAAGGGGATCAGGAAGGGGGAGAAGATTCCTCTCTAGCCCCGCTGGAGAGCCAGCCCATCACCTTCACCCCTGAGGAGATGGAGAAGTACAGCAAGCTGCAGCAGGCCGCCCAGCAGCACATCCAGCAGCAGCTCCTGGCCAAGCAGGTCAAGGCCTTTCCCGCCTCAGCCGCCTTGGCGCCGGCAGCGCNCTCAGGTCCACCACATCCCCCAGCCGCACCTGACGCCCATTTCCCTGTCCCATCTGACCCACTCCATTATTCCGGGCCACCCCGCCACGTTCCTGGCCAGCCACCCCATCCACATCATTCCGGCGTCAGCCATCCACCCGGGCCCCTTCACTTTCCACCCGGTCCCTCACGCTCTCTACCCGACCCTCCTGGCTCCGAGGCCCGCCGCCGCCGCCGCTGCCACGGCCCTGCACCTCCACCCCCTGCTGCACCCCATTTTCTCAGGACAGGACTTGCAGCATCCACCCAGCCACGGCACATGAAGGACAAAATGAAGGAACCTCGGAGGAAGGAGAATATTTGGCGTTTCGGGAAGGGTTTGGAGTTGAGCCAGCGGGCAGGTGAGGCCTGAGTATTTCCTTTCAGTCTTGAGCAGCCAAAGAAGCCGGAGGCTCGAGGGCTGGGCGGCAGCGTTGGCTGTATCCACTCCCAGGGATGTCTCGCTCCGACACCTCCATGCACGCAGCAGCAGCACCGTTCCAGAAGAACCATTTCACCTGTACAACAGCGAGACACTTGGAAAGGCTTTTTTTCCCCTGGATTCTTACACTCGGTCATCTTCCTTCTGCCGCCTTGTATATGATAAATGAGGTTTCATACACACTAATAGGTCTCTAAAAATCCTTTTAATGAGGTCATCTAATTAAAATAGTCAGCATGATTGAATCCGGCTTGTAATCTGTGATAGAACACTGGGAGCTGTCGGCTGCGGATCCCAGCCAGGGGCTGGAGGCCTCAGTTTTCAGGCATTGCAGGAGGTTCCTTGGCTCCTGTCATTGCATCCGTGGGTTTTTTCTTGGTGTGAGCAGCAAAGGTGGAAGTAAGATCTTAGTGTAAGGAGGAGGAGGAGCTCTGTGTGTGCGCCCAGAGCTCCCAAACTTCTCCATCCTGCATCTGCGTTCTCCCGTGCCAGGACCACACTGGGATATCCCAGACTGGGGAGAGGTTCTTGGTTTGGGGGTTGGGAATTCCAGTCTGGGCTTTGACCACTCTTCTCCTGAAAGGGGGAAAAATCACTCTACTTCCGTCTTCTGTGGTGTTGGGAAAGAGGCACTGGGATGGGAGAGAGAAGGAAAATCCTGTAGGAATTGAAGCAATACAGAGGACGGGGGAGCGCGGCCGGGGTGTAAAGCGTGTTCTTTCCTCTGTAACACTGATGGTTTCCTTATTAATTTATAGGATTTTTTTTTTTAATGTAAAGAATTGCACTGAACTCTGTAAACAAAGATGCTGCTTTTTGTAGCTCCTATCAAAGGTTACATTTGTAGTATATCGCAATAATATTTTTTACAGCCAGTTCTTAGTGGTACTTGTTCTGGTGGCTTCTGTGTAAATATGTTTGCTGTAGGTGACCCAAGACACTTGTAAAGGTTCAATTTATAGTTTCAGCTAGATGCAGAACAACTAAGCATGTATATTTTATCAAGCTCATGTATTTTTGAAGTTTTTATGTACTATAAAATGTAAAAACAAAACAAAAAAATCTTCATTTAGAATTTTGCAGAAGAAAAAAAAACCAACAGGTGAAACTTGGGCAAGGTGAGGGGTGTGGGGGTAGCAGTGACTCCGGCAGGTAATGCTGTGCTCCTTGCCATAGGAATGGGCTCTGGCACAGCCTGGGAAGCAGGAATTTGGGGTGTCTCCCAGAGTATAGCTAGCTCTTTTTTTTCCTTTTTCCTTTTCCTTCCCCCCCCCACTGGAAGCAGTGACGTGCAAAGCCTCCTGCTGCAGGAGAAGCCTTGGGACCGTTCCCATCTCACACAGAGGGTCACCCTGACTTATTCCATAAGAGATTTCCCTGTTCTTCTCATCATCACCCGTGGCTGCAGGTGACACTGCCGGTGGGAGCTTCCCCATTCCACTGCATGGGACGAGCTGCTGCTGTCCCCACTCACGGGGCACCGCAGGCGTCACGGCCCTTGGAGCACTTCGGGGCCTCTGGAGGGAGGGATTTTGGAGCAGCGAGGGGATGTGGTGGCATCCCTGTCCCTTTCCCTGTCTGCTTCCCCATCCTCATCCTCTTCCCTGTCCCCTCCTGGAGCGCAGCACGAGACCAGGCAGAGTCAAAGGATCAAAAGCCCCTGAGCTCTCTCACTGTGTAAACAAGAAATTGGAGCAGGTCAGAGTGACAGCAGTCACAAAAAAGGGACTCAATTTCCTGTAAATACCGAACAATTCAGTGTTACTGTCAGAGCTGAGCTTCTTAGGGCCCGTCCGTGTCCCAGCCCTGTCACGCTGCAGGCAGGGATTGTTTTTGGACTTCGGGATAGCGCTAAAATAATTAACCTGTCATTACTTAACGAGCATAAACAGACTGTATTTAACTTTGTCACATAAGATATATATAAATATATATATATGCTGTAAAATGAGGGAAAAAAAACCTTTCTAATAAACCAATGATTTGTGGAAAAAAAGAAAGTGATGGGGTGTGGTGGTGTGGAGCTGCTGTGTGGAGCACCAGCCTCTCCTTTCCTAACCAAAGGGCCTGGTTTGGTTAAAGGAAAAACATCCAACCCCTCCGCATGCCAGCAGGGGAGGAGTCTGGGGTGCCACCTGCCATTCCCTGGCTGTCCTTCGGGTGGCCTTGGGAGGGGGCACCTGCTGAGTGATGGTGTGGCAATGCTGAAAGAAACAGGAAATTAAGCAATTGGACAGAAGAAAGAATTGTAATTGCCCTGAAGGGGTCTGGTGTGGGCTCCAGCTGGGTTCAGATGCTGCTGCCAGCCGGGGACGAGACCTCCCGAGGAGGAGCAGCTGCCGCTGAGCCCGGTGTCCTCCTCTCCCGGGGCACGGAGCTGATCCGGGCTCGGCTACACCGTTTCCCATCCCTCGGAGCTCTGCCACGGCTTTGGGCAAATCCCGCTCTCTTCCAGCTGCAGCTGCTCCAGAGGGCTGGAGCAGACCCGGCTGGAGCTGTATCCCCCCGTCAGGGGCCAAGGTGCCGTTTGGGCACTGCGGGGACCCCTCTGTGCCACCCGGGACCCCCGGCTCCCCTGTCCTGCTTCTCACCTGCAGGTTCAGCGATGGAGAGGATGAAAGCCCCGTTTCTCACGGGCTGGTTCACAGGGAGGTGCTCCGGGGCCTCTCCCGGCCACCGGCTCTGGATGGGCACGAGGAGCCCCCGGAGCTCTCGAGTAGCCTGAGGGGCCTTAATTAATAGAGTTTAAATTAATTCCGCAGGTGCGTTCAGGGCTGACGCCGCTGTCCGGGCAGGGCTGAGCCCCTTCGGCTGCCACAGGCCTGGCTTGGCTGCGGGGCACGGGCTCCTCCACGGGGACGACGACCCGCCTTTTTGGCTTGGCTGTGGCTGTCCCCACCCTGTCTCCGGCACCCATTCCTTTGCCAGAGCCATCTCCCTGCACAGCGCTGGTGCTGCCGGCCCCGCTCTCCCTTCGGAGGGTTTTGGGATGTCCCTGCCCTGGGGAAGGGGAAACAGTGTGGGGGTGATGCCCAGTGCTGGCGGGCTCAGTGCTGTCAGCTCCATCCGGCTGCGGAGGGGACCCTGGGGGCGGTGGAGGGGCCCTGTGCCCTGCTGTCCTCTATCCTTCCCCCTCCTCGCCACATTTCCGCTGGCAAGGGCTGCCTGCACCCCGAAATAGCCACCCCGAGATGGACACCCCAAAACAGCCACTCCGAGACTGGCACCCCGCGGCGGTCTGGATTCGGCCCCGGCGGGTGGTGGACTCGGGCTGCTGTGACCCATGTCCCCCCACCCGTCACCGTGTCTCCCGGTGGCACTGCCACCTCCTGTCCCTCGCCCTGCTCCGACCACATCCGTCGCCCCCGCTCCTCTGTGGCTCCCTGCAGGAGCGGATGTGCCTACGGGGGGGGCCCTTCCTGTGTCCCCATTCCTGCTGGCCCCGTCCCCAGCTGCGTCCCCCGAGATAAGCCAGGAACGGCCCGGGACGGGATGTGCCGGGGCTGTGGCCACATTTTGGGGTGACGATGGGGCTGCTGCGGGTGCTGCTGCTCCTCGGGGGGCTGCGGCTGCCCCCCACCCTGGGGCTTCTCCAGGACCCCCCCACCATCTACGAGGGACCCCCCGGCAGCTATTTCGGCTTCGCCCTGGATTTCCACATGAACGATGGAAGGTAGGGAAGCACCGGCGCGTCGGGGTCGGGCACGGCACCTGCCCCTCGACCCTGACACCCGCTCTGCCCCTCCAGGCCCAGCGTGGCGGTGGGGGCCCCCCGTGCCAACACCTCCCAGCCCGGCGCGGTTCAGCCCGGCGCCGTCTTCCTCTGCTCCTGGCCCCCCAACGGGACCCTCTGCCAGCCCCTCCCCATCGACACTGCGGGTGCGTGGGCGCCGTGGGGCGAGGGGTGGGCGCGTGGGGGGGTGCCAGCCCTGCACATTCTCCCCCTCCCGCTCCCCCAGGGGACGAGACCGAGACCCAGGGCACCTTGGAGTTCCACACCTACAAATCGCAGCAGTGGCTGGGAGCGTCCGTCACCAGCTGGGACGGCAAACTGGTGGTGGGTGCATCCGGGGGGGATGTGGGCAGCCTTGGGTGGCGGCGGGATGGGCACCCACGCTGTCCCGTCCCCGCGCCCAGGTCTGTGCCCCGCTGCAGCACTGGAACGCGATGGAGGGGCCGCACGAGGCGTTCCGCACCCCGACGGGCACCTGCTTCGTGCGCACCCCGGGGCAGCGCGTGGTCTGGTACTCGCCCTGCCGCGAGCAGACCATGGCCCACACCTACCGCCAGACCACCTTCGGTGAGGGGGGCCCGGGGGGCGGGGGGTGCCCCCCACCCCGCTCCGGTCTGACCCTGCCCTGTGCCCGCAGCGTACGACAAGCGCTACTGCGAGATCGGCTTCAGCGCCGCCGTCACCGCGGTGAGAGGGGGCTGGAGGGGCTCGGCGGCCTTGGGGGGCTCGGGGGGCAGCATGCCCGGGGTGCTCCTCGAGATGTCCAGGGGGTACTGCTAGAGATGCAGAGGGTGTGGCCGAGATGGTACCTGGATGTGGGAGTCACGGTGGGAGATGTTGGGGTGGGGGATGCTGGAGTGGGAGTTCCAG
>VZRJ01009259.1:25088-36983 GCA_013397565.1 Ptilonorhynchus violaceus | reverse complement strand
AACTGGACATAAAAGCGAGTCCCAGCCCCAGCCCCGGGTGAGCAGCGTCCACCCCTCAGCCCCCGCGCACCCCCCGGCCCCTGCGCACCCCAAAGCCCCCGCACATCCCCCAGCCAGGCAGAGGCACCGCCGGCCTCCGCAGCCATGGGGCCGAGTCCTGCTCCCGTCCTTGTCCTTGCGCTGCTGCTGCTGCTCGGGGCCCCAGTGAATGGTGAGTGCACCCCCTGCACCCCAGGGCAGCGACATCTCCAGCGCGGGGGGGGTTCCAGCCCAGCTCCCCAGTTCCTGCCTCCACCTGCAGCCAGGTGCTGCTGCAGCCCACCAGGAGGAGTCCAGGGACCCGGGGAAGGGACCACGGGAGTGACACTGCCCCGTGCCCCTCAGCTGACCCGGCCTCTCTCCCGCAGGGCAGCCCCGGGGACGGATCCTGGGGGGCCGCGTAGCCGAGCCCCACCTGAAGCCCTACATGGCCTCTCTGCAGCTGGACGGGCAGCACGTCTGTGGGGGCTTCCTCATCGCCAAGCAGTGGGTGCTGAGTGCTGCCCACTGCACCGAGGAGACGTGAGTGTGGGGGGGGGGTCAGTGCATGGCTGGGGGGGCTGCTGGACTCAGGCCAAATGCCACTCCATGGCCCCGATTCCGCTGTCAGCATGCGGGACTCAGCTCCCACCTGCAGTGAGGACTGGGCAGGGGCTGCAGGACCTCTCGGAGCTCCCTGGTGGGCTCTCTGGCTCCCCCACAGCACCCCATTTCCATGGCTGCATGCAGTGACACCCCAGCTCTGCTTGTCCCACACTCTGACTCTCTTCCAGGGACGGCAAACTCTTCCAGGTGCTGCTGGGTGCCCACTCGCTCACAGAGCCGGAGCCTCACAAACGCCTGTACCAAGTGCGCGCCCAGTTCCCCCACCCTGGCAGCAACATCCACAACAACAAGGACGACCTTCTCCTTCTCCAGGTGGGCTGGGGGCTGCTGGGACCCTCTTCCCCACCAGGCACAGCCCCGTTCCTGCCAATCCCACTGTCCTTTGGGACCCTGCAGGGTCACTGACTGGCCAGAGGAAATCCTCACAGTCAGGCTGGGCCTGATTCCCCTGTCCATTCCTCCCTGTCCCGTGGAACCAACCCTGCTTCCCCCACCAAAGACCTTTGAGCTGTGTCCAAAAGACTCCATCTTCTTTTTCGCTCCAGTCTCTGGCTGCATCCTGGGGCTTTGATCAGGAGAAAAAGCCCTGAGTGTGGCTGAGGCTGGGTCTGTCCCAATATCGGGGCTGGGCTCGCCGTGCCCTGCTGGGTCCTGGGCACAGCCGCCCCTGTGACCGGGGTCCCCGCTCACTTTGTGGCAGCTGGAGGAGAAAGCGGAGCTGAACGCGGACGTGCGGGTGCTGCCCTTCCAGCGGGAGGACAGGGACGTGGCGACCGACACGGTGTGCGAGGTGGCAGGATGGGGCACCACTGACCACAGCGGCCACAGGCCGGACAGGCTGCACGAGCTGAAGCGGCCGGTGATCAGCCGCGACGTCTGCAACCACCGCACGCGCCACGACGGCACCATCACCAAGAAGATGATGTGCACCGACTCCCGCAGGAAGGACACCTGCAAGGTACCCCACATCCATCACAGACCCACGGCCAGACCCGTGGGATGGGGCTGGCAACCCCACCGGGGGGCTGGGAGAGAGCAAGGAGGGAGGATGCCCGGAGCCTGGGAGAGGCGAGGGGCTGCAGGGCAGAAGGTGGTCGTGTCCCCGGGGTGAGGGGGCTCCATGCCCTGTGCTGGCCACTGCAAAGCAGCTCACTGGAGCCTGGAGACAGGAACGAGGGGCGGGTGATGGGCTGGGGTGTCCTAGCAAACCCTCTGCCATGCTAATGAGCCTTGGTCCCACAGGGAGACTCTGGTGGCCCCCTGGTCTGCGCCGGGGTGGCCGAGGGGGTGGTCACAGCCGGCTCCCGCGTCTGTGGCAACTACAAGAAACCGGCCATCTACACCCGCATCGCCCCGTACGCGGCCTGGATCGACCACGTCATGGCCTCCGCTGATGGGGAGGGGGACACTCGCTGAGGGGACCGCAGGGACCTGCTCCACGCCATGGCTTGCTGCTGCCAGCACTTCCAGAGCACCCACGGTGCCACCCCGCTGCGTGCCAGGGGCTCCCACCGCTGCCCACCCCGCTGCTGGAGTGTCCCCCACGCCAGGACGAGGGCTGGGCCAGGGGACTGGCCCAGGGAAGGGGGTCCCTGGCCCCCCACTCGCAAAGTGCAGGGCACAGGTGGGGGAGGATGGGGGGTCACAGCCCCCAACAGGCTTTGCTGAAGGTGTCCAAAACGCTGCCTGCGACTGCTGCAATAAAGTGTTGATGATTCCTGCAGAGCTGCTGGGCTGGGGAGAGCAGGGTGCACAGGGGGAATGTGGGGGGTCTGTGTGGGAGCCCCTGCCTGGCAGGACAGGGGTGCATGGGGGGAATTGGGGAGGTCTGCACAGGAGTCCCCCACTGAGGGGAGCTGGACGTGGGGTGGGAGACGCTGAGGTTGAGCCCTTGTGGATGTCGTGGGCTCGGGTGAGAGCAGGGGACACATCCTGCAGTGCGGCCGCAACAGGATCCACATCCGGGACCTCCCGTGGGGTTATTGTGTGGATATTTGGGAAAGCAGAATCTGCCCGTTGCTGAAATGGCAGTAGCAGCTCCAGCTCCCATGGTGGGATCCATGCTGGGACCCAGCAGGATTCTCACTGGGACCCTCTTGTCTCATGAACCAAGAGGAAGGGTGAGGCAGAGCTCCCATCTTCCCACTACAACCCTGGTCCTTGTCCCGTATCACCCCCAGACCACTGCTCTCGCACTCCCCAATCTTTGGAGGGAGCAGGGCCAAGGCACAAGAGATGGGAGCAGGGCAGCAGCATGGCCCAGGGCACTGCCAGACTCTTCCAGTCCCATCCCGGGAGCTCCATGGTCAGCAGGGGGCCAAGGGGGACATGAATGTGTCTCCATCCCCCTGCTGTGCTGCTGCTCCCTGCTCCCAATCAAACATTAAATAACCCCAAACCTGTTCTCTAAGAAAATGGAGGTCACAGAGGACCCGGGTTGAGTTTTACTTACAGGGGAAAAGAGCCTTAACAAGGTGCAGTTTCCTAATTAGCCATTTTATTGTCCTTAATTACCAGCAGAGTAGCGAGGGGGAGAGCTCTGTACAGCTCCTGCAGCTCTGTGCAGCGAAACATTCACTGGAGTCAAGGGATGAACTCTCTGTCACCAGCTCCAGTTCTCAGTAATAATGAGAACACGGCTTCAGAGGGAAAGGAATGTACTAAGACTGGCTCACTCCCTCTCTTAAACGGTCTGTGGGGACCTGGAATTGCTGGCTGGGATGCAGCACAGCAGGAGGCTCCAGGCTCTCCTCCCTAAGAGCTGAAGGACCCACGGGAGCAGAGTGGGCCCGGATCACCCCTTAAAGGGCTGGGGCTCCGCAGGCACAGCCACGCTGGCTCCAGGAGGATTGTGATTTCCTGCCCCGGGCAGCAGCAGCTGAGGGGGGCCAAGGGAGGGCAAAAGTCCGACAGGATTTTTGGCTGTACCAGGAACGCTCCTCCTCTGGCATGCTCAAGCGTCCGGCTCTGCCTGAAGCTGGAGAGTTACACAACCCCAAGGATTTGATGTTTTTTCCTCGAGTGTCCATAAGGCAAACCTTGAAAACATCCATTTCCCCTTCCCCTTTTGCCAACGATGGTGGTTCCTGTCCCGACAGATGCTCTGGCAGCCCTCCCGTGGCTCCACTGCCCTGGCCCCATGCTGGGCGGCCACATCACACCACAGAAACAAACCACATGGTTCTGTACAAAATTAAGAGAATTTTTATCTACAACAGCAAGAGCCAAAGGGAGGGTTCACTCCAGGCAGCAGCGCTTGTGTTCCTGCTCCCACCCAACACCAGTGGGCACAAGGGCGCCGGCTCCTATCAGAGGGGCAGGTTTGATCAGGGACCAGGAGTGCCCAGCCCATGTGGCACTTCCCAAGCAGACAGAGGCACAGGATGGATGTGAGGTACCAGGTTTTTGCTCCCCTCACCTGGGACTTTGTTCCCCACCAGCCACTCCATCACCACTCTCTGTCCAGGCTAGGGTGGCTGCCACGACGTGGCTACTCCACCGGCGCAGCCCCAACACAGCCAAGTTCTCCCCTCCCAGGCCCCAAATGATGGGGAAGCCTCTGGCATTCCCTTCCAGCTCTTACCCTGGTAAGAGGAAGAACTCCCTCAGCTCTGTTTTTCAGCACAGATCAACCAAGTCAGAGCAGCAGCAGCTTTTCCAGCGTGTAGGAGAGGAGCTGCCCTTCCCTTGTCCCAAAACCTCCATGGAGGGAGACCCACTGTGCCCTGGGAAGGGCTCAGGAGTAGCTGAGGGGCATTTTCCTCCACAGCCCCCCACACAGGCAGTTCTTGATCCAGCGCTGCTCCCACTGCTTCACTGCTGTCACCTTGTTGGGTGACTTCAGCATGGTGACACAGCCACACCTGAGGGGACATGGAAGATGCAGCCAGCCTGGGGGGCCCCGAGGAGCCAGCACTGCTGGGGGGCTGCACGGATCACACAGGGATCTAGGGATCCGTGGGGGGGAAGCCAGCTCCTGTCATCTGCAGGTGACACTTGTGAGCACCAAAACCAGCTGAAACCAGCGAGCAACGATCCCGCTGAGGGCTGTGCTGGAGCTGGAGCCTGGCAGGGAACAGCCCCAGCTGCTGTTTATACATGAAACAACTGACAGTCATCTCACAAAAATGATCTGCTACAGAGGCTTTCTATTAAAACCAGTAATTAAAGCTAATTCAATCACATGACTTAGATGGATGCTTGTTCCCTGAGCCATTATCCTGAAATCCAGGCTCTCCCATGAGGGTGGATGAGTAGGACAGCACGAAACGCGAGCCTGGTGGAAAGATGACCCCAAACTGGGAGCAGGGGCACTGGGGTGGTTCCTTCCCCCAGCCCCACTAGGAGCACACAGGTGCTTTAATGGCCAGACCCACAGAACTGGGCATCATATAAAGGAGTTGGTGTAGTCTCCTCCAGGCGAGATTAATTTAAGAGACTCATGTGACCTTTTTGATTTTTATCCCAAGGGCCAGGCTGCAACACGACTCTCTGACAATGACCTCGGTGTCCCAGGTTGGGGACACCTTAAGCACAGCCCTAACTGGCCTCAGAGAGCTCCTGAGGGACATAGGATGCTTTGAGTCCTGCCCAACCCCCACTGCAAGTATCACTGACCTGGTACAGGACTTGCATTCCTCCGTTGGGTATGCGCCCAGGTGCAGCCGCCTCAGGTGGTCAATTTTGGGCTGTCCAGGGGCCCTGGAGAGGGAAAACAGGACTTTCCTACAGTGTACCTTTCCATGAGCTGCTCCCAGGACAGGGAGCTGCATTTTGGTGGCCAACATGGCAGTGGCTCTGCCCACCTGCCCACCCAGTGCCATGGGACTTGCAGCCACAATGACATCAATTAATCACAAACCAGTGGGTTTTTCCCCAGTCTGCCATTGCTTTTCAGTACTTCAAATTCCCAGCCCATCACAAGATAAGAAATGGATTCAAGCAGAAAGGACAAACTGCTCTTGGGTCACACCAGCAAAGGGACAAGCCAAACCTTAGAGCTGCCAAGACCCCTTCTCACCACTGCACTGACTCGTTCCAGGTGTTTGTACCTGACAAAGGCATCGAACTGGGAAGAGACAGTGTGGCCAACAAGCCCGGGAGCCTTCCCAAACTGCAGCCGGACCAGCTGCTTGTTCTGCAGCTTGCTGATGATGCCATCGTTGATGGGCAGCCAGTCAATGTTGGGAATGAGCAGCTGGCTGGGCAGGAGGCAGCACTCGTCAATCAGGGCATCGTCAGGCTCCGTGATGTGATTTTCCTCACGACCTGCGTGGGAAAGGAAAGAACCAGCGTGACCTTTACATTTCTCCTTCAGAGCTCCAGAGAGCTGCGTGCAGCCTCCTCCTCCACTGCCAACTCAGCCTGGAAAACAATAACCTTGGCAGCTGCACTTGCCCTTTCTGAACGAGCCAGACCCCCTCGGAGTCACGTCCCACCCCGCTGCAGCAGGAATTACTGTTCAGGGAACTGGCCACACTCACAGCACAGCCAGAGCTTGGTCAGGAGCCGGAAGAGCAGGGACATGCTGTCCTGGGTGTCGGAGGTGGCCGTGTAGACGGGCAGGCAGCTGGGCTTCAGGAGCCCCCAGATGCGGATGACCACCATGAGCTCCCGGAACATGCCGAGGGACGCGCCGTCGCGCAGGAAGCTGTGGCCGGGGCGCACCGGCGAGCCCTGCGGGGGGACAGTGGCGTGGGTGGGGGTCACGCTGGCCTGGGTGGGGCTCACACCAGCCTCAGCCACTGTGCTGCATCCAGACAGCTTCTGCTTCCAGCTGCACACACCTTAAGGCACCCACTGGAGGGATGCTGGAGGGTCACCTGAAGGTGATGCCTCTGCAGAGCTGCATCAGGAGTGTCCCCCACCCCCACAGGTAACACACTGCTGGTCACTGTGTCACCGGCCCCAGACAGGCACAGGAAGGGCCATTCTCTCATTCTGTTGTTCCTCACACTTCGCCCCAGTGCCCATGCTGACAGGCCCTGTGTGCCCTGGCTAAAGCTCCCCAGCACTGCCCACAGGGGTTTGTGCCCCCACAATGTGTTCCTGGCACTCCAGGTCTCACCTGGTTGGGAAGGCTGGCCAGCAGGTAGAGCACAAAATCCCCCACCCACTGGATGAGCTGCTGCAGGGACTGCAGTGTCGTCATCTCCAGGACAAACTCTTCTGTCTTCAGGTTAATCATCACCTTGTCAATGTCTGGAACGACAGAGAGACATCGCCTGGCTGAGGAAGAAGATGGATCTAAAACTCACACCCTCCCCGCAGAGGTCACCTTCCTCCTCCCCCTCAAACCCAGGAGTTACTATGGGACTGTTACACTTTATATTGAACCATAGGGAATGATTCAATCCCAAACACTGGGAATACAGGACGGGGATGCTGTGAGCAGTCAGTACCTACATCCGTGATCTTGGAGCAGATCTCGGTGAGCCGGTCCCCGGGGCTCTTGTCCGGGGTGTTGAGGAAGTGCGGGCGCAGCAGCGACTTCAGGGTGCAGCTGATGGCGATGAGGAAGAGCTTGGCGTGGTAGTCACACACACGGGCGATGGTGCTGGAGGAGAGCTTGCACAGCGACGCCTTCATGGCAACGATGCGTGTGGAGAGCACCTGAGCCACGGGGAAATGCAGGAAAAGGCACCAGGAAAGGCAGAATTAGCATAAGCTCATTAAAGCTGCTGTTGCTGCTTTATTCTCTGCTCCCCCTTTCCACCACAGGAGCGACAGGAATAGTGAACGCTGTGCACGTGAGCACTGTGCTGGGCATGTACAAAGCGTGCTGCTGTTCCCAGAATCTGCCAAAAATAGATTTCACCATCTCACCCCAAGTTTCCAACAGGTAGAGACCCGTTGATGTCAGTCAAAGTGAACACTGCTGACATGGAGGCTCTTCCCAGCTTCAGCACTACCCGAGCCGGGCACTCAGAGAGCACAGCTGGGCAGAGCCACCCGTGTCCTGAGATCTGGCACCGCCTGCTCTCTCCTCCAAGTCCCTGAGCCCCTCTGTGCCCACCCTGGGAGTGAGCCCGGAGCTCCCACCCACCAACCTGCTGCAGGGCTGCGTTCTGGCGCATGTACTCCTCGTGCAGCTTCTCCACCAGGTTCTGCACCATGCTGGGCTGGACGTGGAGCAGGATGTCCCACCAGTCGTAGCCAGTCACCATGCAGTACTCCAAGAGGAACAGTAAATGCCGCAGGGACATGTTCATGTCCAGCACGTGGCCCATGGAGGGGGAGATGCGGAGCATGCTCAGCTGATGGGAGGAGGCAAAGGAAAACTGGCATCAGGAACAGGCTGGAAATCATCCCACAACACTACAACACAACATGGGGCCAAATGCAGCTCATTCCTGACCTCACCACAACTCCTGCAGTGACGGGATACACCCCTTCCCAACACGGATCGCACAGCTGGAATCCCAGCGTTTTCCGAGCAATCCATCATCCCTCAGAGAGCCTGGGTGAGAACTACCCTCACTGCAAGAGAGCACCAACCTTCCCGTGGCTGTCCACACCGACCAGGGCCAGCGAGGTCCAGGAGAGCTGCATGGCCTTGAAGTGCACCAGGGGCCCGGCGGTGCGCGGGCGCTTGAGGGACGGCTCGTCCACGGGGCGCTGCGAGGAGGAGCCGTAGAACACGGCCATCATCTGCAGGGACAGCCGGTGCACGATGTGCACGCTGCCATCGTGGAAAGCCAAGGCCAGGCCTGCGGACAGGAGACAACCCAGGCTGAGCAAACGGCTCCTCCCAGTATGGCACGGCCCAAAGCAGTGGCCGCCACTGCAGCACATGGAGCAGCCAAAAGGCTGAGAGCTCACAGCCCCCCCGTCAGCATTTCACAGCCTCTTCCCATGGAAACACAACGGGATGGCTGGGAACGCATCCCCTTTGGAAGTTTTCCTTCAGCATTCCATATGCTTTGCTCCTACTCTTACTTCAGCTACAGCTCAGAAGGTTTTGGGCAAAAGCAACATGTTTAGGAGGAAGAGAACATGAACTCCTTACCCAGCCCAGGGAAGAACTTGGTGTCGTTTGCCACCTTCAGGTCAGTGTTGGTCAGGGAGATTGGCAGCTTTGGCAGCGCCACGGCCGACACCCGGTCCAGGTCGTTGGTGGCAGACAAGATCCGCCACTTCAGGATCATGGGCTGCTTGTCCCCCACTTGGGAAAAGAAGCAAATGAGTGAGATTTTTGCCCCAGAGAGATCAGAAAATCCGCCCCTCATTTCTGCCCACACTCCCCAACAACGCAGGATGACAGATCAGGCACTGATTCTTCATTCCACCACGCTGGTATATTTCCCATATATTTCCAGTATGTTTCCCTGATATTTCCCCATTTTTTTCCTGAATTATACAAACAACATGTTTTGCTAAATCCCTCTTGATGGAAGGCTCTGCTGCGGGTGACTAAGATCCTTATATACAATAATCCTTTATATTTCACCTAACAAACTGCCCCGATTAATTCTGTTCTATCTGAGATCAGGTGGAGCACAGGCAGCCAGGGCAGGGGATTAATCCAGCTCTGCTGCTCAATCCTGGTCCTCTGGGAGGCTCTGCTCCACTGGCAGCAGGAAGGGCGGCTGCGCAGCAAGACACAGAAAATGTCTTTTATGAAGTGAAAGCAACAACCAAACCCCTTCCTGGACACAGCAAGTTGCTGCCTACAATGCAAACAGACAGAGTGGAGCACGACTGAGAACACCTGGAAATAAACATGGGATTCTAAGTAATCCCATATATGAGATAATGGATGTGAGAACCTGTCCTGCCTTTTTCCTCAGACCAAGCTTCTGTTCTTAAGAGTCCCTGGTGCAGACACCTACCCACAGGAGAGATTTGCTGGAAAATGTTGTTGACAGGCAGGCCCTCCTTCCTAAGGGACCAGCACTCCACAATGCTGTTGTTTTGGTTGGAAGCACAAAGCAGCACCTGTGAAACAGAGCCCCCCACCATGAGTGTCACAACAGGGACGGCACCACCCCAACCATTCCCACCCTCCGTTTCCAGGGTCCTGCTCCCACTCAGGTCATGTTCCACCAGCAAAAAGCAGAGGATGGAATCAGCAGGATGTGATGATGAGGTCCCTAATTCCAGCTGCACCAGCAGCACTTCCCGGAACGGCAGCTAGGAATGCCGAGGGCATTGCAGGACACGTTGGTGACCTCCAGACCCCCCTGGGGAAGCCCAGGTGGAGCAACCAGCAGCTGCTCACCTGCTCTGACATGTCCCGAGCCAGGAACTTCAGGTGGGTGATGGCCGGGTACTTGTCCTTGCGCGCGGGGTCCGTGGTGCAGCGCATGAAGAGGGATGGCAGGATCTCGGTGTCGATCTTGCACTTCTCGTTCACCACGCTGACACAGACCTTGTAGAACTGCACGGGGGACGTGCTGCTGCCGTCGGACGTGGCCACCACGATGTTGCCCCCACCCGTGAAGGCGACGTCGGCCAAGGCCACGCGGCAGCGGAGGCGGCACAGGCTCTCGGTGGCCG
Source organism: Ptilonorhynchus violaceus (assembly GCA_013397565.1). Taxonomy (NCBI): domain Eukaryota; kingdom Metazoa; phylum Chordata; class Aves; order Passeriformes; family Ptilonorhynchidae; genus Ptilonorhynchus; species Ptilonorhynchus violaceus. The sequence goes on along the minus strand of VZRJ01009259.1, from coordinate 26,840 downwards.
TCAGCACCTGCCCGTTGGGCTTGAGGAGGGACACAGTGACCAGCCCGCTGATGGTCACGGCGATCCAGCCCTCCATGGGCTTCCCACCGAACAGGGTCAGTGATGGAGAGAATTTCACCCTGGAGAACTTCTCGCCGAAGTTCGAGGCTCCAGACTGTAACAAAGGTCAACAAAACCAAGGTGTTTGCACTCGAAATGTGTGTCTGCAGAGCTCTCCTCGTGGGAGAGGGGCAGGATTTCTGTGGGACATCCCAGGAGTTAAAAAAACACAAGCAGGGAACTTGTGCTTGGCAGCCTTGGTCTTTCAGAGTCTGCAGAATGAGACATTTCCAAACAAGGAGCTCATCTCCATACACAGCTCCCGTGTCCAAACCCCAGGATCAAACCTCAGCACCCTGAATGCATTTGCTCTGAATTACCACTAGTAAGGAAAGAATTGCTCTATCTCCATGTTCCAGCCTGTAACTGAGGCACCAGATTAAGGGAGACATTTAAAGCACCAAGAGAACCAAGGCTCCAATCCCCATCAGAATTCAGCAGGAACCAGGAATCTGACTTCTCTTTAACTGGAAAAACTGCTGGACTTGCCCAAGGCCACAAGGGATGGAGGCACGATCCCGAGTCCCTCGCCAAGACCTGAGTCAGCATTCCAGCCCAGTTTCACCACAGAGCCAGGACAAACCTTTTCCACGTGCAGTGCCAGCTTGACGCCATTGTGCAGCCAGGACAGGGCCACCACCGGGTCCCCCTCCACCACGCTGCCCACTGTGTTCTCCCAGCTGTTGGCCAGGTGATCTGTCATGCTCCAGCACTTGATGTGGCCATCAGCATCTGCCGAGAGCAGCCTGGAGCCTGTGACAATGTCACTGCGTGAGAATGGGGGAACAGCCAAAACCCCCCAAAGAATCACACCCCATTGCTTTGGGACATGCACAGCACGAGCAGGACACAGGGATAAGGAGGAGGGGACCCAGCCCACCTGACTGATCCCACTCCAAGCATGTGATGACTTCAGTGTGGCCCGAGTTCACAGAGTAGACGTCCCACGGGTGCTCGGTGTCGATGATATGGACCATGTGCGTGAGATCTGCGTGAACAGAGAGGTCACTCCTTGTCCCTTGTCACCAGCCGCCGATTCTGAGCCCACAGAGTCTCAGCTGATGCAGGGAAAACATAAAGTATTTAATATAAATGATCTGGGGTAGGGTAACAGCTGTGCTGGGGACTCAGTGAGCGGCCAGACTCCGACGTGGGGCTGGTCCTGGTTTAGGGGAGCCAAAACCACTCCCAGAGAACAAACGCGTGTTAGACACTGCCAGAGGCTGAGGGATGGAAGGAAAAACAGGAGCAGCAGCCGGGAGCTGTCACGGGCAGGGCAGAGCTCCGGTCGCTTGATCCAGCGGATCCTGGACTTCCCCGAGCGCACCGGGAGCTTCCAGGAGAGAATTCCCAACCCTCCACGGGCAGGCGGTACCTTTCTCCTCCTCATTGCGGAGGTCGGTGGTGAAGGCGATGAGGTTGCGGCAGGACCAGGCGCACACGAGGGGGATGGAGGGGCAGTGGTTGCTCTTGGGTTTCTTCTCCCACTCGCACACGTACGCCAGGTCCATCCCGCCGGCCCGGCCCCGGCGGGGACACGGGACACGGGACAGGCTCGGTCCTGCTGGGGGGCGACACAAGGCCCGTCACACCGGGAACGGGACGCGCACGGCGCGCAAGGACCCCAACCCCAGGGGCTGTGGGGGGTGCGCA
>VZRJ01009259.1:1225-13905 GCA_013397565.1 Ptilonorhynchus violaceus | reverse complement strand
GCGGGCAGGATCCGGCCCCGGCGCCCTCGGAGGAGGGAGCGGAGCCTGAGAGCGCGCACATCCAGCGGGCACAGATGGCCGCCCTGGCCGCCATGCGGGCGGCCGCCGCCGGCCTCAGCCACTCGCCCAGCCCAGGGCTGTCGGACGAGAGCCAGGCCTCCGAGGAGGAGGAAGAGGAGGAGCGTGGCGAGGAGGAGGAGGATGGCGGGTACCAGCAGGAGATGGGCTCCGAGGAGGAGGAGGAGGACCTGTGAGTGTACTTGGGCAGCTCTCATGGGTTCAGGGAAGGGGCAGGGACGTGGCACAGCGCTGGTGGGTTTGGGCACGCCGTGCTTGGGAGCAGCGAGGGAAGCTGCAGGGATCCTGCCGCTTGGGGCAGGTTGTGGATTAGAGCCATCGAGATATTCCAGAGCAGGAGCTGCCAAGAGCAGCAGCTCAGCTCTACGGCCGTGATTCCTCGTGCTGGGCTGGCACGACATCTCATCTCTGCCCAGCAGCCGCGTGGGGCTGTGACAGAGGATGCTGGGCTGGCGTTAAATTATGCAGGACCCTCGGCTGCCTCCAGCCTGCGTCCTCCCAGGGCAGGGCCAGGCCAGGAGCCATCTGGCAGAGCTCTGTGACAGAGCTGCTCCTGGGATGCCGGGGACCGGCCATGCCCCACGGAGCTGCCCTGGGTGGGTGGTCCCAGCCCTGCAGCTGGGGAGGGCCTGTGGGGCGGGCAGGAGAGAGGGGTGGGCTTTGAGGACCAACGTGGGACCAAGCCTCTCCTCTTTCCCTGGCTCCAGGAAGGGCAAATGGGATGAAGATGACTTTGAAGAGGACCTGGGTGAGGAGGAAGAGGAAGAAGAGGAGGAGGAGGAAGAGGAGGACTATGAGGAGGAAGAAGACATGGGAGAGGAAGGGCTCAGCTCGGCAGAGGCGGTGCGGGCGGGTGCAGGATCCCTGCTGCTCCGCAAGCCCCCAGCGCCCCAGCACTACCGGGGGGAGCCGCCACGGCTGCCGGGGGGACAGGAGCGGCTGCCCCCCAGCCTGGGCCATGCACAGCCCCCGCCACCAGCACCTGACCACGGCGACTGGACCTACGAGGAGCAGTTCAAGCAGGTATGTGCCCCCCCAGACACACTTGTCCCTGCTGTGCCATCCCTCTGCTTGCTGCTGCGCATCCATGTGTCCTCGGGAGCGTGGGGAGATGCCTCTGGCAGTGCCGCCTCCGGCAGTGTTCTCCTCAGATCCAGCTGCTGTTGTCATTAGGAATGTGTGGGATTTCTCCAGGGTTTTAGTGCTGGGCTCAGTCTCTCCCCCTCCCTGGCCGGGTGGCTCCGAGTGGATCTTGTGTCCGGGTTGTCCTGGCACAGGCGGATGGTGCGATGGCGTTTGCTGCAGGGACCTGGGAGGATTCTTGCTGGAAATTATCGAAAAATCACCCCAAACTCACAAATCTGATGGGACTCCTGGTTTTCCTCTTCTCCACCCTCCCCAAGCCATTTTCCACGGGGACGTGGCTGTCTCCCATCACCGTCACCGCAGAGGTGATGCCTGGCAGGACAATTCTGGCCCCGCGGGTGCTTGGAGCGGGGCAGAGATGCCCCTCTGCTGCTGCCAAAACACCGCTAAAGAGTGAAACCAGGGAGAAAGCACCCGGCTGCCCCCTTCATTGCCTTTCCTGAGCTGCCAGGAGGCCGGCACGCTCCCACTCTCCCGGCACTGGAGCTGGCTGCGCTCCGCTCTCACTAATAGAAGGAAATGTGCTGGAGCCAGGGCTCCCCGGGGGCCGCCCGGCACCTTTGATGTGTGTTTAAATACATCGGAGTTTGGGGCTGGGGGAAGGGGCAGGACCAGCAGCAGCAGATGGGACCCAGATGGAGCGGCCGGGGCATGGTGGCCGTTCGGGAGGGATACGGCTGCCCCTTCGCCTTCAGGATGGTGTCGCATCCCTTCCGAAATGGAGGAAGGGGCTGCCGGGATCTGCCAGCACCTCTGGATGTGGGAAGGCTGAGAATGGGGCTGGCAGAGGGAGCGCCAGCAAGCGTGTGGCTGTCCTACTGGCGCTGCCCACCTGCGGGGATGGAGGGATGCTCCTGCCCAGCTGTGGGAATGGAGTCATGCTCCTGCCTGGCTGTGGGGATGGCGGGATGCTCCTGCCCCACGCGTCTCTCATGCCGCTGCACCCACACCGCCTCCTCTTCTTGTGGTTTCTCTCTCTTGTGCTTCCTGCCGCCGGGGAGCGAGGGGCCAAGGCCGTGAGCTCGTAGCTGTGAAAAGGCTTTTCAATACCGCAGTTGTGATCTTCCTGTTTGTCAGCGTGTCGGTGCCGTGGACCAGGCCGTAGCTTCTGCCAGGTCCCCTGTCACAGCACTCGGGGACACCAGCCCGGGTCCTAGCTCATCCCCTGCCCACCTGGCTGTGCCGGCAAAAGGCTGAGCACCCCCTCTCCCTCTCTCCCTGTCGCTTCCCGGGGTCGGCGGGAAGAGCTCGGCACGGTGGTGAATGGTGGAAGCAGCCGGAGGGGGTTGGAAAGCCTCCGTGGGCGGAGGAGCGGAGGCGACGCGCCGGGCCCGGAGAGGCTTTCCCCGGCACGTCAGCCCGCGCGACCGCGCTTGGATCGCGGCCACTGGACCGGGGCCAGGGGGTTGCTGGCGCAGCCGGTGCTGGCCGGGAGCTCCTCCTGGCCGGCCTCCAGCGCGTGCCGCCGGGCTCCATCCCAACCCAGCTGGCGCGGCCTGGGAAGGAGCAGCAGGAATGTAAACAGCGAGGGCGGCGCGGGGCAGGGGATGCCGTACCCCATCCCCGCTGCTCGCTGGGGCGGAGGCGCCTTAAGGGGGAACCCCCGCAGCCCCGGGGTGCTGGAGCACGGCCGGGTGCCTGTGTGGGTGAGGCGGTGGGGACGTGGTGCTGCGTGGGGCTGTGCCAGTGTTGTGCCTGCTTGGTCGCTGAGGGACAGGCTCATTTGGGGTTCCTCTTTATTTTTGCCAAGAAGCTCGTCAGCACTGGTAGCAGCTCTGCTCTCCTACCAGCCTGGATGCTTCCCTGTCTGTCCAGCTCTCCCTTGCAGCTACTGTTTGGGTTCAACTCTGGTTGCGCTGTTGCCCCCAGCATCCTTGGCCCGTGGGTCTCTGCCTGAGGACACCATCCTCACCAGGCAGTGCTGCCATCTGAGCCCCCGTGCCCGTCTCCACAACCAAACCGCGACAGCCGGGAGTTGCCCCCGTCCTCCACCTCCGGGTTTTATTGACCCATCTGGGACAGATTCCTGTGAACTGGTGCTTGGCTGAGCCGTGGGGGGCCGGAGGGAGGAGGAGGGGGCCCAGTTCAAGGGAGGAGGAAGGGGAGGGCGTGAGGAAGAGTTATGGAGGTGAGGGAGGTTAGGGAGCCGGCGCGTGGCACCTCCCCGTCCCCGGGGACGGCTACCGCGCAGGCAAAGGTCAGCTCGGCCTGACCCGGGCGCTGCCGGCGCGGGCAGCAGAACAAAGGAGCCCCCAGCACGGCGTGGGGCTCAGGGGCAGCGGCTGCCGAGGGCACCGTGGCTCCTTGTGGGGGGAAAAGGGGCATTTTCTGGGTGGGAGGAGGCTCCCCATAGGAAATGGCTAAAAATCCAGCAAGCTCCTGCCATTAGCAAGGGGCTGCTGGGGATAAAACTGCTCTGAGTTCTGTACCCTGGCACTGTGGGGGCTGTGCTGCTGCTGCCCCCCAAGGCCCCTCCTCTGACCTTTCGATTTCGTTACTGCTATTATTGCACCCCACTAATAGCGGGATTGGGAGCCTCTGGTGTTGTGGCAGCCCCTGGAGCTGGAGTTTCCGGCCTTTGCCTCTTTTGGAGTTTCCTGTGCTGCCAGTGCTCCCTCAGGCACAGGCACCCTGCACCCGGGTACCCCATCCTGCACCGGGGGAGCTGGGGGGATGCATCTGCCTGTGCTCACCCCAGCAGTAGCCACCGGGCTCCCTTTGGGGGTTCTGTGGTTTGGGTGCTCCCCTTTGGGGTGTCCCACTGTGGGTGCCTCAGGCTGACACTTAATCCTCCATTTCTGCTTCAGGAAGGCTTTAAGAAGTCACCAGTGATCAGGGGGAGGCTGTGCCAGCCGGGGGGTGCTGGCAGTTTGGGGGTGAGAGGTTTCTTTTGTTTCTTATGCTGTCCCAAATGGGGACACATCTAAGCTGTGCCAGTGGCACACGAGGGCAAAAACCTCAGACCTTATCTCGCGCGGTGCAGCGCACCCTGAGATACGGCGTTTCAAAGTGCAATGGTGGGGGAAAAATAAACCGAAAGCAACTCAGCGACCTCGGCAGGGCCGCGGGGGGGGTGAAACCGGACCCCCCCTGCCCAGACCAGCCCCGCGGACATGGCTGGTGGAGCTGGGATTTTCCAGGAGGGTCTGGAGGAGCAGAGAGCCCGTATCTCACTCTGAATCCCCAGGAGCTGGTTAAGGCGTGGGGGATCCCCTCTGAACCCCTTTCTCCCATGGATTATTCTCCTTTTCAAAGCCCAAAGCCGGCTTGGGGGCGTGGGGCCAGAGCGGGGGCCCCGTGGCCTCTTAACGAGGGCGGGAGGGTCCATTTACTTTCTTTAAAATATTGATTAGAGCTTTATTGCATTAGCCAGCCGAGCGGATGAGCTGCCCCCGGGGAGGGCGAGGGGGCCCCTGCGCAGGGAAGGGGGACCCGAGTGTCATCACGAGGCCAGGGGCCACCGCCCCCCACCCGGAGGCAGTTTGGCTCCCAGATAATGGGGAGTGCCCTGGGGCCCCCAGTTGGGCGCTGCTGTGCCGGGAAGGTGATTGTGGTGCCTGGCCAGGCCAGCAGCAGATAACGAGGGCAAGAAGGGGATCCGAGCAGGACGCTGAGGGGGCAGTGGGGGAATCGCTGGTGGACCTTTCCCGGGAAAAGGGCTGTGTCCTTCCCCCCCACCCCACACACAGCCATCGCCCCTCTCGCCCCACACCACTGCCCGGCCTGCCGAGGGGTACTCCCAGCCGGGGATCCAGCACAGTAATTGGCTCATAGTGCTCAGGGAGCATTCCCGGAGCTGTAATCCCACCAGATCCCTGGCCAGAGGTCAGGGACTTCTCGGCGAGAGCAGCTTAACCGCTGAGTGCCTCCCCCAGCCAGACGCAGGGGTGCTCACAAGTGCTGGTCCTGGCATCCAGGCACCCTGTGAAGCCATTTCTCCCAACAAGATCCAGAGCAATTAATGGGGTGGGGGACAGGGGACACATCCTTCCTGCCCCAGGTGCCCAGCCAGCGCCTTCACCCAGCTGGTCCATGCCCCCCTGATGCCCCTTGTCTCGGGAGCTGGGCTGCCTCCCCCCAGCCTGGGCATTGCCTGCTTGTGTTCCCCCACGCCCTGACCCCCCCCAGAGCCCCATTTCCCCCCAAACCCTGGTCCCCCAGAGCCCTGTTTCCCCCATGCCCTGACCCCCCCAGAGCCCTGTTTCCCCCACGCCCCGGCCCCCCGGGCTGACTCAAGGGCTGCGGAGGTGGCGGCCGCCTCCCCTTTCGGCACAGCTGAACTAACAGGGATGAGGGTTTATTTAAAAGAAAGGAAAAAAAAAAAGAGCAGAGCGGTGCAGGGAGCGGGGCCTTTGTCAGCGGAGCCCCCCGCCCCCGCCGCGGCGTTGGGCAAGGGCAGCGTTGCTCCATCGCCCTATTTCTGGCCCAAACCGCAGGAGCAATGGCAGCTGGTCCCAGGGCCCGGCCGGACGTGCCGCAATCAGGGGCCAGGGCGGGGGGCAGTTTGGGCGTGGGGGGAGCCCCCTGCTCTGCTCTGAGCTCGTCAGTCTCTGAGCCCCTGGGGCAGCCAGATTGGGGGCTCAGGGTGCAGCTCCTGGCTCAGCTCCTGACCCGCTCCCTGACCCTTCCTATCGGTCACTTAATCTGCCTGTGCCTGGGTTCCCGCTCTGGCTGGAGCTTGGGATAATCCACCCTGCGCTGGGGCTGCTGGAGGCCAGGGCTCACCCCTGAGGAGGGTCCCCTGTTCCCCATCCTCCACGGGGAGGGGGTGGCCGTGTCACTGCTGTGGCAACAGTCCTTTGGGAGAGGGCTTCCCTGTCCCCCCATAGCAGCTGGCTCAGGGTCTCACCCTGGTACAGGTGGCAGTGGAAGCACCCAGGCAGGTACCAGCCCTAAACTCCTTCAGGAAAGGGCTTCAGCTCCTGCCTCGGTTTCCCTACCTGTCCACATCCACTGTGGAGCTTCCGGCTTGGCCACCAGTGCCTGATTTTGGAGATTCCAGCACCTGGGACACGCTGCCCCATGCTGCCACCTGCTCAGGTGCCACAGTGGGATGGGGTCGGTGTCACTCTGGTGCTGTGGCAGTGCCCTCCACCACCCCCATCCCCTCAATGCGAGGAAGCCGCGAGGCTTCAGCGGTGCTGGAGCAGCTCAGCAGTGATGGTTCCTGGGGCTGACAGCCCACAGCTGGCTCCTGTCAACCCCATCTGCGGCTGCTGGACCCCTTCCAGCTCCTCCAGCAGCTTTGCTGTGGGGTTCCCGGGGGTTCCGTGCACCCTGGCCCTGCCTGCGGGACCCCAGGGACCCCCACCGCGGTGCGGGCAGAGGGCAGAGGTGCAGGACCTCGCATTTCAGGAACAGATTTGCAATTAGCCAAATCCCAGCGGGCGGTGGAAGCCCCGGTGACTCATCTGCCGGGGCTTACCGCGATCCCCTTCTAAGACGATCATTTACATATGGTGGAATTTAAACCCCCGTCTTGGCTTCCAGGCCTCGCTGCTGCCACCGCACCCAGGTCAGGTCCCGAATGGGGGTCTTGGCCCTCTGACCCTTGGGAGCTTCACCCTGGGAGGCTTGGGAATCACACAGGAGGCACAGCCCAAGGTGTGGACCCACCAGGTGCCCCAAGGGTTTGAGTTTGGCTGCTCTGGCCATGTTTCCCCAGCTCGGTGCTGCGTGGCTCCCACTCAGCCACCTCCCCCGGGTCTGCCTGGTGGCAGGAGCTGTGCCGGGCCGGTGTCCCTCCTCAGACGAGCTTTCTCAACAGTGCCTGACTCCACTGGATTAATATTTGTACAAGGTCCGGTGTGATAGCAAGCATGTGTCAAGGGCATGCAACCAGCACGCACACGGCCAGGCCCGGGAGAGCTGCCACTGCCGGGCTGGCTCCTGTCCAGCCAGCGGCTCTCAGACCAGCTGGGGGGCAGCCCCAGGACCCCAGCTCTCCCTCCCGTGACCCCTCAGCAGCCTGTGCCACACGTCTGTCCGCGTTGAGACACGGAACCAGTTTTGATTCCAGCCAGAGCCTGGCACGCTGCCACTCAGCAGCAAACTGCCCTTGGAAACGCCACAGCAGCAGGAATCGCTTCCTCCTCTGCGGGAAGGGCACAAACAGCAGCGGCACAGCCGTCCCGGGAGCTGGTGTCAGTCCGGCCTGCGGCAGAGACGTGGATCCTGGGAGCTGCCGGCTGGCTGGGCACGGCGGCCCGTGCCGTGGTGGGGAGGGCGGCCGACAGTGCAGGGACAATGGGGGGTCAGGGAGGTTAAACGGTGACTAATTCTCCCATTCAGCGTCCCCTCCGCCGCGCGGGGACACCCGCCGTGCCGTGACACCCGCCGTGCCGTGACACCGCCCGCGTACCCCCGGGGTCACCCCCGTGACTCCTTCCCCCAGCCTGTGTGGGGAGGAGGCGGGCACCAGGGAGAAGCCCGGGTGGTCTCGGGGCCCCCAGACTTCCGGGCCGATGCCGGGGGATCGGGACTGAGTTTATCATTGAGCCACAGGACCACCGATGTATCCTTCGCCCACCGCGTCCCCCAGCCCGAGGAGGAGGCACCGGTGCGGGGAGGCACCTGCGCTCGGGCTGTGTCCCCCGCGGAGGGGACAATGCTGGGAACTGGCAGGAACAATGGTGCCGACGGGAAGCTCCTGGGCCCCCTCCCCAGCTGCCCCCGCGGAAGCGGCCCCCGAGCCTGGCCGCGCTCCGGCGGCAGGAATCCCGCCGGGCCGGTCAGTGGAGTCACCGCCGGCCCTGGCCGTCTGGGCGAGGCTCCCGCCAGCACGTCCCCCACGAGCAAGGTGTTGGGGGGATTTTGGGGAGGGGGCACGCCCATCCCTGCCCCCAGCAGCCCCTTCCCACGGGGGTCTGTGCCCTGGGGGACTCGCAGGGAATTAGGGATGGGGAATTAGGGGTGACTCGTTCCTAAGCCGAGTGCTTTATCGGCGTAGGAATCTGCTCTGGGGCTGGACGCTCCCTTTGCCCTTCACCGGGAAGGATTGGCCACAGCAAACCCGGCACCCCACACCGGGGGGGCCGTGCCCAGAGAGGGGCTGCTGCCTCGGGCACCCCCAGCCCTGACTCAGCAATCGCCTTACGGGAAATCACATCCCCAGCGCCTCCGAAACGCCACGGCCCGGGGCCCTCGCCAATCCTTTGCTCTGGTTTTTACAAATTACTTTCTTTTTCTGAATAAGTGCCCTCCCCGACCCCACTGCGGGTCCCGGCGTGCCAGAGGCCGGGGGCTGTGCATGGCCTGGGAGCGGGACGGGAAATGCGCCATAAATGTGTTTATTCTTCGTTAAAGAACTCGTTAGCGTGCGCGGGCTCTTCCCCAGCCCAGCGTGGCCCCTCGGCTGTCTGCGGGACAAAGGGATGTGTCCCCGGGGGCTGTCAGAGGAAGGAAAGAAAGAAAAGGAGAGAAGTAGCCCCTCCGCCTGCCACCAATGCCCCTGCTACCTGCCGTGATGGGGTGGGCTCTCCCCACCGCTGCTTGTTGTGTTTTTTCCCTAAATACAGGAATTTGGGGGGGGTTAGCTCCTGGAAGGTGGAGGCTGCCACCAGCCCCCATCCCTGCTGCAGTGGCCCTTGAATCTGTCCCCCCTCCCGGCTCAAGTCACGGTGTGCACGTCCCAAACCGGTTTCGGAGAGAAGGAGGAAAACCGAGAGTGTTGGCACTTCCTGGCGATGGAAAAGAAACTTGAAAATTAATCCCCGAGGCCTGAAAACCCGGAACCAAGCGGGGGGAAGGGGAGGTGTTTTTAACTCGGACGCGGGATGCAGGGACACGGACTCCTCCATGGCGCCTCGTGGGGCAGACAAGGGACAAGGGACTCCTGCCGAAGGGGAGATCTGCCTGGCTCCAGCATGACCCCCAGGATTCCCGGAGCCTTGTGAAATGGCGCTTCCCCTCCTGCTTGTAATTGCCCCCGTTGGCCCAGCTCGGGGGGCAGGATTGCCCCGCCGGGGGGGGCGGCCCCCCCCCCCCCCCCCGGCACGCACCGCACCCGTGCCGAGGGCTCTCCTGCATTCCTGGCATTGCCAAGGGGCCGCCTCCCGCCCACCCTTTGAAAGCCAGCGGGTTGGGATTTTCCTGTAATCTGGTTTGAAACATTAATCTGGTCATCCACACCAAACGCCGGGCCGGCATCCTGCCGGGGCGCTGGGCCGGGGTCAGGGCCGCCCGCCCACCGGCTGCCTAATTCCTCCTCCACTTAATTATAGATCTGCTGGCAACAGCCATCTGGCTCCGTGTCCTCAGCCGGCCGGGGGCCGGGGCCGAGGGGGCTGCGCTGCGGCCAGGTGGGCCGGGCACCGTGGCCGGAGCTGGCCGTGCCGCTGGCATCAAGCGTTCACCCTGGGGTGGGTGAGCCCTGGGAGCACTGGGGGTGTGGAGTTGGATCCCCCAGCCCAGGGGACTCTCAGGGAGGTGGGGGGCATCTCCTGCCCCCCGGCCAGGCTGGGGTGGCTGTGCCGAAGCGTCCCCTGGCACCGCGCCCTGCCATGGGGACCCCACAGTAAGAGGATATTCCTGGGGCAGCTGCGTTATGGATTAAGTCGTTCCACCTCCCTAATTACGAAACATAAATGTATTCACTCAGCGGCCTTGCCTGCAGCTCCTGGCCACCGGTACCTTTGCACCGAGCACCAAGACGCCTGCGAGGAACCGGCTTTGAGCTGAGCAGAAACCAGGCTTGAGCACGGCGAGCAGGGCACGGGCACCAGGCAGGGCTCAGCACCAGGCGGGGGCAAGACCCAGCACCTGCTGATTTCGGTGCAGCAGTGCCAGCGGTCGCCGGCCTGTGCCAGGCTCAGCTGCGCGCCGGGTTTCGCACGCTGCCGAAACCAGAACATGTTCCTGTTCCTCAATTTGCATTTTGAGCCCCACTGTCCCAGCTGTCCTGCGCTGCCGTTGGGGCTCACGGGGCACCGGCTGCTTTGCCGCTGGCTGCGGATGGTATCAGTGCAAGGAAATCCTGCGAGGGGCTGCTGGGAGTCACTGATCTCTGTCCCTTTCTGCGTCCTGCCTGTGCCTGGGGGCGAGGGGGAACAGGGGTGATGAGGGAGGCAAGGGTGGAAGGGGCAGCTTGGCAGATGCCACTCGGTCACACCCCACGGTGCACACCGGGCATGTCCTGGCTGTGGCTGGGCATGTCCTCTCCCCACAGCGCTGCCAGGCAAGCACCCTGGGCAGGTGCCCATCGCTGGCGGTTGGTTCTGCTGGCAGTGGCAGAGCTAAACCAGGGTTTGGGGGGTCCCAGGGGGAGCCCCTCTCTCCGCTCTGGCGCTGCAGTGGCCAGTGAGCAGCTGCCGAGTGCAGCGAAGCTGTCGAAGTCTCAACAGTAACCGCCGGCAGCGGCTTGTGCAACGTCCTTTGCCCGGCAGCCGTGGCGGGTGTGCCGGCAGGGCTGCGAGGTCACCGGGCAGGAACAAGGATCCCTCTGCCTGCCATCCCTGGGGACCCCCAGAGCTTCATCCCAGTTGGGCGGGGGTCAGAGTGTCCACAGCCAGCAGAGCTTGGCATGGGACCACCGGGGCTGGTGGACGGACAGCACACGGGGCAGCCGTCCGCCGCAGCCGCTAATCCCCCTGTCCCGGCCGGCCACGCTCTCCTCAGCTGACGGGTAATTTTCTTTCATCCTCTTAAATGCGTCCGTTCCCCTCGGGACTGAGCCTGGGGGGTGGCTCACGGCCCCAAGGGCCGTGGCAGTGGATGAACCGGCGCGTTTGGCCCTTCCCTAGGATGGCTCCACGCTCAGCACCCTGCAGGATCGGGTGCTGGGGAAGCCTTTTCTCTGTGTGCGGCTTTCCTAGCCACTCAAGGAAACGGGGGAGTCTGGATTGGCTCCGGCCCAACATCCCTCAGCCAGCACAAGCAGCCTGTGCAGCCCAGCCCCAAAAACCACGGCGGTGCTGCTGTGCCATGGCTCATCCCCCCCACGCCACAGTCCCACACTGGACCCCTTCTGGGGCGCCAGGGTGGGAGAAGGGCTTTGAGGGTCTCTGCTGGTGGTGCTGGTGGTTCCTGCCCTTGCCCTGAGGGTATGCTGGGGGCTGGCCGAGCCTGACAAGTTACCCAGGGAAACTGGGGGGGGTTTATGGCCCCGCTTATCACGCGGCCCCATTGATCTTTTTGATCGGCGCCGGCAGACAAGCCTGGCCCTGCGGGATCCGGATCCTCTCATGGGGGGCGGCAAGAGGAGGGGGCTCGAGCCCCTCACTCACAGCCGGGATGATGCCCACCCACCCACTCGCCCACAGTCCCAGTGCCACAGGGCGTAGCCGTGGAAGGAGAAGGGACATCGGTGACCTAGTGACCAGCAGCGGTGGCCCCATGGTGCATGCCTGGTGTATTATGGGGGGGGGTATTTATAGGGCCCTCCTGGCCCCCGGCCCCGTTGGCAGTTGTTCAGAGTTGTCATTGAGAAAAGCAGGAGCTGTGGCGGCCACCCCTGTGGCGTCTGGGCAGCGCCTGCCCCCACAGCCCCTGCTCCAACACCCTTCCCAGGATTGTGGGGGGGATTATCCACCAGCCTCCAGGCAGAAACAGTGCTGGGCCCTGGGAGAGGCCGCATGGCGTGGCATGGCGTGTGCCTCCGGCATGCTGGGAGCTCCAACCGGCAGATCCTGTGCCATAAATCAGGCAGGAATGTGCCGGGCTGGTGGGGTGTGGGGTCCTGGCTGGAGACGCCCCAGCAGAGCTGGTGCTTGAGGTGCAGCGTGCTGGAGCCTGGCCCGGCTCTGCCTGGCCCGGCTCTGCCTGCCCCGGTGCGGGACACATCCCTGCAGTGCCATGGCACGCAAGCTCCTGCCGTGGCACACGAGCTCATGCCGAGGCACACGAGGCACTGGCTCCCACCACTGGCTCCCGGCCCTGGCTCCCTCTGGCACCCCGAGCGCGGAGGAGGGACCATGCTGAAGTGTTGCTGTGCTGAGCAGGCAGTGGATGCTAAAAATAACCGGGATCAGCATTCCCAGGAGGAGCTGGGGCTGAGCGTGGTGTTGGCAGCCTGAGAGCCACTCCGCCTGTGATCCCAGTACCGTTCAGCTCAGCGTCCCAGGGCCGAGCTCTGAGCAGGGTGGGCAGGGGATGGCACAACGGGAGACAAGCACAGGTCAGCTCAAGCTGCAGGAACCCCAGGGACCCCCTGGCCCTGTGCAGGGACCCCCTGAGCCATTTTGGTGTCCTGTGAGCCCAAGGGCTCCAGCCACAGGGCTGCTGCAGTGGGAGCTGGGGGTCTCTGGCAGGGGGACACGCGGATTAAGGGGCTTTCTGAACATCTCTCTCCTCTTCTTGTGCAGCTGTACGAGCTGGATGGTGACCCCAGGAGGAAGGAGTTCCTAGATGACCTCTTCAGCTTCATGCAGAAGCGAGGTGAGCCCCCGGCTGGGCACCCACCCTGTGGCGCCACACCCACCCTGTGCCCACCCTCTGCCCCCACCCCCAGCCTGTGCCCA
>VZRJ01009241.1:96645-183746 GCA_013397565.1 Ptilonorhynchus violaceus | reverse complement strand
TGCTCAAGGTTTTCTTGTTTACAGGGGTTTCAGTGGATGACAGTGTCAAATAATGAGTCAAATGCTTCTTGCAATTGTGTAAGTTGAGTCACTGTGTTGCTTAAGAATGTTTCATCAGGATAAATTAGAATGTATTTTAAAATATTTGGCCTTATGAAAATAATAGAGAAATTTAGTTTTGTGTCAAAATAAACATTGCTGTGCTCTTACACCATATTACTTCTTCTGCACATTTCTCAAATTCCATTTTCTTCTGGCTTCCCTGCTACAACCAACCTGCCTGCAAGTGTAACAGTGGAGGAAAGAGCAATTTATTTGGGGAAAGGTTTGAGAGGCTTCACTTAGATCAAACGTATGGAAAGCACAACAACTACTCTGAGAATGTAGTATCTTATGTTAAAAGTGTGAAGTGAGTCCCCGGAGATCTTGAGGTTGGCTCTAAATCATAGGAATTCCTGAGTTCTTTTGCTGAGCTTCCTTTCTGAGCTCATTCAGGATCTGCTTTCTGGTCATCAGACGTGGCCCTGTATCTTCAGAGAGCCTCTTCAGGAGAGTAGCACCTGATTATGGACTAAGGGCTGATTTGAGAAAGGGACCATAAACCAGAGGTAACAAGGTTCACCAAGAGGTTTTGAGTCACAGCTTCGTAAGCTAAATCTCACTCTGCCTGAGGATGGGCCAAAGTGAAATTAGAGGGGTTATTACAGCCCTTCTTAGGCAGCTCCTTCCTTCAGCTACTTCATATAGAAAGGTGCTCTGAGGACTCTGGTGCTTGGGTTCGAGCACATGCGTGCTGATTTCAGGTGTGTTCCTGGCAGATGTGTGAGCAACTGTGGGGGGAAAGTCTCCAAAAAGCAAGGCCTGCCTCTTGGAAGTATATCTAGGCTTTGCCTGAGACAACCAACTCAGACTGTGTTGTCTTGCAATCGTGTTAATTAGTCAAATGCTTTTTAGAAATTAACCTTTAATTTTTGTCCTTGTCTGATGGGATCGGCAGAATTCAGTCAGTGCAATGCAAGGTGCAAATCATGAGATCGTGGCTATCATTGTAGTTTTCCTTCAGTAAATAACTGTTGATCTCCCCTGTCACTCTGCCCTTCCCTGTGCCTAAGCACATCGATGCTGAGGAAAGCAGAAGCTCCTGCTTCTTGAGAGTTTTTCAAACGAAATGAGTATATGAAGGCATAATGACTGAGGGAAAGTTAAATTAAGCATTCCCCGTAATGCATTTAGAACTTATTAAAGCTTTTTGTTTTAACTTGGGGTGCCTGAACCCTGTAATATTCCTGCTGTGAAAGGTTTATTTGACTGCTGATATCTACTCTGAGAATTTCTGACATCCTGTAATCTTAAAAACAAAGAATCTTTTGAGAAGGGACAGGGCCAGTTTTTAAGAGGAGTGCAACATCAACCTAATTAGTCCAGCCAGGTTTATCACAATTTGACATCTGTTTATGTGTTTTCTGATATATTGCTTAGCAGCACAGCATTGTTACACTTGAGATAACCTTTTCTTGTGTGGACTTAGGTGGCATAAAGCAAATATGTGCAATTTCCTTTTTTTTTTTTTCATTGAGGCCTGTTTGCTGAGAGAGATTTCTGTACAATCTCCTTCACCTTTTTTCCGATAACAGAAATTACAGAAATGTGTTTGCTGTTAGTTTGAGTTCTTGTTTTACTAGGAGGGAACCAGCCTTGATTTTGACCTTCTAGTAGAAAGCAAAATGTGATTCATCCAGGTCCCAGCACTGGCTGGTGTGGAATCACGGACAAGGAGGAGCCCAGGAGAAGTCAAGGTCACTGGAGAACACCAAAAACGTTCTCATGGCAATATTGTGGTCATTGGCATTTTCATAAAATGCAGAAATAAGAGGCAGCTTCAAAGGAGGAATCCCCATCCTGCTCCTTTTGTTTGTGACCTTGTGTGACCACACAGAGCCTGAATTTTCATGTCACTCCTTTGTATGCTGAGGAGGCCAGAAGTTCCCCAGGTTGTCTTGTGAAGCACAGCTGTTGTTCCCAGTTCTGTCACTAATTTCAATACACATGCTCTATTCATCATGGTAACTGATAAAAATGAACAGCACTTCTTGTGAAGAGTCCCTGCATATAGAATGGAATCATGGAATCCCACAATGCTTTGGGTCGGAAGGGACCTTAAAGATCATCCAGTTCCAAGCCCCTGCTATGGGCAGGGATGCCACTCACTATCGGGTTGTTCAGGAACCCATCCAATATATTCAATGAAAGAAATGGCTGAAGAACCAGTCTGTTTGTTGGCTGACATGGAGGCCACCATGACACAAGTGTTTCTTCCCAGGATTCGTCTGCAGACTATCAATCAGGCTGTTAGGGACTGTATTTCAGAAGACAAAATGCAGTTTGTATGAATAAATAGCAGAGTTATTCCCAATGTCATTTAATTCTGGATAATATCCTGTTAAATATTTAAAAAATAGAACCAGCAAGACTAAAGTTTAAACCAGTGAATAATAGCCATTTGTAGAGTGATTGATTTACTGAGACTTACTGAGTGCTTTAAATATATCAGGGTCAGGTTATCTGTGCCAACCCAAAATTCAGATAGGAGGCTTACGACATGTAGATATGGACTTGTTGGAGTCATGAAGGAAAGTTCTGTCGAGTGTTTCCCACACCTCCAGCAAGATATAAAAGTTGAAGGTCTCTGGGATTTTTTTGTGTTCTTACCTTCTGCAGCCTCTTGTTCCCATCTGACAGAAAAATGAAGAGATTTGTGAGTATCTCCATTTTGCTGAGCTTTTAATACTGTAAGTTCCTCATTTTTAAAAACAAAAGGACACAGAAGAAGATGCTTGAGTAAGTGGTACCATACTAATATGATCTGTGTGTTGTTTCTTTGGGTGGTACAGAGGGAAACTTGCATTTCTTGGGTGAGTGAAGTCAGTGGAAGCATCATTCAAGCAAAGAGTGCAGAACTGGTTACAGTTCAGAATTTAGTTATGACTGAATAATTGCAGCTGTAGAGGCAAATCAAGAAGTAACATGGGATCAAGGAGGGACTTCTGAAAACTGCAGAAATGTAATAGTTAAATTATTCTGCTTTTTCGGTTAAAGGCAAAAGAGAGCCTGTTAGCAAAAACTTTACAATGAGGAATTGTAGTTGTTTTCAACTAATATATGTGTTAAGTGGGTAATTTTTCAAACTGATGCTACAGTTCATGGACTGGGGTTTTTTATGGCACTGCCTGGTGCTTCTGCTGAATGAGAATACTGATTCCTTTTACAGGCTGCAGTCCTCGTTTGCCTGGGAATCTTTTGGATTCAGACTTCTGCATTGGACGTAAGTAGAGTGATGAGCCTTCTCCTGCATGTGCTCAGCTAAAATGTATTGGATCCCTGGGCAGGGGGAATAGAATAGGAAGAAAACCCCAGAAGAAACAAACAAGTTGCTTATTGCCAAGTGTAGAGAAAAAGAGCTTTTGCCAGAGGTCAAGCCAAAGAGGCGGTTCTGTGCAGGTGCAAAGTAACAAGAAGTCGGGGGGACAGAGGTCCCCTTAGCTCAACCAAAAAACTGGAGACTGGTGCAGTCTCCTGCCAGTCCCTGCTGCTGCCCAGAATGACTGGGATGTCCCACGCAGTTTTCCTCAGCCTGCCTCTTGCATAATTGATCTCCACCTCAAGAGCCTCCTGAGACTGCTCAAGGGTTCTTAAGAGACTTAGTATTTACAGAAAGCAGAAAGCATTGGGGGTTATTGCACCTGCTGAAGATGGAGGCCAGATGATGAACAATGATTTTGTGCTTTTTACCAAAGACCTTTCTCCTGCGAGATCCTGTCAGCAACTATGTCACTGGGACGATGACCATCCACAACGAGGAGGACGTCGTTGATGTCCATGTCCGCTCTGGCTTGTACTCCTCTGATACCATTTTTGACTACACACGTGTGAGTAAATCCAAGAATATGCCTTGAATTAATCCCTGAGGAAGTTTTTAAAATCAGAAATTATTTTAGTGTATTCTCACCTATTCTCACCACATCTTGTCCTGGAACACTGTTTCCTTGTAGACTCCCACCACTTTTCCTCCTCTTAGGCCATCTCCTTATTTCACCCATACGATGGGTCAGTTTAAGACTTGTAATGAAACCTGTGGTGGCAGTTCCTGGAAGTGAGAAGAGGGTCACTGACCTCAATGAGGCTGGAGGTGAGGGTGGGCTGCCAGCACTCATGGGCAGCAGAAGGCTGTCAGAAATGGTGCTTCCAGTCTTATGGAAAGACACCAGGACAGGCTGGTTCCATTCCCCAAAGAGGACGATGGAAATGCAGTCATTCCACAGCAGCAGCCTCTGCAGCCACTCGGTGTTTCTTCCAAGTTGCCCCAAAGAGTAGAGAGCATCAACCAATATCAGTGTTAGCCATTTTAAATTAAATATTTAACCTTAATTCTTTCCATCACAGGGGTATATTGCAACCAGGTTATTTTCACGAAATGCCTGCTTTATCATGAAAATAAAAAAGGAATACATCCCAGAGCTACAAGAGATTGGACGTCTGGCTTTTGAGAGAGAGGTGACTTTGTGGTGAACCCCTCACTGCTGGCAAGGAAGGCTGGATGGGAGCGGTGTGGTGTGAGGGTGGCCCCCCATTCTGCCCCTAAAACAGCTGCTCTCAGGAATGACTTGTGCTGTCAGCAATGATGGAGCTGATCTGACAAGATACAGCTTCGAGGGAATATCATGCAGAACTTTCTTTTAAGATAATGAACCATCATGATCCCCTGCAGTTCTGTAGTGGGTTGTTGAGCTGTACAATCCCTTGTCCTTGGAATTGATGTAATTTGACTATTTTGAGGTGATCACAATATAAGTTCAGGCAAACTTTTCCTTTATTCATTGTCCTGCTGATGTTTTGACCTTGACACAACTTGAAATTTTTTTTTTTTTCAGAACAGAATATAGAGATCAATTTACTTTGACCAGATTTTGATTTCTCTATTCAGGCCAAGGTTTCAGAAGGAGACTGGAAATACTGCCTGGAGGTGAACTGGAGCTCTGGCCTGTTTTGTGCCATCCCAGCAGTAACACATTTATAGCAAAACTTGCTGCCAATTAGCATAACTTATTATGGCAGTAAGATGGCTCAAGTTTGCTGTGTTGGCATAACTAATATTTAATGAATTTTGTTACTGAATAGATTGATTTTTTAAAAAAGAAAAGCATGAAGCTTCTTTAGCTCATTTTTTTTGTGAGGCAAAGGAAGGTGATTTTAGTTTTGGGAATTTTCTCAAAGGGTGTCCTAGGAGAGTGGAGCTAAAGCTACGCTGCTGATGATGTCTAACCTTTTCTTTTCAGACCATGAGGAATGTATACTCTCCGAATAATGTGTGGACCCAGTTTCAATCTGGCAATTCCAGGCTGGGACATTTGGAAGACTGGGTTCTCTATGGCAAACACATTGAGAAGCTCTGCACAGGGCTGCCTCTCTACCAGCTCGTAGCCACTGAACGTAAGTCACAAATCAGGGCATTGTGGCCCTGTCCCTGTGCACTTTCCAACCCTTTAAACCTAAATCCCCGTGGTACCTTGGAGCTGTACAGACACTTCTTCCCACTGAGTTACACCACAAATGTCTTGCACAGTTTTGAGGCAAACAGGAGCCTTGAATAGGGCCATAATTGGGGACTGAGATTTGTGTGTTTAGGACTTTTCCTAGCTGGATACAGGGATCTCATCTGATAACGAGATATTGATATATATACTGGTATATATATACTGATACTGATAATATCCTCGTTTTCTTGGGTTTTTTAGCACGAACGAATAGTGATGGCTGTGCCAGTGCTGGAATTCCAAGCATTTTGGGCCTTAAAATCTGTGAAGAAATGATTGAAACTGGATCTTGACATTTCTATTGCAAGGAAATGCCTTGTTTCTTTGCATGTTTCCGTGATGGTAACCATGTTCTCCAGCTGGAACAGAACTTGGGTACAAGGCTCAACTTGCTCATCCTTTGGGCAAGCTTTGATGTATAACAAGCCCATGATATACAAATAAAGATAATGCTTTAATAAATAAATAAAATGCTTTGTCCGTTTTTTCCATCCAAAGTCAGAACACAATTACGGTGGGCCTTGTGAGTTTTCCTGCAGAAGAGACACATTTCCCTTTGTCCATTTCTATGCTTGGGCTGCAACATGGGTCAGGCATTGGTTTGTGCTTCATGTCAGTAAAGAAACAGAAACAGAATAGACTTTTCCAGTGGGGAACTTCGCTTTGGCATCAGCATCCAGGTGCTCGCCTTACACAGGATGGCTGAGGGGAGGGAGCAAACAGGTGAATGGAGATAAAGGGAGGGAGCAGATCCACGTTTCCAACATTTGCAAAGCAGCTCGAATTCTGCAGGGCCAGTGGAAATTTCTAGCAGTTTGAACAGGTGCAGTGGGTGAGAGAGAGTTTTCTTCTGGGCATCTTTCAAGCCTGCATAGAGGACACTGTCCCAACCCTAAAAAATTTGTAGCTTGGAATAAAGTTTTCCTTTCACACAATGGCGGGGCACAAAGAGCTGTGACCACTTGCTGAGTGTCCCACATGCCTTGGAGAGGCCTTTGTGTCAGGAGCTGATGGAAATACACGATGGGGCAGTGCTGGTGCCACCTGCCTGCCCTGGTGCAGATCCCAGGGAACGGCTGAACCCACACATCCTTCCCACCAGTGCTTGGAAGGGGTGTGTATTTTGGGGCTGAAGACTGAGTGTTTACTGTTTGTTGGAGCCTTGAATGGTTGCCAGAGGGCAAGACATTCCTTTGGAGGAAAATGGCCCCAGGTCTGCAGTTTGTTATTTTCGAATCAGACTCCTGGTCAAACCATCTGCTATCTATTAAAAGAGCATTTTATCATCTGGTGAAGATGTTCTTTCGAATTAATTGTATTCACGACAGGCTGTGGGTTCTTGGTGATCCAATAAATGTTTCTGAAGAGTTGAACTTTGTTAATTAAATCCAGGAATACTTGTTTTATGGACTCTGAAACAGGCCTAAATACTTCATTATCTAACAACTAATTTTGAGTTATGGTGGTAGTGTTCCTGCCCTTCTTGTACTCACAAATGGAAGAATATTGTTTCTAGCTTTAATTTTAGTTCATAGTCTCATTGTATCAGTCAGGCCTGTGAGGAAAATATCTCTATATATTACATTTGCATTTTGACTGCTGTGTTTGTTGTTTGGTAAATAAAGCTTCAGCTCTCCGTCCACTCTCACAGCACCTCCAATGCTGGTGTCCAGCTCATGGGAAACTTCTGGGTGCAGCACCTTGGAGGCAAATCTGTTGTGGGGCTGCTGCACCTCTTGGGGTACAGTCCCAACAAAGAGAGGAGGAAGCACGGGAGGAATCATAAACCACATGCCCCATATGGCTCTGCTTCCCCCAGTTCTCCAGAGGGTGATCTGTTCCCACAGGAGCACATGGATGGGCAAATTACAGCTCTGAATTCACAGCCCTTGACCCTCGGCCTCTTGGTATCACTGACCTCCTCAGATATCATGCTAGAAAAAGCTGCAGAGCAAAAGAAATTTATTCTCAATTTAAAATAACTAATTGCAGGGCAAACAGGAATGCACAGCCAGCTCTGAACAAGCCAGAGAAAAGAACCTATGCAGGAGAAAGAGATTTGATATTTTATTTACTGATACTGTATTTGCCCTTGCTATTTCCTTCCATTTCACTCTTTGATGACTAGGCCACAGTGTACAATAGGTTTTATGTTCCTGTCTTAGGCCATAATTAATCTCTTTTTCTTATCTTGCAGGTAATTTATATTATTACTGGTCTACAGGGAAAGACCAAGGAGGTAAAAATCAGCAACGATAGGTAAAGTGTCCCTGAAGATCAGATCCAGTTGTTGCCTTAAATAACCGTAGTCTGGAAATGTTGATCTTGAAATCCACCATCAGTCAGCAAACGGCCTGCACTGAATGTTCATGATATGAAGGAAATCACAGAATCATGGAATCACTAAGGTTAGAAAAGGCTTTTAAGGTCATCAAGTTCAACCATCAACCACCACCACCATGTTCACCATTAAACCATGTCCCCACATGCCACATCCACATGTTTTTTGAACACTTCCAGACTCTTCCACTGTCCTGGGCAGCTGTGCAAGGGCTTTACAACCCTTTCTGTGACGAAATTTTTTCTTGATATCCAACCTAAACCTTCTCTGGCACAGCTTGAGGCCATTTCCTTTTGTCCTGTCCCTTGTTCCCTGGGGACAGAGCCCGACCCCCCCTGGCTGCCCTCTCCTGTCAGGGACTTGTGGAGAGCCAGAAGGTCCCTCCAAGAGCCTCCTCTTCTCCACACTGAGCCCCCCCCAGCTCCCTCAGGCTCTCTTGGTGCTCCAGCCCCTTCTCTAGCTCTGTTCCCATCTCTGGACATGCTCCAGCCCCTCAATGTCCTTCTTGTCATGAGGGGCCCAAAGCTGAGCATAATAACATAGTAAATCTTTAATTTTATTCATCAGTTAACTTAGACATGCTGTATCTAATATGAAACGTCTGCTGTCCTAGAGCTCATGAGGTATCAGTAGCTTTGTGAGTTGTTTGTTGGTAGAGGATCTTTTTGCATTGT
This sequence comes from Ptilonorhynchus violaceus, assembly GCA_013397565.1. Taxonomy (NCBI): domain Eukaryota; kingdom Metazoa; phylum Chordata; class Aves; order Passeriformes; family Ptilonorhynchidae; genus Ptilonorhynchus; species Ptilonorhynchus violaceus. The sequence goes on along the minus strand of VZRJ01009241.1, from coordinate 175,140 downwards.
GACCCATGAGGTTTTCCACCAGAACGGATGGAAAATTCCCACTGATTTCCATGGGAGGCACCCGCAGAGCGCTGCAGCCCAGCAGCTGATCTCAGGAACAATGGTGGAGTTGTGTTCTCAGTGCACAAAGCCGAGAGCTCGTCCCGATAACCGCCCAAGGTCAACGTGCAGGTGGATAAGGTGGAGCTTGCTGGCATCGAGCACAGGGGTAACACCTGGAAAACAGCACAGCCCCTGGGAATCTGCACCAGGAGAGGGGCAGGGCTGCCCTGATCCCCCAGGCACTGGAACCCAGAGATGTCACAGAAGTTAAAAAGGAGTCAGTGCGCTGGAAGAGTCTAGAGAGGAAGGGCGTGTCATCACCTTGAAAGTTACTTGATCTTGCCAAGAGCTCCTCTCCACCAAAGAAATAGGCATATTCTGGTGGTTTATCTAACTTCTCAGCCAGGCTTGTTCTCTAAAAAGTGAGGAATTTATTTTATGTGGAAGATCACAGAGTGGGACTGTGTTTGGGTGTGCCTGAGTGAGTATCTGTGTGTGTGTGTGTGCGTGTTGGCAGATTTTGTAAATTAAAACAATATTTATTCCCGGCTGAGATGTCAAGCTAATGCTGATTGTTTGCTCCCAGCTTTTTTAAAAAGCCTGAAAGGTATTTGAAGGCATGCCTGGAATCCAAGCCATGATATTGTCGGATGCCACTGACAGGCAGCTGAAACATGTCAGGCATTTGGAGCAGGCAGGATTAGCCCACTCTGGGCACATCTCCACCTCTGTGCAGCTCAACTTTCCTGATCGCCATGGGCAGGAAACCTCTGCGGTCCCTCACTGCCAAGGACACCAAATTCCCCAGTCATCTGTGCTGCACTTTAATCCAAGATGCTTTTACCACTGAGCCCATTCCCCTGAGAACCTCCCACCTCCCTGAACTTCCCAGTGTACAAGACAATTTACCAAGGTCAAGGCATGACAACTGCACCATTTGTGATCATTTCAAAACCAGAGATTAATGTGGAAACTCTTACTCTCTTGAAAAATACCTTTTAAATGAAAGACACTGCTTAAATTAGGAATGGCAGATTTTCATATATTTTGTCTGACATGTGAAAACAAGCTTTCCAGTTTGCATCAAGTCGTGCAAAGGGACAGTTGTTAACATCGGTAAATTTCCCCTTATGGAAAGAATTTCCAGTAACACAGGAAAATTAAGCCAGACGGAGAATCAAGCCTGCTATCTAAAGTAAAAATTCTGTGTTCTGAGCTGGCAGGCCAAAGATGTGAACAGGTGTCCCCATCTGCTGGGTCTTCCACCCTTTTTGTGCTAACAAGGTGTAGTCATGAGAGGAAAAAAATCATCCATTTTAGACAACGAAAATTTGTCCCTGGAGTGTGTGTCTGTGATCACTACAAATTGCTGTGGCTGAGCACTGAGCAACATAGCAAGATCCACGTGCAAGGGGAAAAGAGGACAAACTCCTCATTCAGTTTCAGGCAAGATGCCTGATCTTAAATACTCAGATTATAAATTATTAGGTGAGCTGGGTCTTGCACTGTTACTTATTTAAAATCAGCGAATGTCTTGGCCAATGAGCCAGACCAGATTTCCAAGGAATACACCCCAATCCTGGTGTTCATGTTTCTTTCTACTCGAGCTGAGCATGGAGTGAGATTTCCATTGCCCACTAGAGGGCAAATGGTTACAGCAACCTGGTTTTCTGATTGCAGTCCAGCCCCAGGGTTGGTCAGTGAGATGTGCTGTCATTAGGCTGGTAAAAACACCAACTGGAGCAAACCAAAAACAGAATAAAATTAATCCCTGTCAATCTCAGGTTGCTCCAGCCATTTCTTGAGTAGAAAAGCAAATGTAGCATAAAATTGATCCATTTGTGGCTGTGCTGGGAGAGGAGAAAACATCTCTAAAAAATCAGTTTGTATTTGCTGGTACTGGGATGAGAACTGATGTGGGGATGAAATCATAAAATCATAGAATCATTAAGGTTGGAAGAGGCCTCCAAGATCATCAAGTCCAACCTTCAAAATATATCTATAAAGGAGGGTAGAGGGGTGAGGCAGTACAATGAGTTTTTCTGAGGATGTTTTTGTAACTCAGGTATCTCTCAAGACAGCCCAGACTATCGGGGTCGCTCAGGCCTTTATCAGTTTCCAGGCTGCAAATCCTGCCTGACACGTTCCAGGTAGGACACTGTGCGTCCCTGTCCCCATACAGACCCCACAGTCACACTTCCAGCTGCTGGGGGGCTTCCCCTCCCTCCTGCTGGCACCACTGTGCAGATGGTCACCTAAGGATTGTCAAGCACTTAAGAACATGTTTCAGTTGAGACGTAAGAATGTTAAGGCTCGAGCCAACAGGGATCACCAATCCCCTTTTCCATGCCCCGTGACAGGAAGCAGAGGCTGTTTTTCCCCCTAAAGGAGCTCCGGGATGCAGAGCTTTGCCCTGAGCGCTGGGAGATGTTTGACAGCGGCACGTTCGGCACCGTCCCTGGTGCAGCACCCGGAGAGCCGAGCCAGGGCTCTGCCACTCATCCCACAGCAGTGGAGCCCTTTAGCACCAGGGCCTGCCAGGGGCTCGTTCCATGCTCCCCGCTGATCAAGGGCCATCGGCGCTCCCGGGACACTCCGGCCTGCCAGGCTGCTCCCGGGAAAGCTGCAGATGTGCACCACGATTTAAGGCGCGGTACAGGCTCCCCCGGGCCTGAATGTGGGGGACTCGCTGGCTAAAAATGAGGAGCTGCCGGAGGGGTGGGAGTGCTGGTGTTGAACAGCTGGGAGGGAGATCAGCACAACGCGGCAAGAACCGTAAAACTGGCACGGCCAGAGTCTAAAAAGTGAGAGACTGGTTAAAAATTATCCAGTTAAAATGTGTTTTCATGATCCCAAGCCTCACAAGTGTTAATAGAGCACATGGAGCACTTGAGAAAGGGCAGACCTTGCATCCATGTGCTGCCACTGAAACGGTCTCCGGCTGCTGTGGCAGAGCATCCCCAACCCAGCCGCGGGTCCATGAGGTGATTTCCTGCCTGAAGAGATATTTGCACGGGGTTGTTCCCACTGGACCCTCATTTGCTCTGCCTCTTGTGAATTGGTTTTTAAAAGCTGCCAAGACAAAGTGACATTTTGATGTGCTCGTTAAATGTGGAGAGCAATCAGTGCTCCAGTTTGTTGTCTTGGATAGATGTAAGGGTTTTCCAGGTGGGGAGCACTCAGCAGTTGCCCTGTGAGCTCTGGGCAGCATTTGATCGGACCCCTGACCAGTGCCCAGGTATTCTGAGCATCCCAGACAGCAAAGTTGCAGAAGCCAGGCCAAGAGGAACAGACCGTATTTGCAATTTTTGCCACAATTGAAGTCAAAATTAATGAGGTGTTTGAGACAGTTACCCTTAAAAAAGGATGGAAAAGACAAAATTTGATTTTCAGCTGCATGGCAATCAAAACAGAGAGAGGCTGCTGACAACCTTAATTTACCCAGTATAATTCCAGTCATCAAATTACTGAAAGTAGAATGTAATACATTTCCATCTTTGAAATTTAAGGCTTTACTTTAACAGTATTTTTTAATGAATCAATCTTTTCTACTGTTATGTACAATTTGCTTTCCCTTTCTGATTCCAACTCTAACATTAAATAAACAGAACAAATATTAGACATGCTTGTCTAATTTTTCCTCATGTTTTACTGAAGTGATTACAAGCTGTTGAATTTGAAATTGATATCTTGTGCTGAGATATCGAGTAACGCTGCCAGAAAATATTCCATCTCTGCTTAGTACTCAAGTTGTCAATTAAATAATTTCAAGTTATTAATCAAAATTGTAAACAAAATAATTTCTGCTGACCCAAGTCTGGTTTTTTCCCCCTTGTTGAAGATTAAAAATCCACAGTTCTCAAACCCAAGGACAAAATATATTTAGTGATTATTCTCAAGAACTTTGTTCACTTAGGGCTGCGAGAGCGTTTAAAGAGAGATCTCATTAAGGAAAAGAATGGTATTCCTCAAAAAGCCTGCTTGGACATGGAGCAGACAAAGAAAGGGGACCAGTTCGGGAGGTTTCTGAAAGGTTTTTTTCCGCAGTCTTGTTTTTGTCAGTGTCACTGGAGCTGCTCAGAGAGTTTCCTGAAGTTTGACACCCACATGAATACCAAAGCACGACAAAATAACTGCACGATGAGAAAAGGAATTTCAAAAATGTAAAATTAAAACTTTCTCTTGACCTTTTTCTGTCAAACTGTTCTGTGAAGGGAGTGTGATAAGAAGCCAGCAGAGTCCAAACTCCTGGGATTAAACAGCCTCTCCTCTCTGTTCATTAGCACTGGGCTCCCTTTCTGTGTGAAGGTATCAAATAGGAATTGATTTATCTTTGACCATGCCTCACCAGGTTTGAATTAATTCAGGACTGTATTAATAAATTGTGCGACCTTAAAGGGTATTAAATTCTGAATGACCTTTTAATATTATTAGAGCCTGCCTTCATATATACCAAGGCATGTACCCAGCTCATGCGAGGGGAGACAAATCAGAGATTCCTTGAGACATTTCCCATCCTGTAAATGATATAAGCAAATAACTTCCTGCCCCTGGAAATACGTGTGCATTTTTATTGCATTCATTTTGAAGGTGAGCAGGAAAAAAGACAGGTTCAGTGCTGGAATGTGACTGCCTCGTGTAAGGGTCTCAGAATTTCCTGCATATCCTTCTCTGACTGCAGGACTGGGCTATGAACTTGGTTTATGCTACAAATTTTCCCGTTAAGTGCAAAGCCCACCCAGTCATGCAAGTGGGAGCTCTTACACATATCTGCTGGAGGAGTGAGGACACCAGGAGCTGGGACCCCCAGTAACAACGAGGCTGTGAGCTGGTAGGGAATTTGCTGCACGTGACTGACAGGACACTGACAGGAAGGCCATGTCCAGCTATTTTTCCAGCTCTTTTCTTTCTGTTTCAGTTCCTCAGGCTTTGCACTGGCTTGAAAAATCTCAGCTTCTTGTTCTTTATCTGTGCAGCCGAGTGGCCACTGACCCACAGCCCGGCCCAGGTTGCACTGGAGCACTCGGACGGAGCTCCTTCCTGGAGCCTGGAGCTTCTGCCACCATAGCAGGGAAAAAGGAGAGAGGAAAGGGAGTTTCCAGTGGCAGTGCAGGTAGTTTGTGTGCCCTGCTCATTAGTGTGATCCCCATCCTTTTCACTTGCCTGGAAATAGCTGAGGACGATGTGCCCTGGGCTTCCCACGCAAAGCCAGTCATGCTCCAGGTCAGCAGGAGCTGGTGTCGCTCAGTTTAAGGAATTCCCTGGGTCAGGAGAAGCTGGTGCCACACAGTTTAAGGAATTCCCTGCCCTCGTGGCTGCGCAGTGTCTCCTTCTTCTCCCTGAATTCTTTTTCTTGATCACACAGGCTGTAATGCACTGCCATGCTTCTCTCCACCCTTGCATTAAATACTATCTTTTCATTTTCCAGTGACATCTGAAATGGGAATAGAGCCACTGGGAACAGCCCATTTATGGAAAGGGAATCCAGAGCAGCCATGAACCCCGGCATACAGGAATAAGGCCTTAGGCAGATGCAGGAATGGAAACTAATTTTAGTTATTCCATTGCAAGCTCATCACACTGTCAGTGTCACACTCCTCTTTATCTCCCATCTCACACCCAGCAGTTACCTCATGCCACAGCTATCTCCTGACAGGAACCGTTGTGGGGCATTTTTGTAATAATTTCATCCCTGTATTTTGGAAAACCTCAAATCACATGCTGTGGTTGCTAGAGCACATTTGCATCCCTCTCCCACTTCCCTGCAAGGGTGTGTGTGACTGAGGTGCCCTGATTAGCCTTGACCCAAAATCCCTGCACTTCCACAGCTCTTGGGAAGGATTTTGGGGTTGTCCAGAATGAGTTCTAAGAATTTCTCAACAAGCTGTGCTGGTATTGATTTCGTCTGAATGTTGAGATTTGTTCCAAGAGCTGTGACAGGGCTGTGTCTCACACCTCCTTACACTGTGCAGTGGGAAAATATGTGGTTTTTTTCCGACTGATCTCAATGTTTTTGTCTGATTAACATCACCAAAGTCACTCCTGTTCTCCTGTTAAACACACCCTGTTCTTTATTAATGCTCTATTGCTGATGGACAAAAGCCCTCATAGGGCTGAGTGTGGTGGCTTGACTTTTCTCGAGTTTCTCAAAGGTTTTAGCACAAAGTTCCCTTGTGCTGTAGTGCAGATTCCTTGCAGGAGCAGGGTGGGATGGGATAGGATAGTTCTTGTGGGTTAGCAGGAACGGGATTTTGAGCTCTGGACACTGAGGCACAATTGTTGGCTCTGCTGTCCATGTTCTCTGCTCCGTCGGGCAAATCCTTTGATGAATTTTATTCTATGAAATGGGGATGGTTCTCTCTGCCATCCATATCCAGTGCATGTTCTCTCTCCTCATATCCAGTGCATGTTCTTGGGGGACAGGATTTATGTATTATCTATTGCATGTGAGGTGTTTACCTGTGCTGCTGACAAATAAATATAAATTAAAATTGCAAAGCTCTTTTTGAGATCACAGGATAGTGGAAATGCTTGATGCTTGTAGTTTCCTGCCCCACCTGCCCTAAGTATGGGGATTTGGTATTGCAGATTGAAAATCTATAAAAAACATCCCCAAAAGCCCCAAAAGTGCATGTGAGTCCTTCCCTTGTGAAATCTGAAATGAAATGTTTTTACCACAGTCCAGTCACAGTTTTACCTCTGATTTTTATATTCTTGTACAAGCAGGACAAGAAAAATTTTAATGTCCTTCCCCCTGCTCCAATAAATTATTTATTTAATTGACTTTTTTCATCAAACATCTCTCTTCAAATATTAAAAAAAAAAAGTACTCTAAGGAATATTTTCTTGTCAGCAATTCACCTGTTTTTAATCCAAGAACATTTCTGTTTTTCTTTACCGAAACTTTAACTTTTTTGGGTTTTCTGAGAGACTTTTTCAATAGAATCCATTAAAACAATTAGAGAAGAAGGAAAAAAAGTAGAAACAACAAACATTTTTTTCCCATTTTACAAAAAGCCTGCTATGTAGTAACAATCTAATTTAAGAGTCATAATGAAATGTTTAAGGTATGGACTGCTGAACCAAAACCCACCTGGGTTGACATGTGGGGGAATTAGATGTGGCATTATGTAACTGGCAAACTTTTTATTCCCTGGGGATCTGTTCGTGTCCAGCAAGCCCAGGGCACTCAGGCAAACACTGATCCCCTTCTGCTGGGAAAGGCTCCCCCTGCTCCGAGCCTGGGGGTGAGGGCAGGTGCTCCTCCACTCCAAAAAACAGATGAAGGAAGGGTGAGGATGCTTCAAAAACACTTCACATTCCTTCTCCCCACTTCCTCTTACCCAGAGGAGCATCACACCCTCTGGATCTTGTGTATCCTGACCTTGACACTTGGAAAGGCCCGGCCTCACTTCCCTGCCTTTCAGCACCGCTCCCGCCTCGCACATTCCTGCTCCGACCCGGCTCTTCTGCTGCCTCTTGACACAAGGAGCCGTGGGCCTGGAGGAAGTTGTGGGGTGCCCGAGATTAGAGTCTATTTTGGAGCCCCACAGTCCTCAGGACAGACCCTTTGGACAAGCGAGGAGCTCCCAGGAGCGGCTGCGGAGCCTGAGCTGTTCCTGCCCTCTCTGCTGAGCACGGGGAGCAGGACAGGCCTCTCTGCTCCCTGGGCTCCTCCAGCCCTTACCATGGCATGGGAAGGGATCGTGTCCAGCCCGTAGTGCCACTCTGCCACAGGCAGATCCATGGGAAGGTGAGGATGGATCGGCCGGGGCTCTGTGAGTCCCCAGTGCAGAGCCTGGGGCTTCCAGCAGCTCCCTTTTCCCATGTAAACTGGGAGATGAACACCAGCTTCCTCGGACTGAGGGCCAAGAGACCTTTCTGTGACCTTTCTGTAACCCAGCCTGCCCGAGGCACCACTTACTGCTAATGAAATTGGGTCATTGTTTATGCTACAGATTTAATCATGATTAAACAGGGGTGCTTATTAATGTTGCCTCTCCAGCTACCTCAGGTGATCTAGTTAGAATAGATTTTTTGAAAGCAATTCCTTTCTAGGATACTTATTGTGCATGTAAATTGCAGTGCATGTGGGGAAAAAAGGACAAACATGAAATAAAGCCCTTCCATTAAACAATTTAATTCAGAAAAAACAATTACGAGTGTGTTAAAATCATCAGCCTGCAGCCTAAGAAAAGAGGAAGCTGCTTTTATATCAGATGTACTCTCTGGATATTCCTCATCTGACAAATCCCCAGCAGGGTCTAAATGGAGTAAGTCAGGAAACTCAGTAAAAGCTGGTTTGTGCACAACCCCTGCACTCTGCTATTGTTCAAGGACTTATCAAAATGAGAGCGGAAATGTGAAGACACTTGGAATGTCTGAGCAGGAATTGTGTTCCTAATGAGCCACTGAGGCAAGATGACACTTGTGGGGTAGGAAATCGATGTCAGATCCCTGTGCTCACAACTGCTTTTTACTTTACACAGGTCCATCTGCAGGATGTGAAATGACAGATCCACAGCAAATGTGTCTGGACTGAGCAGGGCTCAGGGAGGTCCCAGCCCAGCCTTGGTGCTGCCTCCACCACCTCCGGAGCTGCTGAAATGATGCTGTTCCGTGCTGTCACCCAGAGATCCAGGGTTGCACAACAGGCTGAGTTTTAGTTCATAGGAAAGGGGAGCAAACCTAGAAAAGCTCCTCTGGCTCTGGAATTGCTCATCTGCATTAACAGAGTAACAGAGAGAATTTCACTCAGTGTCTGACCAAGTGCAGACCCCAAAATAGTCAGTGTGTTCATAGTGAGAGAGGAGACTCAGCTAAAAGCCTCAGAGTGATACAAATGCTGAAGAAATCCTTTTAAATTCAAAACCTTCAGCTCTGGATCTCACAGAAAATCCCAATCCCTTGGAAAGGAGTGCCATAGATCCCACTGCAGCAAGCAGCAGCTCTTGCAATGTGCTTGTCTCTTTAATTTAATAATATCTTCATATATATGTGTGTGTGTGTGTGTGTGTGTGTGTGTGTGCATTTTTGAAATGAATATTGAAGCATTAAAAAAGGAAACACTCTGCAGGCATTATCTCTCTCATGACAAATGAGAGTCCTGCATCACTGGCTGTGACAGCAACCCCACAGGCTTTCCTTTACAGGAGCCACAGTTGTGCTGCATCAGAGTTAAGGCTAAGACAGTTCTCAGGGGTTTTAGTGTTAATCTCAATTCCTATGGCAGTAAAGACCTTAATTTAGTGATGAATCACCAACAAAAAGAAGCCTGCACTTTTTTCTTAAAGTTAATTAACAGAAGTGACTCGAACGGCTTCAAAATTTTCCTAAGCTTTTTGTGCTTAGCTCTGGAAAGCCACAATATCCAGAGATCAGCCTTTGATAAGGCTGCAGAGGATTTCTAGATAAACTTGTACAGATATCCATTAACTTCCCAGTGACTTCAAAATTAATCTTGGTAAGCTCAAATATCTACTTCTAATGTGGTGTATCAATAACAGGGACATGAATAACACACTTTGCTTCTATCATCAGGTTACCCATGTTCAGAAGAGGAAAAGTTGAATAAAATGAGATTAAAATGCCATGTCAGTGTCTGGGTCCATGGCAGCCACACTGCATGTGATTTTCACAAAGATATCAATATTTAATTAAAAACATAGAGGATGAATTTAAAACAGGCATGACTTGAGCATGGTTCTAATTGTTAACTGGAGTTGCGGCCGTTTGTTGCAGTGACAGATTTGGGCGAATGCGGAAGGAAGAAAGTTGCAGAGAGGGGGCAACAAATCGATGGATGTGCTTAGACAAAAAGCAGAGTCCAGAAAACCCAGCAGGTTTAGTCCTTGGGTAAAGTTCTCAGTGCTTGCATGGAAAAACTCTGCAGCATGAGCAGTAATGACCCTTTATCTTGAGTGCTGAACCCCTTGGGGACAGGAGCTGAGCTCTGGCCACGCTGCTGAAACAAGGGCACTTTGGAAACGTCTGTGAAGAACAGGGAGAGTTAAGTGGACGACGTTACCTATGAACCAGACCAATTTTTGCCTGCACACTGCTCACATTTTGTTGAAAATTGCACACCAATGCAAAAAGCGCCACTAAATTTTAGCACATCTTTTTGCAAAATCATTTCCATATTCTCCACGCCGTGTGTCTGAGCTGTATGAATTGATGTGAACATGAAATCAGAGTCACCTGTTGGCCTTTGTGTGTTTTTAGTAATTTTTCATTTGGCAGTGCTGTGACTACATCAAGTACAACTGTAACCTGCCAAGTCACATATGAGACAAGGAAGGAAGTAAAGATTTCTGAATCATTTGCGAGTACTTCAGTCATGGAATCATGGAATACCTCAAGTTGGAAGGGACCCAGAAGGATCACCAGGTCCAACTCCCTGCTCCTTGGAGGATATCATTCTTTTTGCTCCTCTTGAGCCCATCTCCTCTGCATGCAGAGCCTGGTGACTCTGTGGTTGTGGTAGGACAACTCTTCCCCTGGGCTTTGAGCTGGACGAGTACAGAACGGAATTTTTCCCAAGGAAATTCCTTTTTAAGTTTAATGTAAAGACTTGACTCTAAAATAGTTTTGAAAAGGGCAGAGGGAGCCCTTGGTGTGAAATGGGCCCGTTTGCAGAGAGGCTCTATGGAATTTACGTGTTCGCCTGAAATGCGTGCGGGTGGAAGTGGTTCACAATGGCGGGGAAGTCAGCTCCCAGGAGCGAGAAAGGAAGGGCAGCTCCTCTCTGAGGAGAAACTTGTCCTATCTCTGAGAGTCCTGCCCAGAATGTTTACAAAACGCTCATTAAGGGAGAGGGGATTGCGAGATAGCAACAAATCTGGTGAGCAGCTTCCACTGCCCGAGATAAGAGAGGCAAGGCGGCCATAGAGGAGAGCGAGTCAGCTCCAATTACTGAGACCTGGTTTTGGGGAGGGGGAAGGGGCAGACAGACAGGACAGATCACAAGTTTCAAGACAAGAGCTTCCAAACTTGTCATCCCTCTGTGACACGAGCCGCGCACAACCCAGCGGATAAAACCCCACCGAGCCCACACGAGAGCCAGAGCTCGTAGAGCGAGGTTGGAGGCTCGGGCGAAGCCATGGATTCTGTTGTGCTCCAGCTGTGGGCTGTCCTCTCCCTCCTGGTTCACCTCGCTGCCTGCAGTCCCATCCTGAGCCTGGAGCACTCTTCCTTGGAGGAAGACGTGCCTCTTTTCGACGAGATCCTCTCTGAGCAGGATGGGGTTGATTTCAACACGCTGCTCCAGAACATGAAAAATGAGTTTTTGAAGACGTTGAACCTGTCTGACATCCCCCTGCACGAGTCGGCCAAGGTGGACCCACCAGAGTACATGCTCGAGCTGTACAACAGGTTTGCCACGGACAGGACATCGATGCCTTCCGCAAATATCATCAGGAGCTTCAAAAATGAAGGTAAGAGCTGTTCATCTCTGGGAGAAGTGGATAGAAAGGTGTTGCAGGATGAGCGTCTTTAGAGTCAGTGTGAAGTGTCTTGACCAGGTACAGAGTGAGAACCGTGCTGGGGAAAAAGGCCTTTTGGTGAGGATGGCCTTGAAAATCAGAAGCTGTGGCAGGGCTGCCCAGACCCCACCTCTAGTGAGACAGAATCCTTGTCCTTTGCTCTGGAGACTGTAGGGTTTTGGGGGAAGATGTGTCTTTAATGTTGAGGCAGCACCAAGTAGAATTTCAGTGCATCATTTTCTTTCTCCCCATAGTGACGCACATCATTTGCAATCAGCTGATTGATTTTTCAAAGGGATACCTTACGTAATATTTGAAATTAAGGCAAGACTTAGTTTTACACACCTGTTCAAAGGTGCAATATTTTTTAATTATGAGCTTAACCAAATACAGCTTTCTGTTAATGCCTTCTCACTGTTGATCCCCGTGGCATTTGTAAAGTTTTGTTCCTTTGGCATCAGAACACAGTCCAGAAAATACATGGAAATACGTGGAGTTTTGGCTAACCCTTAGGTTTTACTTTAGAGAATCAGACTATTGTCTAATAAAAACAAACTAACAAAACCTGAAGAAGCCTAATTATCACAGAATCACAGAATATCCTGAGTTAGCAAGGACTCACAAGGATCATCAAGTCCAGCTCTTAAGTGAATGGCCCATACAGGGAACCAACCCCAAACCTTGGCATTACTAACACCACATTCAGACCAGCTGAGCAAATGCCCTTGGGCTGTTTCCCTCTCTGTTTTTCCTTCGACATTCCCTCTCAGTTCAAGGACGGGATAATGCTTCAGTACTAACATTCAGTAATTTGCCAATACCTTCTTACACCAACACAGGTTTTATGTTAAAAACATTTTTCAGCTAAACAATTCCAAATACCCATTACTCCACTTGGCAAATGCAAATTCTTTGATTCATGTTTAACTACCCAGGGGCACATGTGGCTATTCCAGCTGCCACAGGGCTTCTCTCATCCTCTGTCGGTTTAATTAACGAAGTTAAAGACATTATTGCTTTTTCTCTAACATTTGCAGTTTCAAAGTGATGAGCTGTGAGGAGAGGCTGAGTGGAAGTCATTTGAGTTTTGCAGGGCATTGAGATGCCAGGAGAATCCCAAAGCTCTGTTCTGCTCCCATCTCCTGCCAGGCCCGGGCACCCTTTACCAGCAGCGGGTTTCTGGTTTGAAGAGACACTGCATTATGGTTTAAAGCTTCTTTACATGTCCTTTTCTCCAGTGTGGAGAAATTTATTGGAGGGTTGATGGAAAACCAGTTACAGGCAGTGGTGAGCAGTTTCTCACCTGAACAGCTGTGACTGTCTCTGCTCAGCAGCAGGAGTGAAGGCACACACAGGAAGGGCAGGTGTTGTTCTCTTCTAAGTCTGCACTATTTAAAAAAATTAAGGGATAAAAATCGCCAAGTACAGTGTGGTAAAGAATAAAATACCCTATGGTTTAGTGCTGCAAATCTGAGATCATTCTGCCTGCAAAATTCACGTTTGCTGCACTGAAATGGCACAGACTGACCTTTGCCAGTGTTACGGGTAGTGTTGGCAGCTCTGTACCACTCTGCTCAGCCTGTGGCAGAAGTTCTGCATCAAATGGGGTAAACTTGGCTTGAATTTCTGCCATTTCAGTATTTCTCTCACCTCTTCTATCCAAACCAGCAAGATGTGAAGTGAGACTCCTGATATTAATTCAGCTTCATAAATACATGCAGTTAAAGGACTGTGCAATTAATGTTTGTTGTGTTTCCTGGAAGTATAACTAAGAACCATCCATTTCATGCTAAAGAGCTCTTTTGATAGAAAAATTAATTGCTTGCAATGATCAGGACAGGAGAAACAGATCATGGAAAATTTTTTTTCACCTGCCTGCTGAAAAATGGCAGTAATCCATTTCATTATTATGCATTAAATCCTTTATTATAGAAATATAACAGGTGGCATGGCTGGAATTAGGTCTTTGTTTTTACCCATGGATCATAATGTTTTGGTTGTAAATGGGACTGTAACCAGTGCTTAATACTTGAATAAAAGAATTAAGGCAATTTTTTCTTTTCCTATTGACTCCAAATCTCCCTTGCCAACTGTCCAGGGGTGCAGCAGGAGATCTGTCACCCTATGGACTTCCAGGCTGAAGAGCAGAGTCACATTCTGGCTTAGAAGGGAACATCTCTCATGCCCTTCTAACACTCACCTGGCTTCTTACACGTGGTGTGGCCTTCCCCTGCCTCCTGGTGAATTCCTTGTGCTCATCTTCCACATGGTGAGGTGGCATTTCTCCCCCCTGGCACTGTATGTAAGCACTGCAGCCTTGTTTTAGCATGTTAAGGTCTAGGAAACCCTGGAGATTGCTTCCAGTATGGAGATTATAGCTCAGCTTGGATCACATTGTCTTGAGCTCAGGGTCTGCTCCTACCCTGGCTCTGTACACACTGCATTCAGCTCCCACCTTTATCAGCTGACAGGCAGGGAAATGGAAGCAGAATCGCCCCCCGTTTTTTTACTTCTGAACAGATGAAAACGCAAAATGGAAAAAAGAAAATAAGAAGTCAGGTGCCTCAAAGCCTCCAAACTGGAGTTAAGCAGGATGAGTCACGTGCTAAAGTTCATGGCTTGCCTAAGTGTACTGGTGGAGCATGGCCAGTCCTTGCAGCTTTATCAGTGTCATTTTTCTACAAACATAGAAAAACTGGGAAAGTCAGAGATGAAGGGAGTAATAGGTCACAAATAGTTTGCCTTTGCATTAATTATAGTCATAGTTTCTATGTCCTAATCTGCCTTCTGGGTTACAAGGAGGCAGCAAATGCACCCTTGTGAGCTGATCCTGCACTGTGGGAAGAAATGAATCAGTGCAGGACAGTGCAGCCAGGACAGGCAGCCCAGCTGACACCAGACATTGTCCTTCACACATGTTTTGTGAACTAAAGCTGCCCAGAGTGCCTGGCTGAGTGCAGCTGGTTGCTCACTCGAAGCCCACTGGGCCTGGGGCAGGATTGCTGCGAGGTCACCCAGGTGTCACCACCTGCTCTTCCTGACCAGGAGCCTTTACATCTTCCAAAGCAGCTTCTCCTCCCTTAGTGCTTGGCCCTTTCCATGTCTAAGGGGTGTTTGAGCAGCAGGGAACACCTGCTAGCACAGAAACACTAAAGCACACACATTTCTTGTATTTGCAGATTATACATTGCCCATCTCATGTTCACTCCAGTGCCATGTCCTTCTTCCCTTCCTCTCCTCCACCAATGAATGTTTTCCCTTGTTTATTAAATAGCTGTTGTGTAGCAACCCAGAAGTGATTTGTATGTCAATATTGAGCAACACATTTTTAATATGTAAACCTTCCAGTTGGCAAGGAAGTCCTTGGAAGGCCTGGGGATAGAAGTAGAATATCTAAATCCAGGTTTGCTTGGGGATAGAAGGAGAATCTCTAAATCCAGGTTTGTAGCATGTTTGGGATCTTGTTGTTCTTAGACATCTAAAATAAACTCAGCCTTTTTTCCAAGTACAGTTTTGGGAAGTGCTGAAAAGACACTTTCCTGGAGCTGTTCAACCAAAACCCAGCAATGCAGAACATGGCGGACGACCTTTGGTGTGTGTGTTTCTGGATGTATTGACTCTTCTAAAATATTTGACTTTTGTCGTTTCCAGACTTGGATTCCCACCCTATTGGCATTACAGGAACTCGGAAATACCCGCTCCTGTTCAACGTTTCCATCCCTCACCACGAGGAAATCACCATGGCGGAGCTGAGGCTCTACACCCTGGTGGAGCGGGACCAGAGGCTCTACGAAGGGCTTGACCGCAAGGTCACCATTTTTGAGGTGCTGGAAAACGTCCACGTGGGGGTCGGGGAAGAGAGGAAGATGGTGGCCCTGGCCTCCAGGCACATCTACGGCACGAGCAGTGAGTGGGAGAGCTTCGAGGTGACCGAGGCCATCCGGCGCTGGCGCAGGGCAGGGCTGACCACGCACAGGCTGGAAGTTCACATTGAGAGCAGGGAAGGGGAGGAGCAGAACGGGGAAGGGAAACTCGACATCGACATCAACTCCGAGGCCAAGCACGTGCCCCTGTTGGTTGTGTACTCTGACGACCAAAGCAATGACAAAAAGGAGGAGAAGGAAGAGCTGAACGAAATGATAGACCACGAGCAGCTCCTGGACTTGGAGCACCTGGAGGTCGGCAATTTCCATGACCAGCCTGGGGAGGAGGCGCTGCTCCAGATGCGCTCCAACATCATTTACGACTCCACTGCCCGGATCCGGAGGAACGCGAAAGGCAACTACTGCAAAAAGACTCCGCTCTACATCGACTTCAAGGACATCGGCTGGGACTCCTGGATCATCGCCCCGGCGGGATACGAAGCTTACGAGTGCCACGGAGTGTGCGCCTACCCCTTGACAGAGCACGTCACACCCACCAAACATGCCATAGTCAAGACTTTGGTTCACCTGAAGAACCCCCAGAAAGCCTCCAAGGCCTGCTGCGTGCCCACCAAACTCGACCCCATCTCCATTCTCTACTTGGATGCAGGGGTGGTCACCTACAAGTTCAAGTACGAGGGCATGGTGGTGTCAGAGTGTGGCTGCAGATAGTAGGGGGGAACGCACGCACGGGGAGGGCACAGGGGGAGTATTTAATGATTCAGTCTGTAAATTTGTACATTTGGGATTTGCTATTTAATAAGGTTATTTAATGAGGCCTGTACAGATAATTGTATGTGTCCTGTCATGGGGAATGGGCACGTCATGCGACTGTAGGGATTGTATATTTTGTTCCATTGCTTCCTTCTCGCTGCTCTTCGCTGTCCAAATTGTGACCGAGTCTCTCCTCCTGTCAGGGCATGGAGCTGATCACTGGATTGTTTGGGAGGGGTCTTGGTGCCAAAGGGGCACATCCAAATTCATGGAAATAAAGGCATATTTTTGTAATTTATCAATGTTGATTGGCATCTACAGGGCTTTCCAGAACTCTTAAAGATATGTGAGTGATGGGCAATCACACCTAGGTTGTTCAGTGTTCTGTAAAATCTTTATAAAGGTCTTTACATGCTCATTTTTTCCTACTTTATCTCTGTAGATCTTAAGCCCTGATAATTCTCAAGCTCCTAAATCACTAAGGCACAACAAGGTGTTTTTTCCATTTTTCTTAATTCTTCACTCTTTCCCTGCTTCAGTTAAAGGTAACTGGCAGGGATGATTTGGCATCTGGAGCAGAAGGGCACCATTCCCTTTCCCATCTTCCTTAGGAAAGCAAACGGCCCAGGAGCTGTGCCAGGCATGGGCAGTGCTCTGATGTGCTGAGGCACATCATCTGTGTGAGAAATTCCCCCTGTGCAGGTTTATTACAAAATCACTCTGTGAGGCAGTGCTGGCTTTGCTGCAGCAACCCTGGATTGGCTTTCAAGAGCCAGAACTTCAGGTGACAGAAGGAAGTACAATAAATTTCCTGAACCCTTGAAATTGTACCAGCTAAAATTGTCCTTGAAATTTATACCAGCCAAGAAGCAGTCCCCCTTTCTCAGTCAGTAAATTCCATAAGATGCAGCTGCATAATTTGAGTTGAGCAGTGTTGCATCTCATCCGCAGAGCCAAGCAGAGCAGCAAAGCCCTTCGTGCCAGTGGGATACAGAGGATCTTCCCTTTATGTAAGTGCTGAAGTTGTCAATTCATAAAGATCTTGCCCCCCCAAACCCTGTAGAAGGAGTCACATGCCATGTTTCCACCACTCTTCTGCAACAAATCGTGGTGATAAGGAGGTGTCGGAGCTGAGAAACAATAGACCCGTCACTTTATTTATACTAAGCTGCAAATTTGTCAGATTCTTGGGAAAGTGTAAGTGATGTTGACTCTTTTAGCCTGTACCAGAGCCTACTGTACTGTCCCTGCATCTGTTTTACACTTTGAAGGGAAAGTTATCTCCCCTGGGAGTGATAAGGGTCTTTGAAAGACTCACTCCAACACTTCATTGGAATGAACACTGAAGACTTTATCACGCACCAACTAAACCCAATTTCACCTACTTTCACACATACTCTGCTGTGCTTCCCATAATTTATTGACCTATTTATTGAGTGCCTGCCTTTGTAATATAATGTAGAATACAGAATGTTTTATTTTTGTGCTTGTGTGTAATCCCACTTGGATAAAACCTTGTACTGATCCTACTTTACGTGGAATCTCTCTGTTGAGTTGTGTGGCAGAGAGAATGAGGTTGCTGACTTTTTTTCTCCCCCTAGATACTTATGAATACCACATGCCACAGTTGCCTCCTTGCTTGCAGAGCTGCTCCCTCGCTGCAGTGATTTCAGTAGCATTATGGAGCATGGTCTTATCCAAAGTACAGCTCCTCTTGCAGTGGTATCATGGCTCTAAGTGCTCAACTGTGTAGTTTATTGTAGAGTTATGCAGTCTCCAGATAATGGGCTGCTCCATGGGCTCTGATATTGCTTTATTCCTCACCCTGTGAGTGACTGACACCCCTCACAGACCTTTCCCCTCAGCCACTCTGCAATCGGAGCCTGTGGCTCATGGCACGTTGGAGGAATTCGTGAGAGGTGTGATATTTGCTCTGCTGACATGAACTGCAGCAGCCAACGGTTGAAGTGTGACCACACAGACCCTTTCAAAACTATCCACAATTCTTATGAAGCCATTTGCCAAGACAAGCCATTCACCTTGTTAGGAGTGATAATCCAGCATTAGGGAGATAATCCGACATTTACTTTTATCATCTCATTTCTGCGAGCGGTCCCGTGGCAGAGATCTGCCCTGCCTGCCTTTTCCCCCCTGTCCTTCCCTAACAGCACCAACGCCTCTGAACAGGGTGCAGGGGGGCCTGTGCCTTAAAAACAAAATAACCCACTGCAATCCCCCATCAGCACTATAAATCCTCAAGTGAGCACGTCAAAAAGCAGAGTGGTGCCTTCACTCTCTGTCTGTCAGAGATTTCCCGGAGCACAGCAGAGAGTGTGGGGTGTGTTATGGTACAAAGAAAACATGGGCTGCGTGTCATTTTATCAGCTGCATGTGTGAACTTTTACAAGATCAGTAATCAGTAAAAATATCAATAAATATCAATGATGGTCTTTTAGAATTAGGGGCCAGCCAGTCTGTTGATATGAGTAATTTTTCTTTATAAAGAAACAAGGACATCACTGCTGATGGAGGAGGATTTCAGCCAGAGTTTGTGGTGAGAGAAGTAAAGCTGTGTCCCATTGTGCTATTTTGGGAGAAAACTGAGCATCTCTTGAATCTTTCAGCTGCACCTGTGCTGTTCATAACCTGAGATCAGAACTGGGAATGGTATTTCATTTATGATGGGTGTCTGTCAGGACTGCACGGCTGCTTTATGAGCAGAATCCTCCCTTTGCCCATACCTTTGAGTATAACCATGCAAAGGCTTTTCTTGGATGTTCACGTGTGTGATGGCAGAGATTAGGCCAGAAAAAAGGGAACAATTATTTTCTAAAGATCTTTCCCTGAGTAGCAAATTGAGATTGCTCCTGCAAGCTCAGAAGTGCTTGGCTTTAAATGCCCCTGTCCAAATAGACACAACACTCACAAATAACAGGGTGAGGGTGTGACAAGAGCCAGGGCTGCCGAGATGGGAGTCCCAGGAGTCCCTGGAAAAATGTTCCAAGTCCCTGAAAAAATATTTCACTGCATGTTTTCATTTTCTTTGTTTCTATACTCCATCCATCCATCCATCCATCCATCCATCCATCCATCCATCCATCCATCCACATTAGTACTGTGACTTCTGTTTCTAAAAGACTTTGTCACATTAAATACTGGTGTGCATCAATTTTCTTTTCTTTTCCAACCTATTTTATATCAACATACTAGCAGATGTTTGACTTAAATCTTCAGTTAAATCCTAATTTTAGAAAGTTTTGGAAAAATACAGTTTCCGTATGGAAATATCGATCTTTCCATCAATCCATCCATCCATCCATCCATCCATCCATCCATCCATCCATCCATCTCTGAATTATTGTATGCAACTAAAGCAGCCCTGTCTCACCAAAATCATCAATATCAGTTGGATTTTTGCTTTCATCTGTTTCTAATTGAATGTGTCTAAGAAAGTGTGAGCAGCTGTGGAGCCCCTTTTTTGCTGGATGCTCTATAAAATTACAGAAAGCTAGGTTTAGCTTTCAGGCTAAACAGGCAGGACAGGCAAAGGGGTGGGAGCAAAACAAATGATAGAGAACAAATGAAACAGAGAGGAAAAGCCTGGAGAGCAGGTCAGCCAGGGAGCTGTGGGAAGAGCTTTGGTCTTGGATTGCTGCTCATAAATCAACACACGATGCCTCCAGAAGAGCATGAACTTCAAGACATCCTACTCGTTCCTGGGCCTTTGCAGGAATGGTGACAGCTGAGACAGCTGTGTCTCCTGAGCACACACTCAGCACGATGCCACATTTCACCAAGCACTTGGAAGTCTGAGGTTCCCTTAAATGATCCATATCTCTGAGCTCTCTGCACATGGGTTAAAATTCCTCAAATGGATTTCTCCCCAGAGCTTCATTGCATGATCTCTCTCTTGGGTGTGTCCCCCAGAGTCCAGGCTCACTCTGCAGTGCCCTGTGTAGCTGATTGAGGATACAGATTC
Source organism: Ptilonorhynchus violaceus (assembly GCA_013397565.1). Taxonomy (NCBI): domain Eukaryota; kingdom Metazoa; phylum Chordata; class Aves; order Passeriformes; family Ptilonorhynchidae; genus Ptilonorhynchus; species Ptilonorhynchus violaceus. The sequence continues at coordinate 154,999 of VZRJ01009241.1, read as the reverse complement.
CCAACTTTTTGAGTGTTAAAACCGACAGCCCAGTGTGGTTTTCCTGGCCCCAGACCTGCCCTTGCTCTGGGCTCCTTGGGGTGGTCTGTGAGCCTGGGGTCAAGGAACTGTTGTGGCAGGAGAGCAGGGCACCCCCTCTCCCTGGCAGTGCCTGTGCTGGCACATGCTCATCCCATTTGAAGGTGTACAAATGTCAATGTCCGGAGGAAAAAAGTATTCCTGGATATTGTGGACACATCTCTTTCCAAGGTCTCCATGCCCTGGCAGGTGAGCAGCACCTCTGGAGATAAAGGCATGAGATGAACCTCCCCAAAACTGAGGTCATTTAGGAAAAATCATCTCCCAAAAGAGCCATCATCCAAAGCAGCAGCCAGAACCTATTCCAGATTTCTCCTCCCCAAAACTACTGCATTGCCCTTCTGAGACTGCTCAGAGAGCAAAGCAAACCAGAACCTCCAGCAATGCAGAAATACCAAAGGATTGTATGATTTTTGACAGCCCCAGGCAGTTTGGTGCCCGGGTTACCCACAGCACCATGGGAGAGGTGCAGTTTAGGGTTTTCTGTGAAACGCACTGAGCCAAAGCCCTGAAAAATCTATCTGGTTTTTTAGGGGGAAAAAAAAATCAAAACAGGAAGATTTCGTGGCACTTGAACATCTGCTTCAAACATTTGAAAAACTACAGCCCAGTGTTAATTTAAACTTCCTTATAACCCAGTTCAACATTTGGAGTGCAAACACTGTTAATAGGATGGGAACTGGGGTGGTGGTGGTTTGCTTACTATATTGGGAAACAAAACCAGAACAAAACCAGCTTGAGATAGAGCTTTTGTTTATGTTGCTGACCCATCTGTCTTCATTAATGCATTATTTACAGGAAAAGTTAAAAAATTAGCTTCTGCTCCTTCTTCAAGTGCAGCAGCAACAAATAAAGGCTGAATGGTTCATTTGCCCTCGACTAAAAATGGAAATTCTTATCAGCACCCTTGGAAAAAGAGGTTTATTATGTGGAGTGTATCATTGTTGAGTATTAGTGCTGGGACCAGGCCTTTTGGCAAGAGTTGTGTATTTCTAGCACAGGCAACAGGGGTGTAGGGCAGCCAGGGAGGTGCCGTGTTGCAGAAAGCAAAAACCAGCCACAAAATACAATCCTCATCTTACTCTAAACTCCTGCTTTGAAGTTAAAAGGAGAAATAATGTGGTTTTTCCCCTGTATCGACCCACGCATCACACCCACGTGATTTCCCTGGGTGTGAAATGGACAGGTTTGGGGCTAAGCCTGGGCATGGCACAGGAATCACCCTGATGTCTCAGGCACTGAGGAGACACAGTGTGGGCTGACACCCCTCCCTCTTCCCTACAAGTAAAGGGACAGCACATGTGCACTTGGATTTCTAAAGTTTAAATGTCTAAATGAGGACAAATGAAAGCCCCCCAAGATGTCAGTCCAGAACATCCTCCAGACAAATGAGGCAGGTTTGTGAGTCTGTTTTGGAGCAGCTTTAGCTTGACAGCTCTGGTCACATTGAGTTGGCAGAGCTGAAACCCAAAGAGGACCTGAAGTTATGGCCCAGCACCCCCGGACATTTCCCAATGAAAACAATGTCAAACCTACTGCTGTGCAAATGGACTTGGAATCTCAGGATCTCAGAATGGTTTGGGTTGGACAGGACCTTAAAGCTCATCCTGTTCCACCCCCTGCCATGGGCAGGGACACCTTCCACTATCCCAGCTTGCTCCAAGCCCTGTCCATCCTGGTCTTGGGCATTTCCAGGAATGAGGCAGCCACAGCTTCTACGGAAATTCCATCCCAGACCCTCACCACTGTCACAGGGAGGAATAACTTCTTAATATTTAAGGAGATATTAGGAATATTAGGAAGATATCCCAGCTTCTTTTAAAGCATCTTAGAAAGAAGAAAAAAGAAAAGTTTTGTACGAGCCCACTGAAATAGAGACATCCATTAAAAAAAACAAACTAACTCTCTTTCTACAAACCATAAATCCAGGGATTTCCAGGTTTGTCAGAGTCAGCATCTCATTTGCACATGCCACTACAGGGGTGGGCTTTGGAATGGCCTCAGAACCATGGGCACATTCTGGGAACAGATCTGGCTGTTGGGCATCTTGTCTCACTCTCCCCCCTGCCCTGCTCTCCTCCATCCCTCTGTCCCTGTCCATCTCAGGCAGTGCTGTCCGGCCACGGCTCTGCCGCCGCTCCCGGGACACGGCACTTGAGACACATCCATGTCTGTCCCCCCACGTGTCTGTCCCTCTCGTGTGTCTGTCTGTCCCTCACCCACAAGCAGCTTGCTGGGGAAAGGCAGGGCCATGGGAAGCAGTGGAAGGAGCAGCTGTTGGAGTTACTGCTTCTTTCCCCAGATAAAAGTGAAGAGAAACATCCACCTTTTGATACCCTTGTCAAGAAGATGAATAGTGCAAGGGGGTCCAGCTCTCCCTGCTTCTCCATGGACTCCTCCTGCAGCAACTGAGGGTATTTGCTTCCAGATGCAAGTTAGTAAATCCAAATTTACCCTCCAGACTCTTGAGGAGTCACTTCAGATGTCAGTAAGAGCAGAATTTGTGCTAATGATTAGCTGGAAAAATTTCTGCTTCCAACTCCAGCCCACCACACAGCATTGCTGGCAAAACTCATTGGGGTATTCTCATTGGCTGTGTTCTTCCACAAAACTGAGTTACTTCTCAGAGAAGATAATGACAGAAAGAGTTTCGCTAACATCTGTACTGCAAAATATATTGCAAAATATACTGCAAAATGTACTGCAAAATATACCTCAAAATACCCAGCTCATGGCAAACGAGCTCATGTTGGGAATAGAACTTTGCTGTTGGTGCATGTTCAGTGTGATTCTGTTCCCAACACAAATTGATCCACCTCCTGCGCAGTATTTCAGTGCCTTCACACAACCCTAGACTGTATTTTTTTAAGTAAAGACAGGAAATATGAGGGATAAAAGCAATCACCATGGCTGCAATAAAGGAAATTATACGAGAGGAATGGATTTCCGTGACACAGAGCAATGCTTCCTGAAAAGAAGGGTGTTGGCTTGTTCCCTGTCTCCAAATATTACGTTTTCTGTGATGACCACCAAAGACAATGCACTGTGATTTATGTTAGATGGGCAGCCGCAGTACCAATCATTCAATATTGACACTTTTTTGCAGGAGCTGCTGCCAGTTGTGTCTGTGGTGACTTTGGGGTGAGGGATGCTCGTTGCAGCAGTCGAGCTCCCCAATGTCCTTCAGCTCTGTGTGAGTGAGGCTGTCCAGGCTGGGAGCTTCACATGGTGTTGAAAATGTATGTGTCGAGTTAAGTGAGAAGGTTTAAATGCAGGGTGGTCTCTGCAATCAGGTACAGTAGCTGACTAGCAACAGCAGCTAAACAACAGCCCAGCCTTCCAGAGAGCTCAGGTTTATGTTGGCTTTGCTGTAGCAACTCCTTATCTGCCAGAGATTAGACCAGTTCACATCAGTTGTTGTGAGATTTGGTGGAATCCGTTTCCTGAGCTGTCACCGCTGCCTAATCAGGCAGAGTGGAGATGCAGAGCTTTGGGAGAGTGGGAAAGCAAAACTGCAATGCTGATCGAGCTCTGTTTGCTTTTACCATTGCCAGATTTTAAGGTATTTTTATAAAATTTAGGTTAAAATAAATTTAGGTAAAATAAATTTAGGTTAAATAAATTTAGGTCAGATATACGGAAGGAATTGTTCCCTATGAGGGTGGAGAGGCCCTAGAACAGGTTGCCCAGAGAAGCTGTGGCTGCCCCTGGAAGTGTCCAAGGCCAGGTTGAATGGGGCTTGCAGCACCTGGGATAGTGGAAGGTGTCCCTGCTCATAGCAGGGAATGGGACTGGATGGGCTTTAAGGTCTCTTCCAACCCAAACCATTCCAGGATTCCATGATTTTAGATGCCCAGCTCAAACCAGAGAAGCCTCCAGGCTGACATCTGACCCAGCTGAACTTGAAGCAGAGCAAATGCACTGTAGGAAAAATGAGCCCTTTTACCATTTCCCCAAGCACTGGGCGCTGGGTTCACCACATTTTGCTCACTGTGCTCCTCAGCAAGTCTGCACTGAATTCCCCATGGGTTAAAACAGGGATCCATGGGAATGTGAGCCCACAGTGTTTGGAGACCCATGGGTTGATGGAGCTGTTGAAAAGGGTTGAAGTGATTTCATTTTGACTTACAGAAGTTGGTTGTTGCTGAGACAGACACAAAATAGCAACATCATGCAAATGCAACCTGCTACCCGAAATTTTCCGTGGAGCTTTTTACCAATTTTGAAGTTATTCCGGCAGGGAAAACAAGCTGCTTTCATCCACGGTCGCCTTCCTTGCTGAGCTCCTTCCTTTTCCCTTGGGATTTCTCCAGCTCCCATCGCTTCTTCTTCTGTCCCACTCCTCTGTCCATCGACAACTTACACCAGCTGCAAATCTGGCCCAATAATATTGATTGTGTGTCTTGTGCTTCCTCTGTGGGCCCTAATTAGCGCGTTGGAGATAAGCGCCATGCCCCGAGCGGGGAGTTAATGGCAGGGGAGCAGAGCCGGCCACGCTTGGCGGGGCGTTCGTGTCCTTCCTGAGGGGCTGCCACACGCCACCCTGACCCTGCTCAGGGCACTGCTGCAGCACTAATGAGCTCCAGGGAAGGCAGAGTATTTGGACAAGGGCTCAGCGAGCTCCCCAGAGCTGCATTAACCCCTGCTCTGACTGCAGCAGAGGAGTCACTCACAACAGAGCTGTTGGCTGAGGTCAGACCCACGGGAACACAGCAGCCTTGGAGGGACCGGGAGCCACTGGGACACAACAATGCCTCTGTGAAGGATGGAATTGCACCCCCTACCCACTCCCAGCTGTTCTTCTGTCAATAACCATCCTGCTGCTGCACCATTCTTCCCAGGGAAGGAACCTGTGTCACCGCCGGCACCGATGTGGTCAATGCTTCTGCCCTCAAACCTTCAGCCCAAAGTTACTAAAAGGAAGGGTCAAACCTCGTGACCAAGTTATTATCACAAATAATTCTGGTGTAGGTTGGGATTCAGGACTCCGAAGTCTTGGTCTGCCTGTGCTTCATATGTGCCCTGCAAACATTTTCAAAGGCTCCATTACTTCTGTAATTTTTGGAAAAGCAGAAATCTGTGACCTCGCTGGCCTGACCTTCCCTGGGACGGACAGAGTGAATTAATTTGGTTTGAACATGCTGAGCATTTCGGTGCAGACCCTGCCTGCACTGGCCCAGGCACTGCAGGGTGCAGGATCCTGGTGCAGGATCACATCCGCAGGCCAAGGGCTCCTTGCTCTGCTGCTGAAGCTCAGCGAGGACGGGAAGGTCAAGCAGGGGAAGCAAAGAGCAGCCCGAGCACCCGAGCCCTGCCCCGGAGTGCTGAGCACCACTGTGGGTGCAAACCACACCAAAGCTCTGTCACTGGAAAGGGATGTGAGGGAGGCTCGCCCTGGCTACTCTCCCTGGCTGTGATTTCTCAACAGCTGACAAACAGAACAAAGGCTCTGCTGCAATTTTATTTTTAAAAGCCATCCTGCTTGCCATCACCAGTGAGGCTGGAGGTCTGAGTGAGCAGGAACGGGTCAGGGTGGATGACAGCAATTTAATCTGCTGCTGCCTCTCCATACCTTCCTGTGCTATCCCTGACCCCACGCCAGTGCCCTTCCACTGCCAGCAAGGGGACAGATCCAGCTTTGTGGAGATAAGGAGCTTCTAAATATCTCCCATGTCTTCTGCAAACTGTAAATGTGATTTATCCCCCCATCAGATTTTACAGAGCTTTCTTTACACTGGATAGGGGGAATATAGCAAGGCAGCAGCACGTTCCACTGCCCCAGTGGAAACATCCCTTCACGGGGTGTGACAACACTCCAGTTTCCAGTGGACATTTTGACCTTTCACTCCTCAGTGCTGTCTGTAGCTGTTGTGTTGGGAACAACTGTCCTTGGGGTGCTTGGCTGACCTCCTGACTCCTTTTGGAATGGCATTTCCATAGAGCTCAGCACTTCAAACAAGCACCAGAGTTTTAGTGGCATCAGAAACGTGGATGCATGTGAAGGGAACACTTGACAGCATTCAAAAGTCCATCCCCTGAGCCCCAGGAAGGGACACACAGGGTAAAGGTGTCACTGAAAAGACTCAAAACCCCCACAGGCCTTAGGGGTTGAGTGTGGATCTCATCCAGAGCACGTGGAGCTCAAGGGGAGCCTCTCCGGCTGGATGGAGCCTGTGCCAGCCTTTATCGGGGAGACAAGGAAGGAAACACGGCAACGGTGCCAGGGAGAGGAAAGATTGACCTCTCACATGCTCAGAAAGCAGGTGCCAAGCCAATACTTATCCTCATTTCTTCAATAAGAGGTCAAAGCCTGGCCCCTGCCTCCCAGGCTGGTTGGAAACGCGCTCGTTTGGAAATCTCCCCCTGGCTGCAGCCAACGCTGGGGCCAGCTGAGATTACAGGAACGTTCCCCTGTTCCCAGCCGCTGTTATGGGGACATTGTGTGAAGGGGGCTGAAATATCACATCGTGTTTTTACGCGTGATAAAGCAAATTTTCACAAGCCACACCAGCGGCCGCTGACGGCGCCGGGAGCGTCGGTGCCCTCGGCCACACAGCGGGTACAGGGAGACCTTTGGGACTGGGTTCTGCAGAAAAGCTTTTTGTGAAGCTTCCTCACATGATGGGCTCGGGAGAAAATGGGGTATTTCCTTCTCCCTGAGCTCTCTGCTCCGTGGGTGTTTCACCTCGGGGAATTCTCTGGTGTTTCCTAAAGGCTGAGCACACCCTGGAGTCCTGCAGAGGCAGCACCACTGAGATCTCTGCTCTTCCCCACAGCCAGGAAAATCACACCCAAATTCCTACCTCTGAAGTTATAAACCTTATTTCTTAAGAAATAAAATTCCCAATTAACCACTGGGCACTTCTGTTATGGGAATCACCTGCTGGGAAAACTCTTGCAGAGGAAAGGGGGAACTCCTGCTCGAAGGGTGCCCTTGGTGGGGATCCTCATGCAGGGAGCTTTTGACAATGTGAATTCTCCAAGGAAGAAGCTGTCCCAGCTGGAACCTCTGAGCAGTGTTCAGAGACTGTTCAGCAGTGTTCATTTACCTGCTTGAACAACTCAGAATTCCTAAACTTGCAGGGTTTGGGGCTGGAGTAAGTGAGGATTTTCTCCAAAGAAGAGCTTAACTGGACAACTCTTGCCCTTGCTACCCTGGCTGCTTCCTCCTGCCCACATGTTCCTGGCGTTATCAGGATGTTTCTTTTTCCCAGGTTATTTTTCCTGCAGGCCAGTTTGACACTGTGGCTTCATAGCATCCCTGTGCTGCAGCAAGGTGGCAGGAAAACACAGGGAAAGTCGGACAGTGGGACTGCTCCCAGGGTTTGGGACACTTGTTCCTCCCCACCTTGGAGAATTGTTATTCACACACTCATCTGGCAGTGTTTTCTTCTTAAAAGCAGCCTGATTTGGGGGTATCTTTCAGCTCCTACGTAAAGGAAGGAGGGACTGCATCACTCTGGAATTGCTGGGGAGAACAACATGTTCTCACTGCTCCTGGGGTTTGGACAAGGCCCCCTCAGCCGTGGCTGGACACTTCCCGCACGTCCACCTCGCCTCCCACAGCAACGTGCTCCTCTGTGCAGTGGCCAAGCTAAAAAAGGAAAGTTCCTATCATGCCAAAAATGCAACTTCGATAAATATGAGGGGATAAGTCAGAATAAGCGTGACTGGCTTGGGATCCAAACACAATAATGTGGGAAGGATAATTTTATTTTCTTGCCTCTCACGCCTACCAAACCCTTGGATACAATGGAGTGAATTCCTAAATGAATTTATTCAGTAAATACCTGAAAAGAGCAAAACAGATTTTCTGCTCTAGCACAAAGAATGTTACAGGAATCCAGTGAGAGGACTGAAAGGATAGCCTAAAAGGTCACTTTCAACTTAGGTCACTAATCTCACTTTCAACCCACACTGCATGATTTAACAGTTTTGGATGCATTGGGGCCTGTGGTTTTATTGCTCTAATATGGCAATCGGTATCACATTTAAAGGGAGTGGAAAATCCTCAGTCTGATCTCTGGGTTATCACCCTGGTAAAGCTCCTGTGCCGTGACTGTGCAGTGGGAGGATTAAGGGGGTGAAAAAATGCATTTTTGGAGGTTTCCAAGCCTACACGACAGGGCTGAAAAGGATCTTTCTTTATTCTCTGTTGTGGACAGTCTGTTGTGCTTTTATATGACAGGACTAGTGTCACACTCTGCAGGGGATCCAGAATCAATGCCCAAAACCTGCTGAGCTGAAAAGCCACCAAAACCCTCTGTGAGTTTATAATGTCCCTTGCAGCCCAGAGGAGCACCAAACCCTGCTCCAGGAACAGGAGAGCCTTTCTCTGCTGCTCCTTCCCCAAAAAACTTCGTGGCTTGGCTGCAGAAATAGAGGGAGGAAGGAAATGTGGGCTGGGCATCAGTCAGTTTTCGGGGATCTCGTGTTGTGATGTCTCCAACAGATGTGAAAGCATAGGAAATCCAGAGCAGGCTTTGGGCAATGCCAGTGTTCAGGTGTGGCTCTGGGCTGAGCAGAGAGGACAGCCCCCCAGGGATGAAAAGAGTGCAGTTCAAGGGCTGGCAGAGCAGTTCCATGGTTCTCTGTCTCTGGAAAAAGCTCATTTAAAAAAAAAAGAAATCCCTGTTATCTTACAGCACCCAACGGCAACACCAGCTCACAAGGTGCCCGTGTCTCTCTCCGAGGCTGCTCCTCCCTCAGGAATTAATCCAGGCCCTCAGGAATTTCCAGCCCACCTGACCTCTATTGGAAAGTCTATCTTTCGCAGATGACCTCTATAAACACTGCAAATGTTAATGGGTGGAATATCTTCAAAGGAGTCCCTCTGATCCCCAGCAGCCTCGGGGGTGTTTGGCCTATCTGAGCGGAAGTGGAGGAATGTGCAGTTTATCCTAAAATAACGTGCACTTGTCCTAATCGTGGAGATTTCTGAGCCTCAGCCAAGCCTTTGCACGTCATTACAGTCTGCTGTGAAGGAATTATTGGCCTCTTCACACTTTTGATCTTTGCAGAAAGGAGCGTGTGGCATTTCCAGCCCAGATGTTCACGATGTTGCTCCTAAACTCGATGGAGAAGTTTCTCCCTAATGACTCCTGAACCTCATGCTCAGATTAGTGATGAGCTTCTTGCAAAGGTAAAAAATTAAATAAACACTGAAGCAGCTCTGTCAAGGTCATCTGAAATCACAGAAAAGAACTGTGAATGGCAGCAGTTGCTGTGAAATGGTGGCAGACACTTTGGGAGCTGTGGAGCTGCACCAGCAGGGCCAGGCCCCCGGGCCCAATGCAGTGATCCTCACCGTGGTCCTCACTTGGATTTCTTATCACCGAGAGATAAGAAATCACCATGAGATCTGAAACATTTTAATCAGATTTGATACCCTGTGCTCAGGTTCAATCACTGGAAGAGCAGAGGGCCTTGGCTGTGGGTCCTTGGGAAGGCACTGGGATTTTGCAGTAGGCCCACACAGGCCTCTGGAAAATTGAATTCCCTGGTGTGAAGGTTTGCGGGCAGAACAGTGAGGAGCTGTGAAGTCTCTGGGGATTCTGGTGGAAAGGAAAGCCCCCTGGAGTCAGTGTCTATAGGCTGAAGGAGCTATTTATGGGTTGGAATTTTAAATACAGCTCAACTTCCACAAACCTCTCCTTCCCCAGTACTTTATATCCACAGCTGAGCAAAGGTGTGCTCAATGCACCAAACTGAATCTAAGTCTGAGACTGAGTCTGGGCTCAGTTTTAGGGCTAGATGAGTCTGTGTCCCCCCCCCCCCATTCCCAGCAAGGCTGACAGCATCAAGTGCTTTATACCTAACATTGACTTTTATTCTCCAATAACATTTTCCCACTCTCTTTTCTCCTCGTTTCACACAGTTTCCTCCATGTCCCTTGCTCTCACCAGTTCCTTCTCCCTCACAGGCTCTGTCAGAGAGCTCTGCAGCCTGTTTGAAGCTGAACTTTTGCCTCATCAAAGCCAAGTCCTCAGCAGCCAGAATCCAGTGTTGTGATTCACCTCACCGTGCCTGTCACAGAGCCACGTGGTTGGTCCTGTTGAGAACCCCTACAGACCTCCATGGTTTTCCCCTTCCTGTCCCAAAAAGGCTCTAGGCTGGGCTGAGCTTTTGTGTTGCTGCTCCCCGCCTCTCAACATAAATAAGGAGTGAAAGGTTTTCTTGCAGGGTCCTGTTATTTTGATTTCCTCCACCAAATGCTTTGGCAGCACCGTGGTACTGCTGGAAGGACAATGCTGGCAGTGGGGGCGACAAGTAGAAAGGTCACAAATAGCCACAGGGACACCTTTGGGTCCGGATAGTCTTTACACTGATGGCAGCAAGTGATGGGGAGAGACCCAACATCATCATGGGGTGCAAACCCAGGTTTCCACAAGTTGGCTGAGGAAATCCTGTTCTGTGCTTTAGAAGAGAACACCTAAGCAGGGGCAGTAAGTGCAGATCTGTCATCCTTTGAAGTCTGTCCATCAGAAAAATGCAGAATTTTCTGTGCTGGGAAAGTTGCTGATGGACTCCCTCTGCACAAAGAGCCCCAAGTATGAAAGTGCTCTCCAAAGCTTTGTCAGCTGTGCTGGATTTGGGTGCACACAGCTACAGGGAACAGTGACTTCAAATATCTGAACAGCCACTGAACTGAAGAGGTTTGTGTGATCTGGGATTTTCCCCCCGGCGCCTTGGCAGGGATGGCTGGCACAGCACAGCAGGTGATGCTGCATGAGATCTCAGACCCCATGGGCTGCTGGGCTTGTCCTGCCCCACGGGAGCAAACACTCTGCGTGACCAATGTGAGCACCTCCACCGAGGTGTAAAGCATTTGCAGCCACCACCCCAGACCCTGGGGCTGCTCCGTCTGCCCAGATCCAGGATATGTGGCTGTTTTGCACAGTGGGTATCTCCAGCTGGAGGAGGGATACGGCTGGTTTCTTTTTGTAAAGGCATCATGTGTCCATAACCCAAACTTCTGAGTGCAAGATACTCTGACTGAGCAGCAGGAAGTGTTGGCCTGTTCTCCAGGACAGTTGAGCAGCTGAAAGAGTTGAAATAAACACACCAAAAAAAGCTAAAGGATATTTTTGAAATTTCCTGGTTCAGAGCATAAACCAACCTCTAAGCTCTGCTCTCCTTCCTCCCTGTTGGCCCGTGGGCAGTAGCAGGGCACTGGACAATACAAGTCCCTGGCTCTGAGCCTGCAATTCCTGTGGATTCCTGCAGCTGCATTTTGTGTCTGTGCAAAGCTGGGTGTCTCCTTCTAGTTGGTTTTGGCATCAGTTTTGCTCGTGGATTTAGTTAAGTTTTTTATCTCCTCCTCAAGCATCTTGTTTCTCTTCTCCGTGTCCTCCCGCAAGCGCTCCGCTTTCATCAGCTTCAGCTCCAGCTCCCCAGACTTCTTTTTCTCCTTCTCCATGTCCTGGTTCAGCCTCACCACTTTGGCCCACACTTCATAGTTTTCCTTCTGGAGACTGCAGAGGGAAACGTAGCATGAAAGGATTGGATTGGAAAAGTGCTGGAAAATCATCATTTGGCTCTTAAGGAGTCTGACCTCAGTGTCATTAAGCAGCAAAACAAGCCAGAGGTGCTGTCTTGAGCCCCTCAATGGCCACATAACTTGATGCAATAAATCAATAAACATGATATATGTGTATTGATTATGTGATAATAACTATATCAGAATAACAATATGTGAAGCCATAAACACTGATGGTTACAACTAATGGTGTAATAATGCTACTGGTGAATTCTGGAGAGTACAATGGTTCAATACTATGGTAATAACAAGAATTATGACAGTGTAATTATTGCAGGAACATTGCAATGCCATATAATGGTGTATTGGAGTATTAATACTGTAGTGATACAACATCACTGTGTCATGAGTACAGCAGGTACAGTACAGCACATTGATTTTTAGATAGCCTGCTAAATACTATATTTTATCATTAGTCATTACTATTATGTACTGCACAATATTTCTGGTAAATAAATCTGTGCAATGTTTGCTGTCACAACACGAGCTGCACATTTCCCACTGCAGAAAGCAGCTCCCTGCAGTTACCTTTTAATTTGCTCCTCATAGTCATTTTTCTGTGCCTCCATATCCTTTTCCAGCTTGAGGATCATGTTTTGCAGGAACTCCCTGCTCTCCTGGTCAGGCTTGGAGACCTCAGCAGGGCTGCTGGTGGGACTGGCTGGTTCCTTGGGCTCATGGCTGGGACTGAGGCAGGGCAGAAATTCCTTCTCGGAGATGCTGCTGGAGGGGCTGGGGCTGGAGCCGCTGCCTTCCCCACTCTCTGCCTGGGAGGTGGGAACGTTGTCGTAGGTCGAAGACCTGTGGAGGTCGAGCAGCTTAAAGAGATCATGAGACAACGTTCTCTTGTGTCCATCAGAGGCCACGGGACGTGTGCTGCTCCCGGGAGAGCTTTTCCAAAAGTCACTGGCAAAGACGTCGTTCTTCTCCTTGCTGCCTTTCTCCCCTGCAGGAGCCACAGTCAGGAAAGATTTCCTCGTAGGTAAAGTCTGAGTTCTCTTCCTTGACTGCGTTTTCCACATTCCCAGTGTATCTTTGGACTCATTATCTTCCCTGGAGACACTTGAGCTCTCAGCTGGTCCTGGGGCACTGCTGGAATTGGGGTCATCCCTCTGTAAAACAGAGCATGGCTTTAGGGAGCAGACAGGTTGCAGCCACTGCTGTGACTGCAAGGTTTACAAAGGGCACATTTGAACATGCTGGCAGGAATGGCCACAGTTTCCCATAAAAAACCATTTTGAATTGCACCCTTTTTCCCATTAAAAAGAACTTTTTGCAAATATTCCTTCTGAGAAAAGCCTTTAATCCTCAATGTTTTCCTTTAACCACCCTGAACTTAAAATGTTTCCTGTGTTCAGCTGTTTAGCCAAACAGCTTTGGGAGTTTTTGTATCTCCCAGAATGGCAGATTTTCCACAGGAAAGTGGAAAGTTTATCTACATCGTTTTCCTGATGTAAATATTCCAGCGATGACAGATACAGCTCTTTATTAATAGCAAGTGTTTTTAGGGCTCGCTGATCTGTCAGAGCCCGTCACAAGTAATCACACATTTAATAAGTGTGGCTTTGATTATTCCCCTGAGGATCTGTCCTTACCATTTGCCTTTGGATGGAGCCACTGGGCACTGTGGGATCCTCTGCAGCTCCCCAGCCCACGGAACTGCGTGGGACAGGAGCTTTCTTCTCATTTTTTTGGGCAGGTGGGGAGGGTGGCACATCCTTGGATGGGGGAAAGAGCTTTTCATGGTCACTGATCATCACAGTCATCACCTTCTGGACCTGGGGCGTGCCTGGAAGAATTGGAGACTGTCAGGGGCAAACCAATACCACAGGATCCCTTCCACCACTTGGGCTTTCTGGTTGGTCTTTCTGGTGTCCAAAAGGGAGGTGCATTGAAAACAAGGAGCAGGATCATAAAGCCAAATAAAGAGAGGTATTTTTATATCTCCCTGGAATAGCAGGAGTAGGATATGGAGCAACCAATCTGGGAGTCTGCTCAGCTGCACCAAGCCACAAATTGTGATCCTTGGTCTCAGCAGCAAAGCGCAGGTAGCGGGTGTGTGGCTCGCCTTGATGACCCTAAAGGTCTTTCCCAACCTTAGTGATTCTGTGACTGATTCTCTTGGCCTTTGCTTGCCCTGGAAGTTACATTTCTCCATCAGACCCAGCATGGACATAGAGAGGTTCCGGGGAGAGTCAGCAAGGAGAGGCAGCCATGGAAGGAGCAGAGTCCCTGTTTGATGTGATGTCTGTAGAGCAGAGCAGTATTTGACCTTAAAACATTTCTTTTGTCAGTTTTGCTACTTCCGTCCCTGCCCACAGGGTCACAGTTTGACTCAGCTAAACACTCATTTCTCTGAGTCTCCTCTGTTTCCCCAAGAAGAATTTTACACCTTCCTGCTCTAAGCAACACAAAGATGACCTCACCAAATTCCTGAATCAGCTGAACTCCATGGAGGTAACACACAGTGTAATTCCTAAAGGATTTTTGTCATCATATACATCTTTACAGCATAACAAACACATGGCTTGACTCTGCCCTGCTGTGCTCACTGTGCCCAGGCATGTTTCTGGTTTATATCCACAGCTCCACCACAGAAAATCTTTAATTTTGAGACTGCGGATGCAACTACTTCAGCATGCCAGATGCCCCTATGCCAAATATTCCAGGAGTCCCTTTTACCTCTCATAATAATTGCAGGATCCTCTATCTTGGGTCTGATGAGGTTCACTCCAATCACTGTTGCCAGGTTATCCACACTCATCTTGTTGACACTGGAGTTCAGCTGTATTTCATAGAGAAACCTGCCAGGGTTCAAGAGCAAACATTTCACATCAGAGACGGAGGATTGCAAAAAGCCTCACACACCCACTGGTGTAAAATCCTGATTCATCCATCCAGCTCTTCCTCTCAGTCACAAGGACAGGAACACTCGGCCTCAGAAGGGCAAACTGGAGCTGGGTCTTACTGGTACCAGAACAAAAACCACCCTGTGATGAGCTGCTCCCTTAAAAACAAATCAGAAAGGAAGGGACACCCCCCCATCAAATCTCCAACCAGAGAAAAGCCACCCAGACTGGGTGAAACCCAGAAGTTTTGGTGCACAAGGTTTTGTCCAGGAAAACTACACCTGATTTTAATTCTCAGGGATTTATAGGCAAGTTTAAAGGTAGTGATTTATGCTCAGACATTGCCAAGGGTTTTATGCCCAGGACTGAAGTTCTCCCTCCACGAAAGTCGGGATCTGGTGACTCAAAGGGAACCAAACACAGCTTACGAAGGCTCTGTCTAGAGGAGTCATCCTTTGGGATGACATTTCTGCTTCCCAACACCGAATCTGAGCTGTTCATGCCTTGTGCAGAGCACTGACCTGCAGATGTAGCTGAGGAGGTTGTAGTTGTCTCTGGGGAGGAGGGACAGTTGCTTCAGGAGCTCCTGGTGGCCCTAAATGCAAGGTAAGAAACAGCTCTAGGAAGGTTCACAAGTACATATGGACTCAAGAACAGCTTTTGGTCACTCCATCCATGCCTGTGTGGTGTCTCCTCCTGGTGGCTGCACCATTTCCAGGGCAATGGTAGAGTCCCCATCCCTGGGAATGTTCAGAAAAGGTGTGGATGTGGCACTCCAGGACATGGGTGACCATGGTGGCGGTGCTGGGTTATGGTTGGATTTAATGATCTTAAAGGTCTTTTCCAATCTTAATGATTCCATGACTCTGATTCTCTTGGCATTTGCTCATCTTGGAAGTCACATTTCTCCATCAGACCCAGCAGGACATGGAGAGGTTCTGTGGGGGGTCAGCAAGGAGAGGAGCAGGGTCCCTTCCAGCCCAGCTGCTGTGCAAGGAGCTCTCTGGAAAGAGCTGATCCTGGCTCATCTCCTCGAGTGGCTTGTGTATAAACATTTAGGACATTTTTAACCTCAAAGATCCTGAAGGGAAACAACCTGTGAGAAACATTTTCTGCTGAAGGACCTGGCTGAGGTCTCAGAGCAGCCCTCAGAGCTCCCACTCCCCACGAGACCTGCATTTGTGTTTCCTATGTTCTGCATCATCATTTTGTGTATTTCCCCATCCCTGGAGGTATCCAAAGCCAGGGTGGATGGAGCTGAGTAGACTGGGCTATGGAAGGTGTCCCTGCCCATGGCAGGGGGTGGCACTGGATGGGCTTTAAGGTCCCCTCCATCCCCAACCACTCTGTGATTCCATGATTCCACATACAGGAACAGCAGCCACAAGTGGCTTTTTTTGCAAAGGGAGGGCGTCTTTTCCACCAAAATATATAGTTAGGAAAAGAAAATTCCCATCTGTTTCTCACTTTTCCCTCTCCCAAATCCCCACTCCCCTCTTTGATGTCCTCCAGGCCCCCTGCCAGCTTTGCACTCAGCTCAGGCAGGCAGAGGCTGGAGGATGTTGGGCTTCCTTCCACCCTGGTTTTCACATTTGCTGTGTGCTGCAAGGGCTCCACAAAAAGAGGTGCTGAGCAGAAATTTAAGTGTTAAAATTCACAAACCCATGTGGTTAAAGTTGGGAAACCCCACTGGCTTTGGGAGAGTTTTTCAATTTTTTTTCTTCTTTTTTCTCCTCCCCAGATTCCAAAGCTCAGTAGCTACATGGCTAATAATGCTGTGCACTTGGCACCTCCAGCTCACAGGCACTGAAACACAGCTGATTTTAAGGCCAGGAGGAAAACAAAAGCATCTCTACCTTTGTCTCATCAGCTTCCAGTGCCTGACCACAGAGCAGGAAATCCTCGTACTGCAGCCAGGGCACGACGGGCTCCGGGAGCTCCCGCAGGTAGAGCTTGAACAGAGAGGCCACGGTGTGGACATCGGTGTCCCTGCAACGTGCAAAGAGCCACTCAGTGAAAGTCGGACCCAGCAGGCCAGCAAAGCCCCACGAGGCTCTGCTTGAGCTCTGTGTGCAGATGTGGAGACAGAGAGAGAGGTAAATAGGGAGGCCAGAGCAACCTGGGGGGTTCCACAGGGCACCCCAAGCCAAGGAGTGGCCCCAGCTGCCAGGAAAATAAAGGCTTGGAGGAGATTTTCCTCAGCGTGGGGGTGGCAGGTCCTGGTGTCCACCCCTGGGCTGAGCTGTGATAGCAGGAAATTCACTTGGACTGAAAAAGGGCTCCTGTCTTCTCCCAAAACCGAGGTTTGAGCAGGCACAAAGTCACTGTCTCAGCTGCCCTTCCCTGCCCTTGGGAAGACTCAGATCCTGGCACAGTTCCTTTTCCTGGCTGCTCCATCACACAGGCACAGGTTTGGGCACAGCAGGAGCCAAAGCCAACAGCAGCTGCCCCTGGCACAATACAGGTTTTTGGTGAAGTATTGCCATCTCAATCTCCCTCCTTTACTTTGTGAACCTAAAATTACTTTTCTTCACCCACTGGAGAACTATAAAGCCACATAATTCAATGAGTGAGAGCTGCATTTCTGGAGCACCACCCTGGTTCTTGTCCCTGCATTTGAAGAGGTGGAGAACCAAGTGAGCAAAGCCCTTCTCCCATCTCCCCATTCCAAGCAAAGCTACCCCAGCCCCTGCTGTGCTCCTGAGGGTCCATGTGCAGATCCTGCCTGGTGCTCCCACGCTTGGCCACACTCCCCAGTGTGGAGCTGGCAGAGCCTCCCTGGGATTTCAGATCAGCAGCAATTACTGGGATGTTGTGCTGGGACAGATGTTTGCAGCTTTGCAGCCCTTGTATTTACATTATGTCAAAGGGACACTGTCAAGATCATGAGCTTCTAATCCAACCTACCTTGAAGTCGCTGAACTTATAAACTTCTAGCAAAAATCCCCCAGGTCAGTTATTTTTAAGACTGGTTGGGGTTTTAAAATACTATTATTTTTAACACACACACACACACACACACACAGAGACATAAACATAAAGGGGCTTTTTCAGAGCTGTGTTTTTGTAGGGCCTACCAATACACTCCATTAGGCATCCTGAGTGCCTGGACTGCAACAGCAGCTTTCTAACACTCCCCACTCACTCCTGCCATGGTTGTGTGTGTGAGGGTGCCCGTGAAAACCCAAACAGGCTGCAAGGATGGCACTGAAGGTCGAGCCAGCACCTTGCTGTGCTCAGGTCACTGCAAACTCCGTTATTTGTCTTCCTCCTCACTGAGAAAATGTTTTGGTCGGGGTGCCTGGGGGTTGCAGTCACCCTGAGACCACCACAGCAGTGCTCATTCCAAGCTCTCTGGCACAGAGGGAACATCACAGGGAGTTGGGAAGGCCTCAGCTCCCTGGCCATGCCCTGCCAAAATACGGTTCTGCAAAAATTAAAAAAAGGCTTCACCTTCCTATGACCCTCCACAGGTTCCAACAGGAAAGCTCTGAGCAGGGCTCAGTGCCCAGGAAGTGAGAAATATTCATCTGCAAAGCAGTGGTGGGATGGTTTTGCTCCATCCAGTTCTGCCTGGTCCGGGGATTTAGGTAAAAGTGCTGGGGTTTCCCTAACTAAGATGGATAAAAACAGGACAAGTTTTGTGGTTTGGGACAGGTCTCTGAGTAGAGAGATGAGGCCCTTGCACGATGCTTAGACAAGATGCTTTGCATAAAAATCCAGGGAAGCTCCTGGGTTTGGGGGCTTCCCTCCCTCGAGCAACCCAGGCTGGGTGCCACATGGGGCAGCTCCCGAATTCCTCAGGGTGTCACCTTCACACTCAGCAGCAGCCTGGGCACTCCTTGGGTCCGGTCTGGTGCACAGGGCAGGGCAGGAACTGAGCCAAAAATCCTCACTTTAGGTGCCGTGCAAAGGCAGGACCCACTCTTCCTCTGTTCCAGCTCCGGGGTCGTGGCTTTCACCATCACACACTGGTGGGTGAAGCCCTGGAGCAGCACAGGGGAGCAGGGCAGGTGGGCCATGCCTTCTGCAACTGCAGACAAATTCGAGGGGACTGAGGGGACAGGTGGGAAATCCCCTTGGAGACAGGAAGGGCTTTGGGAAGGGTCCCTCCAGGACTTTACCCTCCTCCTCTCATTTTGCATGGAGCATGGCAGAGGCAACTGCTGCAAAGGTCTCTCTCCAAAGCCTCTCCAGGACCTATGAGCAGGGACAGGCAGCTCTCCTGGATTTAGGGAGTTCTCCATTTCCTCTTGGCCCTGCAGAGGAGGAGGGGTGAGGGGACATCGCTTTGCAACAGCAAAAATCTCTCCCATCTCTATGTGGTGTTGTAGGGAAAAGCAACTGGAGGAAAATATCACGGCAGGGAAAGGAACAGCTTCTGCTGTGTGTCTGAGAGTGTTCTCTGGGCTTATTTGGAACCCTGCCCCTGCCCTCCTTTCTCTAAGCCCTCAGCTGATGGGCAGTGCAGGCTCTTCCCTTTGCTCCTTCTTTGGCTGCTCCTGCAAATCATAATTGCTGCATGTGGCCAGGATTTTCCTAAACGCTTTCCTTTATTTCCATGAATTTCATCTCAGCACCCTCTGATTCTGTTTTTGTGGTTTCTGCTCAATCCTCTCTCCTCACCAAGCCCTTCTGGAGGGTCCAGGTTTCCTGCAGGGCATTTCTGGGCTCTGGGGGCTCGGGCTGCCTGCTTTTCCCTAAAGTTTGGGAGTGGGAGAGGGGGAATCCAGCATTACCTGTCAAACGAGGGCCTCTCCCCAGCGTCGAAGGCGTCCCGGAGCTGTTTGACCAGGTTGTCCTGGCCGGGGAGGCGGAAGATTCCCTCCTCGCTCACTCCGTGCTCCCGGATAAACTCGGCACTTTTCTGCACCAGGATGGGCACCTGGTGCTGCCCAAATTTCTGCTCGTAGGCCATGGTCTCTGCCAGGCGCTGCCCGAACACGGCTGGGGAGAGGGCACAAGGTCAGAGCAGCCCAAAAGCCCAGCTGAGGACTCGTCACCTGCCCCGGGTGTCAGGGCCAGCAGGACCTGCTGCTCTGCCAGACACCAGAACCCTGCAAACCTCTCCGCACAAACAAAGCTCTGCAGAAAGCAGAACTTCTCCCAAGGAAATAATAGCAAAACAAAACCTTGTTCCTCCTCCAAATAATTGACAATTCTCAAAATGACTAAAAGCATGCAGTGGGCCTTGGGGTTTTCTGACTGTAAGCAGGATGCTGATCCAGAGGGAGACAGAGACAGGGCAAAGGGAGAGAAGGAAGCTCATCACACAAAGCTGGAGGGTATAGAAAGCACAGGAGACCACCAAGAAATAAGAAAAGATCCTTGCAAGGATTTGCAGCTGGAATTCTTCCTGATCTAGTTGCTTTTCCTCCCCTCCCCTGTGCAAAGGACAGCCATGTTCCACAGGAGATAGTACCTTTCCTTTGGGGCAAAATTGGCTTTTTCCTCCTGAACTCACAGCCAAAGCAGCTCTCAAAGGTGGGAAGGCAGCAGCCTGGATCCCAGCTCTTTCCTCCTCCGAGCCTGGGGCATGGTAAGAGCAGGCAAATCCCAACTCCAACTGGCTCTGGAATATTAATGGCAAAGGGTCGTCTGGTCCTCTGCCATATTTCTGCCCTAGTAGTGCCTGTGGTGTGTTCACCTTGTGCTCTGAAGGCTGAAATAATTCCCATGCATCCTCCAAGGCAGGAAAACGCAGGTAAACACCCTCATCTGGAACCACAGGGCTTGTCAGCACCTGCCTGGTCATGGGGCTTTTCATGTATCACTCACTCACACTTTTACATACTGAATATAAACCTGTCACTGTGCACACTAAAAGCAAATATCTCTTTTTTTTGCCTCTCTGCCTTGGTAGCTGATAATGAATTGGTTCTTCCACTGCAGTCTGGCAGATCTGTTGGTGTGGGGACACCTCCCCCGGCGCTGCAATGCTGTAGGTGTGACAGCCAACCCTGGCAAACCACACCGAGGCTTCAGAGATGCTTTTGCTGTTTCTTCACACTGTGCAGCTTCTCTGCTTTTTGGTGTGCAACAAGCTCACAGCAACCTGGGCCGCGGGGGCTGCTCCCAGGTGGGCTCTGACCAAAGCCTGCCCCGTGCAGAGGGTTGCTCTAAGCTCGTGTTGCCTCAGTTTGCACCAAAGCCAAAAGCCTCAAGTGGGAGTTTTGGGGGCTGTTAACCTGTGTATTGACATAAAATGCAGCTCCATAGTACCTGACTTCTCTGCTGTCCTCAGGGCCCTCTGTATTACTATAAATTTAAATATTGTTTCATATAAAGTCCCTTAAAATTTAGCTGGAAGAGAGGTAGCTGAGCAATTCCCTGAAAATTCCTGGCTCACAATCCTCATTTCAGCTGGGTGATGCTGCCTCCCCCAGGGCACAGGCTGGTCCAGTTTGGAGGCAGAAAAACGCAGGGATGCAGAAGAAAACCACCCACACTGACAGGCTGGGAGAGCTGAGGTGTCCAGACTGGAGAAGAGAAGGCGCCAGGGGATCTGAGAACCCCTTCCAGTGCCTAAAGAGGCTCCAAGAGAGCTGGAGAAGGACTTCAAACAAGGGCCTGGAGGGAGAGGACAAGAGGAAATGACTAAGCTGAAAGAGGGTAGATTTAGATTAGATATTGGGAAGAAAGCCTGTCCTGTGAGGCCCTGGCAGGGGTTGCCCCGAGAAGCTATGGCTGCCCCATCCCTAGAAGTGGGGTCAGGGCAAAGCACAGAGATGGCTCAGGATGTTCATCCATCAGGGTTAGTGCTCTGTGGGATGACAGTAAAGAGACTCCCAGCCCTGCTTCATTGTTGAATCTTGGTTATAGGAGTTCATGCTTATAGGAGAAGTCTGGTGGGAAAAGGGCTGGAGAATGACCTTTGCTGCTTCCTTTGCAGCTTTTCCCGTGGTGGCAGATTTACAGGTGTGCTCCTTTCTGATCCATCCATGTTTTATAATTCCCTGACCATAATTTTATAACTGCATGGCTGAGGGGCTGAAAGGATCATACCTGGGTATGAGGAGGGTGAGTGTGTGACCGAGGCAGGCTGGAGAACAAAACTGGGGGCAGAAAGGACAGGCTGAGTAAGAAAAGCCAGAAGAAAAGCAAAGCGAGGAAACTGGCAGGTGAAAAGCAAGATTTTTCAAGGCTTTATTCCTGAATGAGAGTTGTCTTCAAGAGCGTTTGCAGGGCCAAAGAGTCAATGAGGAAGTTGACAAAAGAAGATGAAACCAGCTCAGAAATGTTCATTCAGGCTTGGCTTTCCTTAACTGTGCCCGTGCTGGCAGCAGACCCAGGGCCTGGTGTAGGGGCAGCTCCCGAGGGCCTTACAAGGGACACGCCACAGCCCCGTTTCCCAGTGCCAGGGATTTCCGAGCCCAGCTTTGAAACCCTCACCCAAAAGTGCTGCAGACCCCGGGACAGTGGGAGATCACCCCTCCAGGAGCTGTCCCTGCTCCCCTTTACCTCCTGACGCCGAGCCCAGCACCCTCCGGATGGATTTCACCCACTCCTCCATCTCTGCCTGGGAACTGGCCATGAGCACACACGTGTCCTGCCCCGCCCGGTTCTGCTCTCCAGCCACCCCTGCAAAGACAAGCATTAATGCACCATTTATGGGGAGAATTGGAGGAGAAAAGTCACATTCTTGTTATTTTCTTTGCTAAGTGCTTTTGGCTCCAAATTTCCCCATTAAGGGCCCTTTGGCTGCAAGGGAAGCAGAGCTCTGACATTTCACACTTGCTGGAGATCGGCAAGAAAGGAACAGAAACTGCTGCAGCTGCAGCTTGGCAAAGCTTCTCCTCACCATGGGACATGGGCACTGACACAAGGCCCTGCTCCAGCCCTGGGGTGTGGATATTGAGAGCAAGAAATTCGTTTTCCCACGAAACAGCGCTCTGGGAACCTTGGAAAGAAGTGGGAGCACAAGGACTGGGAAATGACTTGCCCAAATGATTTTGGGTGGAGAGTCCAGCTCAAAAGTGTGCAAGAAGGAGGAGTGAGGCATCCTCACCTAGGATGATTTCAAAGATGAATTTCCCTCCTTCCTCTGGGTTAGTGGCCACCTCCTTGATGGTGCTTCCCTGGAGAGACAGGCAGCCCTAGGACAGAGCAGAGCAAATACCTGTGTGCCACCTCTAAAAGGCCACACTGCCACTGAGGTGGAAGTCCTGCCTTCAAACAGCTTGCAGGGGATATCTTTTATATAGATAGATTTGCATATATATTCTACAACGACTTTTCAAACAATAAGGGCCACTTCTTAAACACCAGCTTTTCCAGTGAAATGATTCTCAGAATGAGAAAACTGGTTCTTTTGTTCTTTCCTATTTTTTTCCTCCCTTCTCATGTTCTTTTAGCCCTTGTTGGTAGTGGAAGAAGAGAGAACAAAGGAGAAGGGACTTGGAAAACCCCAGAGCATCCTGTTCCTGCTGTGCTGGGGCAGGAAAACTATTCCTTTAACACAGCATCACTTAAACCCAAAAGCCAAGCCAAAGCTGGCAGGAGAGGAGTAGAGAACAAGAAAAAAAGGGAAGGGACATTAAAAAATAAGGTGGAAAACAGCCATTTCTGGTGGACCTTCCTTTCTCTGGCTGTGGAGGCTGGTGGAGGGGCTGGGCTGACTCAGCCCCAGAGGCCTCCCAGGGCAGGAAATGAGGCTGTGCCTCAGAAATGAAACTTCTCCGCTATTTCAGCCTCCTGGAAGCCACCGGGCTCCTGAAGCACAGCTGCTTCCATCAGAATCCCTGATGGGATCCAAGGGGCTAGACCTGCCCTGGGATGGCACGGCAGGGTCACAGCCAGAGCTGCCAGAAGTGCCATGAAAAACCTTTTTCAGCACTTTCTGTTCCCATGTCCTGTTCCCAGTGGGTGGGGCTGCTCCTCCCTGTCACCCTGGAACGGGACAAGGCCAGAAACGGGAGCTGGATCCCAGCAGGCTCAGGCCGGTGCTTCCACCCTGAGGATCCACTGATCACCTTCCTCTTGGGAGTGTTTTCTTCCTTGAGATTAATTTTGCTATTGGTAACACTTGGTCCAGGGAACAGCTTTTCTGGCAGAGGGGACTTTTCCCTGGAATTTCTCCAAACAAGCAAAAGGTGGTGGATACTCTAAAAGTAAGTTACAGTATGGAGAAAATGGTGGAAAAACTCAAAAGTTATCCATATAAATTTGGAAAACCACCTGATTTCTGCCAGGCAAGTGCACTACAAGGCACTCCCGGAGAAATGGTTTAATTGGGGTGGACAGAGGTTTGTCACAGCCCAGAGGGGCTCAGGGTGGGATGTGCTGCTGGAGGGACTGGGCTGGGGTGGTGGATGGACTGTGGGTGTCAGGCACTGGTGCAGATGTTTAAATCATGTCCCAGTGGATGATCACACTCCCGTGGTGTGCAAAGGGTCAGGTGCTCTTTGGGCTCTCCTGAGGATCCCAGAAAGCATCAGAACTGCCCTGAACCAGAGCGTCCAGCAAGTTTCCAGCCTTTTCCCTTGCAGACGAGGGAGCAGTGCAGGTTTCTTGATGTGTGGGGAGGATCAGGGCAGCAGCTGCACCACTAGGCCTCCTGCAGAGGATGGAGCCGGGCTGGGATACAAACCCAGAGGCCAGAGAGAGAGACGTTTCCTTCCTTTCCAGCTGCCTCTCCTGTGGCAGGAGTCCTGAGGAAGCAGCTGCCCTTTGCTGTCATCTGTCCAGCCCCCAGCCCTGCCAAGGCCTGGCTTGGGCCAATCCTCACCCTCAGGCTATGCTGGAAGTCCTGTAGGTTTTCCCTAAAAGCATCCTGTCACATGCCTTTCCCACCGAGGGCACGGCTGGAACCTCTCCCAATGCTCCCATCCCTTGGGCACCCATTGCTGCACCTGCCATCCCAAAAAGGGTTTTTCCCAGCTCCCCAGGGCTTGGACACAGAGGGACCCAGCCCCCAGCAGGGCTTGCAGGCGCCTGAAGAATTTAAGAGCACTGATGAAGTTCCTTATAGGATCTTTCATCTCTGTTACTGCCCAGAGGCAGAAAACTCCTTTAATACCCGACTGCAGACCCATCCCAAGCCATTTAATGGAATCATGGAATCCCAGAATGGTTTGGGTTGGAAGGGACCTTAAAGCTCATCCAGTTCCACCCCCTGCCATGGGCAGCAACACCTTCCACTATCCCAGGTTTCTCCGAGCCCCATCCAACCTGGCCTTGGACATTTCCAGGGACAGGGCAGCCACAGCTCCTCTGGGCAACCTGTGCCAGGGCCTCCCCACCCTCATAGGGAAGAATTTCTTCCCTGTATCCCATCTAACCCTGCCCTCTGGCAGTGGGAAGCCATTCCCCTTGTCCTGGCACTCCAGGCCCTTGTAAACAGCCTTTTTTCAATCTTTCTGTTAGGTACTGGAAGGCCACAATTAAATCACCCCAAAGCTTCTCTTCTCCAGGCTGGACAACCCCAATTCCCTCAGCCTTGATTCCCCAGCACGGGGGAGACTGAGGACCGGCAAAGCCCAGTGGCCTCGTCCTACCTGTGGCTTGGCATCGTCCTCGTCCTTGTAGTAGTAGAGCTGCTGCCCCTTGAGCACGAAGTACCTGTGCTGCCAGTTCTTGACGATGGAGCGCTGCTTCTTCAGCCAGCCCAGCTTGAGGGGCCGCTCCAGGGGGCTGGGGGAGCCCGGCCGGGCGCCCGCGGGGTCCCCGCTCATCACGCTGCGGGACCGGGCTGTGGGGACGGAGAGGGACGGGAGTGGGACACGGGGACCAGCTGCCAGCACGGGGAGTGGCTCTCGGCCCCTCTGCCCCGCCGAGCGAACCGGCCCGAGTTTTCAAAGGAAGTGGCTGCAGTAGCTGTCAGGGTGTGCTTCCTTTTTCCTGCGTGGGAGTAATTGTCTTGCAAGCGAGAAGAAAATCATTAGCACTTTTTTTTTCCTGATGTTAGTGTGTGTTTTTACACCCTCCCCGAAGTGCAGCGATAGCAGAGTGACCCAGCCTGGCTGGGAAAAACCGTTTGGAAGTTGCAGTTCTGCTCCAGGAGAACCCAATGTTCCCAGGGGGCCAGATCTCACATTATGGGACTGGAAAGTCTCCAAGGATGGAAAAAATGCCAGCATGGATTTACCACTGGGCAGAGCAGTGTGCCTGTCTTCTGTTTGCATCACACAGATGAGCCCCATTGCACAGCGGCACGGCCCTGTGGCATCTCTAAATGCCTCTGTGATAGCAAAGGCCTTGCAAGGATCACTTCCAGATGGGATTTCTGCCTTTGGACCAGGCACTGCAGCCCCTCAGTACCAACTCAGCGGGGCAGAGTTTGCATTTACGGCCGCGGGGCAAAAGTAATGACGTGACTCCAGGGGAATTCAGCTTCACTGGTGTCTGCACATGGTGATTTCCTGAGGTGGAAAACCCTTGGCACCCAGGGCCGAGCAGGTGGCAACTGCTTCAGGGGGTACTGCAGTTCAAGGGTATCCCCACTTCCCTTTCCAAAACCCCCAGAGTAAGAAACTCCACTGCGTGTTCCCTTTGTCCTGTAGAGCACTCCGAGCTCACCTCCCACTACCAACCTGCCATAGGACTGTAAATCACCTCCCAAAACCCAAAAAGGATTGTGAATCCCAAAAACAACCTTCAAAGCACCATGAGGATGCTGCACATTCGGTGGGTACTGCCACGAGATGGCCCTGAAGAGGATGGGGTTGGAAGCAGGGACATTCCAAAGGGATTTGCCAGCCAGCTACCCTGAAAAATGCTGGTAGTGGGAATTACCACAACGAAAAACCCAAATGGGGTTTCCAAATTGCTGCATCAGCTCTGGCAGCTTCTTTGCTTTTTGCCAAAATACTTGCATTCCTCAGATCTCATAAATACTAATAGTTCTCCGCAAAGTGCTCAGAACCCCATAAATCACGTTCCTTCATATCATGTGGCTGTCCCTGACTCCTCAGGGCTGAGGATTTTTGGGGAATGACCTGCAGGGCTGGAGCAGCCGCCAGGAGTGTGGAGTCTGCTGGGCACAGGGCCCTGCCTGGCTCCTGGAGCCCTTTGCTCTGCAGAACCCACAGCCCGTGGCCAAAGGGCAATTCCCGAGTGGGTTGGCTCCAACCCCACAGGAAGCAGCACTTCCACAGCCAGTGCCCTGATGCCTTCCTGAGTTTTGCTGTGTGTCCTGTGCACCTGCAGCACCTCATTTCCCCCTCGATGAGAGATTTTGGCTCTGTTTAAACCCCCTGACGTTTGCAGGGTGAGGCATCCATAGCACCGACGTCCACAGGGATAATCCTTGTGCAGCTGTGGCAGTGCAAGGTCCACACTCACCCACACGGGTGGAATTCAGGGATGTGTCTCCATCCATCTCCGTGTCCAGCCCCACAGTGCTGATATTCCAGCAGCACAAGACTTGGAAGGAGAAATTGTGGGGTTTTATGAAAAATGCAACTGTTTCCTACATTTTATGGGGAATATCAACCTCCCCCTAAGCCCAGCACTTGTGCATGGGGGTTCCCCCTGCCCTCTGCTTTGAGCTTAAATTGTCCTTCCTTGCTGGAAATAAGGTTTATTCTCTCCCTCCTTGCAGCCTTTCCCAGGTCTGTCAGGACTGTGGGTTCAGAGGGATCCCCCAGAGTCCCCTCTCCTGAGCATCAGCCCTTCCCAAGCTCCAGGCTCAAAGTGCAGCTGCGGCCTGGGCTCAGCCCTGGCTTAGCCGCGTTCCTGCACACACGTGTGAACTCACAGCTCTACTGTCCCTCTGCACGGGGCAGCTCTCCCCAGACTTTGGGCCCATTTAAGGCCAAAAGAGCAGTTTGTTATTTTCATCTCTTGCCGACGATGTGAGGGGGTGAGAGGAGGGAGCTGCTCTGAGGCCCTTGGCTTTGCAGACAACGAGGCTGGGTCTGCCCAGTGGAAAGTTTTTTGCATTCACAAAACCAGAACCACCGAGGCCGTGGCTCATCCCTCACCACTTGTCCAGGTCTGTTGGTTTTGTGGCCGGTGCAATGTCTAGCTCAGGTGCGATGCCCAGCTCAGGTGCGGTGACCAGCTCAAAATTTGGGGTGGGGATGAAGGTTTTGCCCAGTTCTCACCATGTCCAGCACTTGGAGCCATCTCCTTCCCCAACACACCCCTGCACACTCACCCTGCTCGTCTCTGTGCTCCCACAGGGCAGGAAGGAGCCACCAAGAGCAAACGTGGTGCCCCCAAAGCATTTCCTGCGGTAACGGCCTCGGAGGTTGGGTATTTCCTCCAAAACATCCTCACTCTGCCTCCAGCCCCAGGGACCTCCAGCAGGGTGAGGTGCCCGTGTCCTGCTGCCCTCTCCCCAAAGAGAGGATCCGAAGTATGAGTGCAGGAGAAACGGCAGAGGGGCCATCGTGGTGCCCACACCAACACTGACTCCTGCCCCAAACCCTTGTCCTGGGCAAGAGCCCTCCCTGCCACTCCCTGCTTCTGCCCCAGGGGAGGGACCTTGGGAACTGCAATAAAAACCAGTAAAAGAGGTTTCACAAGGAAATTTCTGTTTCATTGAAATAGCTTTGCAGTTTTCTGGTGTCCTGGGGCCTCCAAAAGCTGCCTGTGCTACAGCCAGGGCTGGGGGTGAAGTGGGCCAGGAGGGGGAAGTGTCCCCAAGACAGGAGGAGCCAATGAGACCAGTGACAATTTGCAAATATTGCAAACATTTGCAAATGTGACTTTACACTTCCACAAGTAAAGTCGCAGCACCCCTGGAGACGGTGCACACACACGGACTCAGACACAGACACACACACACGGACTCAGACACAGACACACACACATGCACACACAGAGACACGCTCATCCAACAGCTCCCAGCACCTGGAAGCTGCAAAAAGCACCAGGGATTTCATCACAAGCAGATTTTCTTTAAAAAAATCAACTCCTGGTACCAACACAGGTTCAAGCCTCTGTCCTGTCTCCACCCTCTGCTCCCCAGCAGGCTCAGTGTCCCCTGCCCTTTTTTCCTGAGCAGCTGATTGACTTCACCCACTGCTCCACAGCCTCTGGGAAAAAAAATATGAATTATCCTAGGAATGAGCAATGCAAGAGTCCAGGATGCTTCTGTGATAACTACGTGGGGATCTCTCCCCCAGAGTGTGGGAGATGGCGCCGGGCCTCTGCCCTCCTCGAGTTTCTGGGCCACTCGAGGCCTCATCCCACACATCCCTGTGCACTTGGGGCTTTCCTCTGTTCGTTTGGGGCTTTGTGTGCAGAGAATGGTTTGGCCACTCCAATAAAAGTGGCTTCAGACAGAAATCAAATTGCCTTTGCAAGAAAATCCAGCCGGGCCGACCCTGGAAGCTGCTGCAGTGCTCAGGGAGGGGGAGCCTGGCAGAGACCAGCTGGGTCCAACCTCTGTGCCCTGAGGAGGGATCCAGCCCCAGCGTGTGCCTTGGCCAAGCTTTGGCACCAGAGCCAGCACCATGGAGGGCTTTGGCTTCAGTGCATGCACAAGCTGGGGCTCCTGCACCCCTTCCCCAGCCACACCATCATCACCCCAAAATCCCCTCCCTGGTTGTTTGACCCAACTCCAGGCTCTGATGTTTTGGCCGGGGAGCCCACACAGGGATCCCACACTCCTTCCACAGGTGTTCTCCAATGATTTTCACGCCAGAGGTGGATCCTGGGGTGGATGAGAGCCCTGCACAGCCTGGGCAGGGGCAGGAGGTGGGTCAGGAAATCACAGGGTCCTGTGAAGCTGCCCTACGGCCGTGGGAGTCCGAGGGCTCCTCACCACCGTGAGAGGAAACCGCTGACGTTGGAGCAGCTGAGAGACCTGAGCCAGGGCGAGATTGTTTCCTCCAGCCTGGGCCACTCCGACATCCCTCGGCCTGGGCCTCGCCTCCTGCAGGCCTTGTGCCACCAGAATGGGCCCCTGTGGTTTAAACCCCCCAAAACTGGACTTTGGGGGGGCAGCAGCCCCACACTGCCAGGCCCCCCCATCCCCACCCTGTCAGAACCACAGCCCCGGCCAAGCATCCCTCGGTGACAACTTTGCAAATCACTTCTTGCAAATCATTTGCAAATCATCTGCTCTCTCCCAAAAGCAGCACTTGGGGGTCAGGCCCCCACCGAGGCCGCAGGCAAAATCTCAGCCAGGCTTGGCCACAGACACCGCCAGCCCCTGCCCCCCTGCCCCCCCAGGCACCGAAGCAGACACAGAAAGGCACAAACAAACAGTCACAGTACCTATTTTTGCAGTGTCCATTTTCAGGTTGAAATCCCAGTTCCGTGGCAGCTTGAGGGACATTTTGGATCAGGAAGGGCTTTTTTTGTTTTCAAGGTGGGCTTGCTTAGGAGATGGGCTGAAACCAAGCTCTGATGGTCCCGTGGGGATCCTGCGCCCAGGGTCGATCCCCCCGCAAAGAGCAGCGGCTCGGCAAGGGTTGATTTGCCAATGACTTCCTCCTCCCTCTGAGAGCAGCCGTGGGCCACCCCATAAAAGTACTTTCCTGCCTAGCTTTCCAGCAAAGCTCTGCTCTGGCCTCTCCAGCGATGCTCAGGTGATGCCTTGCTCACTCCCCTCCTTGCCCCCCGTGCCGGGCGATGGGGGGATGCAGCAGCACAGCCCGGGACGCGCTGCCCGGGGCTGCTCCCCACACTCTGCTCGGTGCATTTGAGGAAGTGGGTGTCAGAAACAAACCGTGGGTGTCAGAAGCACTGGGTGTCAGAAGCAGTGGGTGTCAGAAGCACTGGGTGTCCTCCTGGGCGCCGCTGGTGCTCTGAAAACTGCTCCGAGGAGGACACGGCCCAACTCGGAGCTTGGGGGAATGTTTTGCTCACGGGCAGGGCAGAGGTGGCTGTGGCTCAGGTGGGAGCTCAGGGTGATGTCTGTGCCTGTCCTGGTGCATCCCTCAGTGCACAGCCTCAACTGCACAGGGTCCTCCGATTTTTCCTGTTAACGGCTGAGAGGTCCCCACAGCTGACTTAAGTGTTTTACAGCAGGAAAAACCAAATGTGGAGGAAATGAGGCGGCTCTTGGAGGAAAGGCCATGGGTATCAGAGCAGTGAGGGCCAGGGGATCACAGAACCATGGAATGGTTTGGGTTGGAAGGGACCTTTAAGATCATCTGGTCCCACCGCTGCCTTGGGCAGGGACACCTTCCACTATCCCAGGTTGCTCCAAGCCCCGTCCAACCTGGCCTTCGACACTTCCAGGGATAGGGCAGCCACAGCTTCCCTGGGTAAATGTGAGATATGGACACAGAGCCCACCAGGAGCACTGGATCAAACAAAATCCCTTCTCACAACAGTGAGTGTATCCTGGTTTATGTTGGTTGTCCCCCCAAGAACTGGCAGTGCATCCCCAGAGCAGCCTGGGGGCAGCTGGGCCAAGCCGCAGCTCTCGAGGCGCAGGACGGGTGCACGGGAGGGTTGTCACAAACACCCACATGGAGCAGTGAGGGGGCTCCAAGCCATGGCAGGGTCCCCTGTCTGCTCCAAACTGGGAAAGTCCATGCCTTGAGGAGAGGGAAGTTGCCCTGAGCAGAAGCAGAACAGTGCTGGGGGAAGCGCAGGCGATGAGCAGGGACATGGCCACTGGTTCCTGTTGTGATTTCCAGCCCAGCGTCGTGCCCAGGATGCACCAGGCCACCTGCAAAGGGGTTTTTTAGTGTTGTAGCATAAACTGAGCAAAGGAAGGAGCTGGAGCCTGCACTGGGAGCCTGGTGACAGCACGGCCAGGGTGGAGCCCACAGGGCTGATTTGGGTTAACCACAGCTGAAAAATGACTCTGTTGCTTTGGGCAGTGACTGGAGCCTGCTCAGAGATCCCCAGCTCACAGATTCCACTGCCCGAAGTTCAGGGAATATGACAGTGTGGAATTTCACAGCAGAGCAGCCCAGCACATCCCCCAGCCTGACGAGATTAACCCAAGATCCTGCTTTGGACCCAAATTCCTCAATCAGCTCCATTTCTGCTGTACCCTGTGCAGAGGGCCCCGAATGAGCCCTGAATTAAGCACCAGTTTTTCCTCTTAATAATATCTGCAGACAGCTAAAGAAGCTCCAAGGGCTCACACATTTTGATCCCTTTTTTCCCTTGAGCCTGTTTTTTCACAACAGCCTGGAGCAGCCCTTTCCCACCCGCCCGTGTGGGCAGGATGTCACGCGGCCCCATCCCCTCCTCCAGAACGGAAACTCTGCTTTAGCCCAAATCGTGCAGTTCAGCCCAACACTGTGGTCACACCACAGAGCTCAGCCCTCCCTGACACCCCAAAACAGCCCGGGTGGGCACCCCAAGAGCTGCTTCAGCCACCTCCTGCTCGAGCCCCTCGGGGACCCAGCGGCTGCCTCCAGGTTTGGGAAAGGACAACATAAAAATGACTTTTGTTCTTAGCCATCCCTCTGGGCAGCCTGTTCCTGAGCTATTTCATGGAATTCTAGAATGGTTTGAGTTGGAAGGGACCTTAAAGATCATTCAGTGCCACCCCCTGTCATGGGACACCTTCCACTATCCCAGGTTGCTCCAAGCCCCATCCAACCTGGCCTTGGACACTTCCAGGGATGAGGCAGCCACAGCTTCTTTGGGCAACCTGTGCCAGGGCCTCCCCACCCTCACAGGGAACAATTCCTTCCCCATGTCCAATTTAAACCTACCATGCCTCAGCAGAATCTAAAAAAGGCAAATCTCAGCCCATAAAGTTGTTTTGTTTTTACATCCCTCTTCCATCAGGATCTCACGGAAGATGTGTCTGGACAGCAAGTCACAGGGAGGCTGCCTTGGCTCAAGGCTCACTGTCTGCCAGGGTCTGGAGCACAGTGAGCACCAGGATTTCCACTGGGAATTTGCAGTTTTCCATGTTTGATTGAATTAAATTGGGACAGGATGGGGAGAAAGCAGGTAGGGCCTGGAGGGCTGACACTGGGCTGGGCTCTGCCATCAGCTGTGCCTGACCCATGGCATTGTTACACACGGCACCGTCACACACGGATCACTGTCACACACGGATCACTGTCACACATGGATCACTGTCACACATGGCACTGTCACACACAGATCACTGTCACACATGGATCACTGTCACACACGGATCACTGTCACACATGGCACTGTCACACACAGATCAGTGTCACACACGGCTCACGGTCACACACGGATCACTGTCACACATGGCACTGTCACACACAGATCAGTGTCACACACGGATCACCGTCACACACGGATCACTGTCACACATGGCACTGTCACACACAGATCAGTGTCACACACGGATCACCGTCACACACGGATCACTGTCACACATGGACCACTGTCACACATGGCGCCGTCACACACGGATCACTGTCACACATGGATCACTGTCACACACGGATCACCGTCACACATGGATCACTGTCACACGCGGATCACTGTCACACATGGATCACTGTCACACATGGATCACTGTCACACATGGCACTGTC
Organism: Ptilonorhynchus violaceus; assembly: GCA_013397565.1. NCBI lineage: Eukaryota > Metazoa > Chordata > Aves > Passeriformes > Ptilonorhynchidae > Ptilonorhynchus > Ptilonorhynchus violaceus. Next base: position 122,150 of record VZRJ01009241.1, on the reverse strand, counting down.
ACACACGGATCACTGTCACACATGGATCAGTCACACACGGATCACTGTCACACACGGATCACTGTCACACATGGATCACTGTCACACACGGATCACTGTCACACACGGATCACTGTCACACATGGCACTGTCACACATGGATCACTGTCACACATGGATCACTGTCACACACGGATCACTGTCACACATGGATCACTGTCACACATGGCACTGTCACACACGGATCACTGTCACACATGGCACTGTCACACACGGATCACTGTCACACACGGATCACTGTCACACACGGATCACTGTCACACACGGCCCTGGTGCCACAGTTCACGGCTGCCCGAGGACTCAAGAGTCCCTTTTTCCACAGATTTACCACCAAGGGATCGGTGAAGCCCTCGAAGTGCTTCACACAGTGCTGAACATTGCACGGCGCTGCCCAGCAATCTCTCGCTTGACTGGGAGTGACACGCTGGAATGGGGGCGCTGGGGCTTTGGAGTCACTTCCCTCCATCGAGAGGCAGTCGAGCTGTGCTGCTGCTGGAGAATGAAGTTGTCTGCAAATGCCCATGCAGTGACAGGAAGCCTGAGAGGCTGCTGAGGGGCTGGTTTGGCTTAGCTGATAAGTCAAAAACAGACAAAATAACACAAGAGCTAAAAATAGCGTTTTCCTGGGTAAACAGAGGATTCTGCCCTCCCAACCCCAGGCAAGTCAGGAGGAACAGCTGAAATAAAGGAAGAACTTAAACTAAATGGAACTCCCAACAATTTTTCACCTTCCTAATGAACTCTTTAGGGTAAAATGAGCTGATTTGTAGGGGGGAGCAGTGCCAACACTTCCCTCGTCGTTGATCAAGATGAGCCTGGATGATCCAACCCCGGGGTCACCACACATTCCACTGGGAACGTGGCTGTTCCTGTCCCTCGTGCAGAACATGGATGGTCCAATCCTGCCCACCTGTGTCTTTGCCACAGCCAGGTCTGCTCTCAGGAAAATCCCTGAAGAAGGAGAGCCACGGAGCAGGGAATGTGAGTTTGTAGCACATGGATCTGCTCTGTGGAGCATGGAAAGGTTTGCAGGATCCCACAGCGCTGAGTAAAACTCCACTACAGATAATGGAACTTATATTTATTTAACAGTAACATACAGTATATAAATAGGGTAAATACTTTAAAATATACAATATTTCACATTCGAACATTCGGTCAAAGAAAGGCAACTCTACGTGTGTAGCTAAAACTGGAATCAAAACAATGCACAGAGAAAGAAGCCAATGGTGGGAACACGCCAGGGCTGGAGAACAGGGATTACACAGGGATTACAGGAGTACAAAACGGCCACTCCAGGGCTGGGCATGGAGGGAGGGACCACGGGAGCCTCCACGCTGGATGGGCCCACACAGCCCTGCCCTGCTCCCATCACACAGAGGGGGAAGGGAGAGAGGGCAGGATCCCACCACAACCACGCTCAGGGGAGCTCACTGCACACATCAAACACAGGAGACATTCCCTGGAATATGATACTGGGAGTTCACAGCCTGGTGCCAAGCTTTAGGTGATGCTGTGGGGATCTCCAGCTCCATGAGCCACACAGGGCACCACAAAGCTCAGGAAGAGCTGCCCCTTCAGCTCAGGGTCACTGCTGAGCCAATAGTCCCAGGTCAGATCTGTTTAACCCAGGCTGATCCCACAGGACACAACTGCAGAACTCAGGTTTGGTGCTTCTCTGAGCACTGTGGCCACGGGCTGGCCCTGCAGCCACCTGCAAACTCACCCGGGCTACAACCAGACGTGGAAAAGCAAACTCCCACCAGGGTGTGCCAGTGTCCACAGGCCCAGCCCAGCTGTGGATCAAACTCATGTGTGACCCCAGTCAGCCCCTAAAACACAAACAACTGTGGGTGCCCTGCCCAGCACAGCCAGCTCCTCACACCACAGCACAGCAGCTCCCCAGCCCCGTGCCATCCTCACGGACACTCCCCCCTCCCTGGCTGCCTATTCCAGCGACGCTGCTGCAGAGGTGGCTCCCACACCAGCCTGTCCCTGCCCAGCCATGCCCTCGTGACCTTCCCACTGGCCAAATCCTTCCTCTCCCTTCCTCCCGGCCCACACACACATCCCAGCTGGCACCACTTCCCCCTCGCTGCTCTGCTCTTCCCTCTTGCTGGGCACAAGCAGGAAGAACTTTCCCGCTGCTGGAGCCCAGTGTGAACCAGAACTGTTGTGCCACGCTGAGCTCGGGCCCTGCAGCTGCAGGAACTTCCCAGGAGCATCCCCACATGTCCCTACCCACCATCCCTGGGGTCATTCTGGCCCCTCCACCCCAAAACTCTTTGAGAGCTGCAGCATCCCCAAGGTCCTGCAGGGCTTAATGCAAACAGGGGCCGTGTGTGTTGCTGCACATCCCTTGCCATCAGCTATTCCTGCAGAAATAGCCACAGCCAGGAACAGCAGTTTTTCAGTTTTTCTCAGGGAGTTATGGACTCTACGTCCCTGCAAGGCTCAGGATCAGGCTGGAAGAGGCTTGGAGCAACCTGGCCTACTGAGACTCCCTGCCCATGGCAAGGGAGGTGGAACAAGACTTAAGGCCCCTTCCAACCAAACCCAGAATTCAATTCATAATTCTTTTTCAGCTGCACAACTCACAAATAATCTTAACAACCCCCACCTCCCTCCTTCCTCCTCTGTGGATCCACTGTTCCCACTCACTTTAATGAACTTCCATGCAGGATACTAAAGCCTTTCCAGGCAGCTTTCCCCGTGAGGATCAGCGCAGGTTTGGAAGGAAGCAGGAACAGAGCTGATCAGGGGAGCCACCCACCGGCAGAGCTGCTGCTGCTTCTCTCCCAGCCACTCGGTGGAACTGCTTTGCCCTCCAGTGCCCACATCCAGCATTTACACCCTGGGGAAAGGCCCAAATCTGCCCCAAAGCAGAGCCTGCAGCAAAGCTTTGTGTTCAGGCTCTGCCCCGCTAATTACAACAGAAGAGGAACAAAGGTTTAAAGCAGATGAGCAGGAGACTAAAGACCCACCAGAGAAAACTTCTCATTATGAACAGAACACACTTTTGTAATATTTATCAACACTGTCACTTCTGCCTGTGACCCAACAGTCACAACAAGGGATTTTGGCAGCTGTTGGCACGGGCAGGGAGAATCCAGAACAGCACCAGCTGGTCCAGGCCCCCGGGGCAAACTGCTCTCCAGGGAAACCAAACCCTGGCACTCCCACACTGCTCCCATGGGTGCTCCTGGCAGGGGCCTCACTTTGCCTGGCTGAACTCAGGCAAATTGTCACAAAACACAGCCCAAATATTGTCCCTGGGCAAAGCCAGATGGAAGCACCTTAATTCTCCTCTGCAGTTTCTGTACCAGGAGCTTGGACCAATATTTGTTATGTCGACAGAAAATAAATCCCTGCCTAATTCAAGCTGGAAGGGAACAGTCTCCACAACCAGCCCAGGAAAATCTGTGTGGACACCACTGGCATTCCCCAAACAATCCTGAACTGGCTCAGTGCAGGAACTTTGTCAGCACCAACTGAAAATACTTTGTGGAAACAGAGCCTTCTCTGCAGCCTGTGCTTTCCATCAAACACCTGCACTTGTACTACAAACCTCTGCCCAGTGGCTCCTCTTCAGGGAGACAAAGCAGAGCCCACCACAGTCCTACAGAAATGCAGGAGAGAGGTTGGATCTGTTCCATGTATTTACACACACACATGAGCTCTCTTGCACACCCAGGGCAATTGAAAGTGTGTCAGAAGCAGAATATGGAGCAAAACCTCTGAATTTTGGGTATTTTCAGGTGGTTTATTTTCTGTCGATGCTAAGCCAGCTTGCAGCAGGTACAGGGGGGTCTGTGTCTAAGGTTTATGGCAGCAACTGCTTGAAAACACCAATGTACTTCTGTATTCTATTTCCCTGTCACTCGTTCCCCAGGTTAAAATAAGGTGAGGTTTCTCTCTCCCATGCACAAACTATAGAAAGAAGGAAAATCAGTCACCTTGTGTTTGGGAACATTGCATAAGGTGTAAAGGGGGATATTTTCACTATCTGATCACAAAAAAAAAAAAAAAAAAAAAGTTTTACAATCTTTAGGGCTCTCATTTTTAAATAATAAAAAAGTATGAAAAATAAAGGAAAGTACTTCGATAAAACTTCAGCTATAAAGTACAAACTATGTCTGACAAGATTCAGTAAGTGAAGCAGGACAGAAGCCTGCAGAGAAATGAACCCAGACTGAAATGCAACACAGACCGTGAAACTCAGCAGCACGACTTCTAGAACTCAAGTAACAAACAGACATGATCCCTGAAAGAAAACAAAACCCCCAGCTCGAGCTGGAGCCACCCAGCAACGGAACAGGCTGGGAACTGCTCCCCGAGTTACTTCAAACATCCCAGGGTGGGGTTTCCAACCTTGGAGAAATGGAAAAGTGTGGTTCTTAAAGGTTATTTAATGGGGGAAAACAAACCAAGTTACTTAAAGGTTGTTCTTACTGGGCAGGAATTGCTCAATGAAACTTCAACGTTTTTTAAAACTTATTTACTTCAATCAGTTTTGAAGCAATTTGAACCTCCCACATTCCCACACCAAATACCAGTTTCTCGACTCCTTGTTCCCAGTCTGTTTCTGGTTTAATTGGTTACAGAAGTCTGATCTGCCAAAATATCAGCCCTAGAGGGAGGGAATGTGAGAGGCACTGCAAAAGCAGCAGGTGAGAGCAGCTGCAGGTGCAGGGCTGGGCAGAGGAAATAGGGCTGGGTTAGTACAAGATCCTCTTCCAATTCCCAGAGCTTTGTGCAAGATTCCCACAGACATAAACTTCTGGGAGAATTCACATTGCATTCCCAGTTATCACTGGAGAGGAGGATGGTCCCCAGAGCTGCCATGGTCAGCACGAGGGTCAAGGAAGGGCACGGCCTCCCCTTCCCTGCCAGCTCACATGGACAATGCTCTGCATTCCCTGCAAAAACCCACTCACAGAAAGAGTTCAGCTCTGCCCACACACCCCAAAGGTTCAGAACAGTCCATGAGGACAATCACACCCTCCTGCTCCACCCAACAATCCTTGCAAGCCTTAACTCCTTCTCAGCTACAAACCCAAGATTTGCTCATTTGAACCAAAGCTCTATAAATATATTATTTTAAAAAAAATAAACCACAAATGCAAACATTTACCAAGAAAGGAAGAAAAGTTACAGTGAAATGAGGCCTTGTTATTGTCTTAAATCAGGCAAGCCAGGAATTCCCTGGAGGAGGCCTGTCTGTTTGCAGTCCTGTTCCAACCACCTCCTGTCTACGCGTCCTCCAGGCTCCCCAGGATTCCCCTGTCAACCAGGTGTGCTTTGAGCGTGTTGAAGATGTGGAGCTGCTGGTCTGGCCTCAAGGTCAAGAACTGCTGGATCAGTTTGCTTGGGTTGGGACCTCTGGAACACAAAAGCATCATTAGCAACAGGGCACATGGCTGAACTCAGGGGGCTGGGGGCTCAAATGCTATTTCATCAAAATAATGGGCTTTAATTAATTTCTGTGTTGTCCATTCCTTCCCCAGTTCTACCCAGGGCGCCTAACTCCATTTGGGACATGGAAATGGACTCAAAAAGCACAGGATGCTGAACTGTAAACACAAAATAACACCCCAAACCCAATCTTCTGAAGAGGATTGTGCATCTTGTCAGCAGGTGCTCCCCCTCAGAACTCAAGGCAGCCACATACAGATAGTTCCTCGGCCCCTTCAATACATCCTTTACGCACCTGCAGCCTTTTTTCCTCTGTGCTTGGCTACACATGCTTGGTACTCCTGCAAAATTAGATTTTCCTGCTTGTTAGACTCTGGAAACCCTGTCCAAGATTCACAGGGATGCAGGAGGAATATGAAGGAGTTTCAGTGGGACTGGAGTAACAGCCCATGGGAAATGAGGGTTGTGTTTCCAGCTCTGCTAAAGATCCTTCCCTCCTTCAAGCCCCCACTTCCTCTGTGTTGTATTTTCAGCTGTTGATCTATCAGGGAGCACAACTGTCTCTCATTACAATCTGTCCATGCCCTGGGTGTGCCAGGGCCCCCACACCCAGACACACCTGATGAAGCTGGCGATGTACACGTTGACAAAGGTGGCCATCAGGTACTGGCAGTCGAAGCGATCCATGATCCCCCCGTGCCCTGGGATGGTGTTGGCAAAGTCCTGTGAGAGCAGAGGGATTGCATTGAGCACTTCCAAATACCTGTGCCTTGCTTTTGTGCCTCGCTTTTGTGCTTCCACACTCATCCCCTCACTCCAGTTCTTCCCAGAAGGCCAACTCGGACCAAAGAAGCATTTTGTTTAATCTCTCCCTGGTTTTGGAAGTTTCTCCTTTATGAAGCCACCGGTGCCGGAGGGGCTGCAAGGCTCAACTCAGCTCTGTTACTCAAAGGTCAGGGAAGGCAAATGTTTATCTCCTGCCACCCTGCCTTGCCTTTCAAGGCATCTTAACTGAGCACAGACTGTTTACATCTGAAACCAGCCTGCAAGACATCAAGGGCAACCTCAGATTGCAGAACTTCCTGCCTGGGTCTTCCTTCCTCTACCTGCACCACAGCAGGGTTTAGAATATCACATTTAAAATCTCAAGGTTTCTTCCCATTCAGTCAAAAAAACCAGATCTGCTCCACCGTTTTATCTGTGACTGAACAAACCTCCCCTCCCTTCCCTCGGAGCTCCGGAACTGCGTCGAGTGGCAGCAACCCCCTCGTGTTTCCTTCCCAAAATGGAAATGACTTCCACCATCCTCACCTTGATTTTGAAGGCCCTCTTAAACCCACTGGCAAAGAAGCCTCCGAAGGGCCCGATGAGGGAGGCGAAGGTGGAGAGGGCGATGCTGTGGATTTGGAAGGGGTACATCCGGACCGTCTTCTGCAGGAAAAACGTGGCACAGCAGAAGGATGTGGATTTTCAATGAGAAATTTCCAGCACTGTCTGCCCCTCCTTCTCTGCCCCTTAAGTCAGTTGGTTTTCAGGTGGTTTAATGTCCCACCAGATTTGGGATAATTCCTTTGGGCTCTCAATCAACAATGGACACCACTACATTCCCCTTTCTTCGGGATGCACCATCATCCCTTGCCATGCTCCTTCACAGTAAAGCCCTGCTCTCTTTCCTTGGTGTTCCCACCCCACTAAGTAAGATGGAATGCCCAGAGAGGGTCGTACCCAGCCCACCACAGACTGCAGCACCACGGGGATGTTGTACTCCTGCAGCTGGAACAGCTCGGAGGGCTCACAGTCCACGGTGAAGCTGTTGGTGTCGTTGTTGAACTCCACGGGGCACGTGAAGCAGCGGTACCCAGACATCACATAGGACAGCTCCAGGGAGACAGGAAAAGAGACAAAGGAAACTGGATTAGTATTTTCCTGAGGGATTTCTCAAGGGGAAGGGCCACACAAAGAGGGAGGAGGGAGCCACAGCCCCAGTTTCATTAAGGAGATTACTCCCCTCAGCAACAGGAATTGGTTAACGGCAGAGGAAGAGCAGTGACCAGGCTGCACCCCAGGGCTGAGGGACAGCAACAGCAGCCACAGAGAGGGTCATAAAACCAGGGCAGAACACCCCAAGAGTGTGGAATTCCCCACACAGCCCTGAAATGATGCACAGCACCATCTAACAGCAGCAGAGGGAAAATTTCAAGGATAATTATTGTCATGAGCATACATGACACAGGGTTTAACAGGGACTGAAAACTTCCTCCGGTACTCAGCTCCATCAGCAGTGTCTGCACACAGCCATGGGCCACTTCAAAGCCTTGTCAGCAAGGAAAAGGTGAAATATCTGACAGAGATTAAAGCCTGACTGCATACTTTAAAGAAAACACCGTGACCCTATGAAGGGAAAAGTCCAGTGGAGTAAGTACCATGATGGCTACTTACCAGCAATCCAAACAAAACAGTGGAAAAAAATCCTCCAATAAAACCCTCCCAGGTCTTCTTTGGGGAGAGCTGCCAGAGAGAGAGAAGTTATTTATTTATACACCCCTGCAGCCTGTAGTTATTTATACACCCCTGCAGCCCTTCCTAACCTGTGAGCTGCTGAGGCCAACACAAACTGGTGCCACCAACCCACAAACAAGAGTCTGACCAAACCCAACACCTCGGTCTGAAATGGTTCATTCATTCATGGTTGAACTCAATGATCTTAAAAAGTCCTTTCCAACCTAAATGGTTCTGATTTAATTTTATGGCCTCAAGGATTGGGATGTACACTAGATTTAATTTGGAGACCAGATCCATTACAGGCCCCAAAGCAGGAGCTGGGGGAGCACAGGACTAAGATCCCACAAAGCCAAAGTTCCCATTTTGTCCCCCAAAGGGTCCCAAACCTTGATGAGCGGCGTGCGGCCGAAGAAGAACCCGAACATGTAGGCCATGATGTCATTGCAGATCACACAGGAGATGGGGACAATGAACCTGCAGGGGACAACAGTCAAAGTTGGGGCACATTGGGAAGTGCCAGGATCAGCCAATTCCAACGGTTAATGAGCAGCTGCCATCTCAAGGCACTTTGCAGCCCATCACACCCACATCCCCTCCTCCACTGCAGTGCAAGGAACAAGCAAGCACGTGAAGCTCCCAGGGAAGTCTGGGGGTCACTCCACTGCTCTGGACTAAAAAGCAGGTTATGTGCCCAGAATGGTCAGTTTTAAGCACATTTTCTTTAGCCACACACAACAGGGTGTGGACACTCCCCTCCCACCCCCTGGGTAAATGTTTCCTCATTTTAGCAGTAAGCAGGAGGCTCCCAAAGTGCAACACACTGAGGAACATGCAACCTAAAGTGGCCAAAATTAATTCCTGGCCCTGCTGGTTTTGGCAAGACCATCAAAGGGGCTTCCCCTGTGCACAGCAGCTGGACTGAGGTGGCAGGTTCCCCCTCCTGCCTTTCAGTGCTGCTTTTACCATGTGCTGACAGCACAGCCCCACACCAGCACTTCCTCATCCATCTGGCAGATGTAGGTGCAAAGGGAAAGCGCCTACCCAGCCCCAGCACCTCCTGAAAGGTCCCTGCACCCCGCAGCAATTTTCAGATCCTTCTTTACAACATCCCTAAGTGATGTTCGAGTAGCACAAAGCGAGTCCTAAGTGGCTGAGAACTCACTCACTCAGTCTTTGGCTGTTCTGAACAGGCTGGTCCCTCACAGGAAGCGCCTTCTCCTTGGCCACTTGTCAAAGAACAGTTTTAACTCAAAACTGAGTTTTGAGATTAAAAAAAAAAACTTAGGTATTATGAATAAATTCTCTACTATAATGGTGGTGAAGCCCTGGCACAGGTTTCCCAGAGAGGCTGTGGACTCCGCATCCCTGGAAGTGTCCAAGGCCAGGTTGGATGGGGCTTGGAGTAACCTGGGATAGTGGAAGGTGTCCCTGCCCATGGCAGGGGTGGCACTGGATGATCACTAAAGCCCCTTCCATCCCAAACTATTCCATGATTCTATGAAAACACAGTCAGTCGTTCCAGGCTGCAGAAATCAAAGCACCTCAGGAGGCACAGCAAACTCACCAGATCATTCCTTCAAACAGGTTGTGGATGATGAGGTGTGACTGGGTAACAACGATCAGCAACGTCACGTGGGTCCAGCCAAACTGGAAGAGAAGAGAGCACATTGTCCAGCCTGCCCAGAGCCACTGCCCTGCACAGCACAGAGCTCACAGCTCCTCAGGACAGCTCACGCACGAGAGTACCAGGGCACCTCACCCCCAGAAAGCTCATCTATTATCTGTTGTTTGTTACCCTGTCAGATACACAGGACAAGCTGTCTTGTACCGAGTTATTTTGACACCATGGGGTTAACGCTGGTCTGGCATCTCCCAGCTGCCAATAAACATCTCACTGCTGAACTGAGATCTGCCAAGATAAGCTGGATTTCTGGCTGACAGCCACACATTTTACAACTATAAAAGCCACACCAAACTTCCACAGAGTAGAAATCTTCTATACAGTTTCCTGGAAATGTGTGGAGTTTCTCTTGTGAGTGAGAACACCTATTTCATGGTAACTTCCCAAGGGATTAAGTGAAGGAATCTGTACATTATCATCATTTTGGTGGGAAGTTACATTCAACTCCTAATCAAGACTGTTTCTTTTGCCAGCTTTAATACAGGTACCTTGATATAGTGCACTATCTTATGTAATACTGTATTCTCCTAGGAGTTCTTTCAGTTTTATACTGTGTAGTAAGTAATTCTGATTATGATCTTTCATCTGTTATCTTCTGTCTGTTCATTTGTCTTAATAAGTAACTCATCTCTCACATATATATCCGATTTGCCATCCTTCAAACCTGCAGGACAAAGTTGTAAAACTTAAATCATTGATAGCCTGAGGTTAAGGTAAGATCCAGCTGCCCCTGGACTCCTCTCTCTGAGAAGGGGTTTAGAAGGCCAGCAGGTCTTCTCAAGCAGCCTTGTGCAGCCCCCTCAGCTTGCAGATTTCTTAATTGCATCCACAAGTGCAGAGAGAAGAGAAAAGAATGTGTTTGAAGGGAAATTCAGACAGTCAGCTTCCTAAAAATACAGTGTGCTCATCGTCACTTCTCTTCCAGGCAGCAGAAGCACCTACTGACACACAGTCCTCCACACAACAGTTTCAAGCAGCCTGAATATTCCTTCTTCTCCCTCCAACTGGGGGCAGACAGGCCCCAGGTTTTAACCTCACCAAGACCTGAATTTCACCTCACCAAGACCTGAATTTCAACCTCACCAGGCCCTGGATTTCCACCTCACCAGGCCCTGGATTTCAACCTCACCAGGCCCTGGATTTCAACCTCACCAGGCCCTGGATTTCAACCTCACCAGGCCCAAGACCTCTAATTTAACCCCACCAGGCCCTGGATTTAACCTCACCATGTAGAACTGGAGGCGGTAGTGTTTCTTCACCAGACTCAAGACAAACATGCAGAAACCTGAGGAGAGACAGAAGGAAAGTCAATGGTGGGACTGTGCCTTCAACAGTCAGAAATACTGTTGTGCTATGACATTGCACAGCTGCTTAGGATTTTACTTGAATAAAGGAGCAATGTGGAGTGAGAAAAGCACTGCTCTGGAAGTCACACCATCGCCTACAAGCAACACTTGAAGAGATGGACAGTCTGGCTGTCCCATAAAGATTATGGAGTTTTCTCCCACAGAACCTCATGGAAAAGATTTGCCACCACTCCTCTCACCATGCAGCCAAGTACAGCATCCCTGGGGAGCAGAGATGATTCCCTATGGATCCTGCACTGGGCACAGCACTCCAGGCAGGAGCAGCTCAAGGAGATTTCTTCCCTCCAGCCCAGACAAGATGAACCAACACTACCTAAGGCGGTGCCCACCTGTCAGGTAGAGGGCGAAGGAAATGAAGCGATGGTATTTGCTGAGGATGCGCAGGGGCTCCTCCCTCTGCACCAGGGTGAAGAAGTAATCTGTCACCGTCTCGCCGTAGAAGAAGTAGTTCACACACAGCAGGAAGTACCTGGGGAGGGTGGGCATCTCGTCAGCAGGAACCCTAAAAGGCTCCTGGAGAACCCCATGAGGTGACTGATCCCTGAAGTCCCTTGCTCTGAGGCACTGACAACAGCCTTTGCTTCTGCCAGCCAGAACTTCCTCCCCCAGTGTGGAAATGTCACCTTCATTCCAGGGAGTGGCTGCACCTCCCAGCTCCACCCTGGGATGGGTCACAGCTGGGGTTTGGGTTTGGCCGTGATGCACAAAGACTCTGCCTTTAGGTGGCACTGCTCAACTGGCCTCTGCCTCCCAAAATCCCACAGCCTCTGCCTCCCAAAACCACCCACCCTGTCCATCCCCAAATCCTTCACCCTGCACTTCCCAAAATTCCCGATCCTGCGCCTCCCAAAACCACCCACCCTGTGCCTCCCAAAATCCCTCATCCTGTGCTTCCCAAAAGCACCTAGCCCAAACCCACCTGCTCCATGCATCCCAAAACCACTCACTCTCTGTGCCTCAAAAGCCCCCCTGCCCTCTCCCCAGCCCTTACGTAGTGACAGCACAAGAGGGAATGGCCTTAAGCTGAAGGAGGGCAGGGTCAGATGGGATATTGGGAAGGAATTCCCCCCTGTGAGGGTGGGGAGGCCCTGACACAGGTTGCCCAGAGAAGCTGTGGCTGCCCCATCCCTGGGAGTGTCCAAGGCCGGGTTGGATGGGGCTTGGAGCACCCTGGGACAGTGGAAGGTGTCCCTGCCCATGGCAGGGGTGGGACTGGAGGGTCTGGTTTTGCGTCCCAACCCAAACCATTCTGGGATTCCATGATTCTATGTCCCCATGTTCAGCCCTGTGTCACAACCACCTAAAAACTCATCCCAAGGAGCCATGTCCATCTCCAGGTGGTGACTCCCGGCAGTGCTGTCCCTTGCACAGATCACGGGATTCTCATCTCCGCACTTCATTCCCAGTAGCACAGACTTTACCAACATGGGCTCTCTCAAGGTACTGATCTATCAAGACTTGTGGGGGCTTCTCTTTCTAGTGGGAGGTGTCCCGGCCCATGACAGGGGGTTGGAATGAGATGATCTTTAAGGTGCCTTCCAACCCACACCATTCTGGGATTCTGTGACTTTCCTCAACGAGTGCTGCCAACACAGGTCACTGCAGCACACAGCAGCCCCAGGGTCTGTGGCTGGGTCCCCTGTGTGGCCCAGGTGAGGTGTTAGTGCTGCACACAAGGGATGGGAGGGGAGGGGAGCAGCCCCTCACTCACCAGCTGAGCGTCCTGAACCAGGGCAGGTCGTAGGAGTGGTACACATTGTAGCCAATAGTGATGATCTCGTGGAAACATTTGATCTGGACACACATCACCTGCACAAAGGGACATCCAGGAGCTGTAATTCCTGATGGTTAAACACCTCTTTGCTCAAGGAGGTAAAAAACATGCGTGTGCAGAGGAAAAGGTACTTCAGCAGTTGCTGTGTCTGGCAGGAGGCTCCTAATCCAGCCTGGGAAGCTCAGCACGTTGTTTTCCCTCCCCTTTTCTCTGCAGGAGGTTTCTAACAAACCCCTGTGTCAGTTCTAACTGCTGCCAAATGCTGACCAGCACATTCCTCCCAGGTTTCCTCCATGGAGAGGGAAATCCAGGAAGATGAATAAGGACCTCTAGAACACAAAGCTCTGAGCTCCCCAGCCCAGCAGTGTCCCAGGAACCTCCCCCCTTTGCAGTGAAGGTCAGGACACCTCTCTGGAGCACTTACTATTGTCATTAAGACCATGGGGCCCAAGTAGATGATGATGAAGAAGAAGGTGATCATTGCCAGCGTGAGGATGCCTCTCACCCACCAATTCTTCCATCTGGGCCATGGAGGAGGAAAACATTACAAAGTCAAGACAAAGCAAAGCAGCTAAACAGCACTTCTGCTCTCTGCATGTCACAGGAAGGAAACTGAGCCCTGGAAACCCCAAGTTTCCTCTCAGTGGTGCAGAGAGACCTTGATCTGCTGATGAAGGCCTGGCTACAGCAGCTGCAGGGCTGCACTTCAGCCTCACTAAAAGCAGAAAGCTTTACCCGGGTGCTGAGCACCTCCCAGGGCACTGAAATGGGACAGGGAGGTGCTGCTCCTCTTCTGCTTCAGGTTTCCCACATGTTGGACAAGCTGCATGATAAATTCAAACAAAATAGGGACCATTCCCCCTCTCTGCACTGATTTCCAAGAGGAGAGATGGTCCCTGGCGTGTTGTACCCTCACTGCTCTCTCACCCTCACAGCACACCCAGGAGAAACACCTTCTCCTGTGATATAAACGAGACATTTTCCCCCCAGGCAGTTTGTAGAGAATATCCCGGGGTTGTTCCTAAATCCTGTCCTCATCAGTACAGTTTCTCATGCATTCCTGCAGAGTTCAGTCACACCAGTGGTTTAACACCACCGCAGCTCAAACCTTTGCTGTGAGTGCTGTCAAAGCCACACATGAGCTCTGTGGCTCTGCCCCACCCAGGCCCGGACCTGCCAGGACCCAGAAGGCAGCAAGACCCCCCCAGCACTGCTCTGTCCCCTCCTCTCCCACCCACAGCCCTGACCCTGCTCTGGGCTCTCCTTGCTGCTTCCCACAGCCTGGGGAGCAGGGAGAGACCTGGGGAGCTGCTCCTTCAGCTTCCGCCATCCTTCACTGTGCTGCTAGCCCAGAGGAGCCACAGGAAGGGTGCAGAGCCCTGAGAGAGCACGGGATGATGCTCAGGGAGTGTTACCTTGAGGACAGGTTGGAGAGAGCCCTGTTCAGCACCTCTGGAGTGTCATCTGATGTTGGCACTGGGGATGAACCTCCAAACTCGGATTTGCTCTCGCTGTCTGATGCCGTCTCTCCATCCAGCTTGTTCTCAGACTCCGACTCCTGCAAGTTAAGACAGACAAGGAGCTTTAGCAGCCACTCTGAAGGGACCTGGGCCAGCCCACTGGCTCTAGCACGTAGCATCACTCTGCTTCTGCGTGAGACGAAGAGGAGAAGAAAATATTCTGGGTACTGGGTACCCATGAGAAACATCCTCAAGTGTTTCAGGTGACATCCATGATGGGTTTGACTGTCCCTCAATCTCAGCAGCAGGCACAGAGAAGGGCCTGTTCCCTCTGCACAGTTAAAAGATGCCTCACAGTTGATGAATGAATATCTCCAAGTGCAGCAAATGCCCCAGGGCTTGTTAGCAGGAATTTTTACAAGGTCCCAATTCCCAGGCAGATCTCAAAGAATGTAACACTGCCCAAATTAGCCAGGAAGAAAGGCCTCCAAGTAGACAGGCTCAAGGCTTCCAGACAGACTTTTGAAGTGTTGACTACTTGAGGACACTAAAAATAACACCCAGCCCATCCTGAAGTGGCTGAAGAGGAAGAGCCTGGCTTATCACCCAGGCCCAGCCATCCCCTCTGGCCACAGGAGAAACCTGCGGTGCTGGAGAGAGACACATATGCCTTGTGTTTTCCCTGCCCCTTGGACTGCTCCAGCACTCAGCCCTGAGCAAAGTCCTGTGTTTAGGGGTAAATAAATATAGGTGAGGCAGGTTACTGAGGGATCTGCACCAGGCCAGGGGTGGGAAGAGGATTTCAGGTGAGTCCTGGCTCTTCCCAGTGGCAATTTTCACTCTGATCCAGCTCCTGAATAGAGCACAAACCCAAAACTCCCCATTTTGCCCCTCATTTCAGCAGCATAGCCTCATCCTGCTCCTCACTCCTGAAAACAAGGAAGGAAAACGCCCCTCCCTGGGGAGCATCCAAGCAAGGGAGAGCCCATGCACTTGGCCTCTGACCATGGGCTACCTGAAAACTCCCGGAAAAGTGAGTGTGTCTGCAGGAAAAGCACAGGGGGAGCTGAGCTGGGAAACGCTGGGAGCTCTGCAAACAAAGCAACTTCACCCTTCAGGGCTCCCTGGCAGCGCTGCCCCACTCCAAAACAACCAAAGCTGCTGGGCCTGGCGGGGTGCAGCTCGTGGTTAGGGGTATTTGTAGTTCAGTAGAGCAGGAAGGCTGGAGCTGCTCCCTTATTTAAAGCAGGAAAAGGTAATTACTCCCCCAGCTGGAACATGTCAATGGCTGCAGGCCAGGTTCTTAAATCAGACAGGGACAGCAAGGCACTGTCAGGTGGAGGCAGCTAAAAATACGTCGGTGATGTCAGAGATTATTCCCAGGGATGAGCAGAGCTCCAGCCGTGCACCAGCAGCACCCAGTGTCACCTCTTCCTCACCTTCCTCCATGCTCCTTCTTTCCATTCATCCACTGGCAAGGAAGAGTTGGGGTTTGCTTTCAACCTAACACCTCTGCCAGCCCTCACGTGGGTTTGGGGAACTGGCAAGGAAATGCCACCTGGCTTTTTTTCAGCTGTTTTTTAACTGACCCATAAAATCCACTCCAACCTCAGATTTTGGAGCGTTTTAGTGCCATTTAGCTGGGAACTCAAATCCATAAGGCAGCTGCAAATGGTAGCAGGCAAAGAGACTGGAAATTATAAAACTCCCTGGAGACCACGGGTTTGGCATCTTATAGCACAGCACAGGTCAGGTTTTGGGAAATCAGTGCTCTGTATTTAGCTACAGTCTGTGTTTCCATCTCAATGCTTTCTCCAATAAAAGGATTCTCTGCAGACTTCCCCTGCGGGCGCTTCTAAATAGCTGCAGCCAGACCAAAATCAGTTTCTCCTCTGTACAGGCTGAGGATCAGCAGTTTCACAAAGTGCTCAGAGACCAAAAGAAAGAGAAAGAGCACTTGTGCCTTCCTTGTGTCCACTCCTGGCCAAGAACATGAGGGATGAAAGAAAAGCTCAAGGGACTGAAGAATCTGATGGTGCAACGGAGCTGATATCCCGATCCCTGCCGCAGCCCGATCCCTGCTGTGCCAAATCCCTGCTGTGCCCGATCCCTGCCGTGCCCGATCCCTGCCGCAGCCCAGCGATGATTCCCTCCCTACACCAACTGCACGACACAGACGTTGCAGGTAAATCGATGCAAACCCACATCCCTGAGCCACAGACCGCGGTGCAAGGCCAACCCAAACCTCATCTGCAAAGAGCTTTGGTCTCCAAGGGCAGCAGCAAAGCCTCACTGGGTCAGTCCAGCTGTTCCCCACTTCATCCTCAGCACTGGGAATAGCAGAGGTGGAGCAACAAACACACAACACCCACAGTTCCCACAAACACTGCCAGGTTATTCCCAGAGAGCACAAAGAAGCCAATCTAGAGGTTTGTCACAATAAAGGGATGTTGTTAGGGCTAAACGTGAAATGCAGGACTCATTCCTGCCACCGTCTTCCTTGCTCAATTTAACATAATGGAAGAAATCAGCAGCCAAAGTGAGGGATAACAGACATTTTAAACATCTTCACTTTGAAAACAACTGAGCAGTGTCAGGAATCAGCTCTACTCAGATCCCTCTGAATCGGAGCTGAGATTTTATAGGACATTGTGCCAGATATAGGCTACGGAGAGGACTCAGTAATTGACACTATTTTTATACCTTTTATGCAAATTGCCCCCATCAGCCAACAAATCATCACTTTAAGCAGCTGAGTGGGTGCTAAATAACGTGTTTAAGCCTGAGCGTGATGCACCCTGGTGTGGGCCACTGAACCCAGCTGTGGCACTGCCTTGGGGACACCCTCTGGCACTGCCTTGGGGACACCTCCCACACATTTCCTCTGCTCTCCCTGTCCCGTATCCTCAAGGATCACCATCCCAGGGCACTGCTTTCACAGGCAGGGATGCTCCCAGGGCTGAGCCCGGGCTGCAACCAAACGAACCCTGCAGTGACTCGGACTTGCAGAAAGTCACCCCAGAAATCATGACTGGTCTCCTTTCCCAGCCACTGCACCGCACTCTCTCCTGTCCTCTCCCCGCACCGCTCCACGGACCATTTTTCTGCCCTTTTCTGGTTGTCGTTTAGGTTCTTCCCAAAATCAAAGCTCTTCAGCCAGGTTGATCCTCACAAACCCGTGAACCAACGATGACTTTGAGGTATCAACTAACACAGCATGTCCTTAAAAGCTTCAGTCCTACCCCAGGGTCTCATTGAACCAGTCACTGCCCAGACACCTCCCAGCAATCCCAGTCACTGCCCAGACACCTCCCAGCAATCCCAGTCACTGCCCAGACACCTCCCAGCAATCCCAGACACTGCCCAGACACCTCCCAGCAATCCCAGACACTGCCCAGACCCCTTCCAGCAATCCCACAGCTGCTCCTGCACGTGCACAGAGCTGTCTCCAGCCATATTTATTCCTTATTCTCTCACCACAGCTCTCCCTCACTGTAAGTTCCTGGTATTCCCTGTTTCCCCTCCTCTGGGGCAGGAGGGTAGAGCACTCAGGATGTGAGAAATCCCCGTGCAGGATGCAGGGCCGGGAAACAATTAAAATCCCCCAGTAAGAGCAAAGCCAACTTTTCCTCTGGTTACCTTGGGATCTGGCTTTATTTTTCCATTTCTTTTACAGGGTAAGCATTAAAACACAATCAGAGGCAAAAGCTTTTCTGTTTGGGGTTTGGGAGTTTTTTTTAACCGACACGTAGTTATTAAATTGAAGGGCTTTTTTGTCCAGCTCCATAGGTGAGCCTAGGGCTCCTTCCTCCATTTATCATCTCAATATTGAAGGCTTCTACAGAACCATGGGAAAAAGGAGTGCAGGAATAAAATCAAGACAGCAATGTCCATCTTATCTTAATTCCTTGGTTTCTACACATCCATCTCATGATGAGAAGGAGGAGTAAAACCCCAAATCTCTGTGAGGGCTGTTTCTCCTGGCTGCTGAACCAGAGCAGGGAAAAGCCAGATACCTGCTCACTTCTTGTGTTTAGGAAATCAACAGCTCTGAGCAACATTTGTCAACGAATATTTTATCACTCTGAAGGTACACAGAGAAATCAGTTGTCTGAGCTTTCTTTAAACAACTCGAGTCCTTCAAGCGGGTGCTAAGAAATTTGTGCTCACACTGAAACGGTTTTCTCAGAGAGGAAGCCGTGAGCGCTGGGTTTTTTACACAAATATCCCTGACATGATCTCAGTTGCCATAGAAACGAGCCCTGCTCTCTCCCTGCCAAAAATCTTCTGCCCAATACAGATAAACAGTTAAGTATTCAACGCTGGCAGATTAAATTAGTTCAAGAAATGCCATTATTTAGGTACCTTCCTTGGAGCCAGGCACTGTTTTATTCAGACTTCCTGCCAGATTTTAACAAAAAGCAGTGACAGAAAACGTTCATACAAAATAAATGCTGAAGAGGGAAATAGAGTTGCTTTTTCAGGCAACAGAGCTGACAGCTGGAACAAAAGGGACCAACTGTACCTCTATTCTCACCTCTGAGCATATTTGCAGGATCAAAGCAAATATAATTAGTCTAATGAATACAAACCCAGCGGCCTCAGTAACAAAAACTTCAATGTTTTCCAGGAGGGGTTTTAATTCCTACATCAGGGAAAACTGCTCCATTCCTCTCCTCTCTTCTCCATTCTTTAACCTCCAGGCACCTCCAAGAGTTGCTGTGCCCACCAAACCCACCTCAGAGTGACCCAGCAGGGAGACACCACAACCAAAAATCATCCCATACCTCCCAAATTACAGGATATTCTCTTTTAGGGGTTTACAACTCAGGAGGCTGAAACAAGAGAAGTTTGGAGACCATTAACACCAGAAGAATCAAACAAAAAAGCACTGGGGGTTTTTTCCAAGTGCTTTTTACCCTAGTCTTGTGCTGTACGGTTGCCTGAAGGGCAATTAAATTCAAGTTTCTCATGTCCCCCCATCAAGACACCCACCAGGCTGGCACCTAGTGCTGGCTGCTTGATTTGTAGTCTGAAAAAACCAACAAAGCTCAGGTTTCGGTTATGTTGATACAGGACTCCCTTCCCCATCCCAAAATAACCATATTCCAAATAAAAACATGCACGGAAATTAGGACATGCCTAAAAATGGAGACCATTAGCAGATAACATCACAAAAAGCAGGAATGTTTGCACAGTGGCTGAAGCAGCAGAGAAAACTCATTCCCTGCTCCCAAAGCACACGCTTTGTTTGGCTCAGCCACGGGATGTGCTGGGAGCCAGGCTCAGTCTGCATCCAGCACAACCCTCTGGTACAGGAGCCTGATTCCCTGTCAGCAAACAGGATCCATGGGAAGTCACACATCCCTGTGACTCATCGGGAGCTCATCCTCTCCCGGGACCCCCAGCACCTGCTCCAGGGGCTGCTGGTTCCAGGAAATCAAGGAGGTAAAGGCATCAGGCATCGGCTATTGTGTACAAAAGGAGCACAGAAATAGGCTGGTGGTTCTGGCATTCCCCCAGAATTTCCTACTGCTCAGAAAGGAACCTGCCTCCCCTCTGAACACGTGATGGTGATGTTTTGGAGAGAGGCTTCTGGGTTCTCCTGGATCTAACTGGCATCCCTGTACTCCCGTGGCACTTCTGAGCTGGCACGTCCCTGCAGAGACACAGAAACACGCTCAGGAACAGGAAAGCAAAGCTCCCAGAGCCTCTGGGAGTTGGTGTCTGAGGGAGGCTGGAGCTGTGTCTGCTGGAGCCTGCACAGACATTTCAATCTGCTGTTGTTTGGGAGAGCTGGCAGCAACAAGAGGGAGAACAAACAGCTCTGCAGCAACTGTTCACACTGGGAGGTTACTGCAGGAAAGGCTATTTTTGTCCTCTGAAATGAGAGCCTGCATCACGCCAAGGCTGATGGCTTCTGACCCTCAATTCCTCAGGAGTTCATACAGATTTTTCCAAAACATAATGAGAAAAAAATCTTACCAAGCTATTTAACTTGCTGAGTCTAAGGTAGTACCTTCCCCAGTCTTGTTCACATTTCTCTGCCAGTCAATCCCACTGGCTTTATTTGAACTAATCAAGGACCAGAGCCACGAAGGACTTGGACTGGTGCGTTTTGGTATGATTCTGATGAACTCAAATCTTTGGTTTGCTGAAGTCACAGGTGTCATCAGGGGCCTGGAGCAACCTGGGATAGTGGGAGGTGTCCCTGCCCATGGCAGGGGGTGAGACTGGATGAGCTTTAAGGTCCCTCCCAACCCAAATCAGTCTGGGATTCTGTGATTTTAAGGGTTTTACCTCCAACACTCCTGGGGATTTTTCCTGCTTGGAAGACACACAAAAACATACCAACTTCCCCCTTCTCAGCACCAGACATCCCTCCACCCCCAGGAGTCACCCCCAGAGACACTGTCCCTGCACAGAACAGTCTGAGTGCTGACCTCAACCTGCCACGGGGGGCCAAGGCCAGCAGGAATATCCTCCATCACCCAAACATCGCACAAACATTGTGTGTTTATTACACACAATAAACAACCAGGGGCAAGGACAGACCGCTGGAGCAGCAAGAGGGAGCTTGGGAAGAAGCTCCCAGCTCCACTCAGATCCAGCAGAACAGAGAAAACAGGAGAGCCTGGAGGTAACTGCCAAGAGGGACACTGACCTGTGCAGCCCCTCCAGAGCAGACAGAAATCAATCTCCTACTTATTAAATAACGGTAGGAAAGAGAAGCCAGCTCTGAACCATCAAAGGGCTGAGTAACAGGAAAAACAGCTTGGGGGTTTGATGTGAGCACTGAGAGCCTCCCTGCTCACTCTGTCACACACAAGGCCTGCACACAGGGAAGGGAAGGGAGCCATCCAACCCTGAAAAAGACAAAATCTTCCTGGGATCAAACTTCCCTGGCATCACCACAACTGAGCAAGGACACGGGTGAAAGGAGCAGTGGCCAAGTCCAAAGGAAACGCTGGTGGAGGTGTTAAATTTGAGTCACTTTCCCCTGAGGAGCACAATCAGCCCGGTCCCTGTGGCCACAATTAACGATGCACAGGAGCTGTGGGGCACACACAGAGCTGAGCATCGAACAGCAGGGAAGGCTGGAGGTTATTCTCCCAGCAGAGCTGAGATTGTGAACATCTATCAACAATAAATGAGGCTCGTCCTTCAGCAGAAGCCAAGCAAACTGGTGCCTGGAATTGAGCCTAAAATAATATTAAGAGCTATTAAAAAAATAAACCTTTGGAGTGGGTCCTGAAGCAGACTTGTACTTCAGCCTCCCTTTATTGTGGATGAGATGGAGAGAGGTATCATTGCAGTGCCCTGTTGGTCCTACAAGAGCCTCATTTGTTATCACAAACTCCCAACAGCAGGAGCTCTCCTGGAATCTGAGAAGCAGCAGGATTTGAAATTGCCTGAACCTTCAGAGTGCCTGCACTGTTATTTCTCTGTGTCCTGCACCTCTCCTGAGATGAAAGCCAAAATTGGAGCTGCTGCCCCCATTCCAGCTCACCCCAGGCCACTGTTCCCAGCCACCCTTCACCCTCCCCAGCAGGCCTAAGGGACAGCACAGCCCAGCTTAGCCCAGCATCTTCAGAGCAGTCAGACCACCAGGGAATTCTTGCAAAATGTCTGGAAGCACAAGAAATAAATGCCTGGAAGCACAAGAAATCACAAGGCTTGGATGCCAGAGTCTTTCACTTTTTGTACCACAACAACCAGATGTGGCCAGATAAAAGTCACATTGTCAGTTCACTGCAAAACTGGGCTGGAAGGAACCAGTTTTCCTCATTAAACACTTGGTGATCCAGAGTCATCCCACCCTGGCATACCCCATGTTTGCTCAGGGCCTCACACCAGCAAAGCAACTCTCCTGCAGCCACTGTCACCCCTTTTCCCACCAGAAATGGAGAACTCCACCTGGAAGGGCACAAAGCCACCTGCCAGCACAGCCTCCATTTGCTCCTGCAAAGGGACAGGATTCTCCAGCAAGGCACTGGGACAAGGGGGTCGGTGAACAAAGCCAGGAGTGATGTGGGCTGAGACCTCCTCCTCCCTGGGAGGAGGCCATAGGATATCTGGGAACCCCCTCCAATTGCAGACAACTGCTCATGCAGTGTCCCAGCAAACAGATGGAAAAAGAAAAATCCCGCAGTCCTCACTGTGGAGTCACACAG
Organism: Ptilonorhynchus violaceus; assembly: GCA_013397565.1. Classification (NCBI taxonomy): domain Eukaryota; kingdom Metazoa; phylum Chordata; class Aves; order Passeriformes; family Ptilonorhynchidae; genus Ptilonorhynchus; species Ptilonorhynchus violaceus. The sequence continues at coordinate 99,738 of VZRJ01009241.1, read as the reverse complement.
AGTAAAAACAGCTACTGAGAAATGATCATAAAATCCCCCTGAACCAGCAGAAGCCTTCAGGAGCTCAGCAGGCACCAGGAAACAATCTTCTTCTGCGCTTTTCCTGTTCCCTTTGGGAGCTGGAGAAAAAATGTGATTCCATGAGATGTACCCAACACAAGAGCAAAGGCACTGACCTCTGGTTTTAGATAATGAATGAGGCTATAGAGCAAAATAACAAGTCTATAAAGACCAAGATGGTCTTTAGGAGAGAGTGAGACCTGTAAGGTAACAAGAAACTGGAACTTGTTTCACGGTGAGGCCCTGGCACAAAAGCTGGGGCTGCCCCACCCCTGGAAGTATCCAACGCCAGGTTGGACGGGGCTTTGAGCAAAGTGAGATAGTGGAAGGTGTCCCTGCCCATGGCAGAGGGTGGGACTAGAGGGGCTTTAAGGTCCTCCCAACCCAAACCATTCCATGATTCCATGATATACTCTCAGATATCAACACAAAAACACCAACAGATAACAGCATCCAAGTCCTTTGGGCTTAGCAAATGGGTACAAGTAACACCAGGGCAAGTTTCCCTGTTTTTTCACTGGAGAGAGAGAGGGAGTTCACTGACCAGAACAAACAGATGTTGCCTTGTTCCCTTTAAGATGAAGACTTTGTGTTGCACAACAGTTTAAACAAAAATCGATTTTAAAGCGTTCTGGCACAAGGATCCCAACTGAGGCAGCCCAGGGTCAGCTGTGCCAGCAGGGGGGACACATCAAAGCTGGGACACTGTGCAAGGGTCAGAGCAGCAGAAAGTGAAATCAGCCTCTCACTTTCCATTACCAAACCAGGAGTGAGAACAAGCACAAAAAACAACGATCTAAAACCAGCCTTGATGTTTACATCCCATTGTAACGCGTTTCTGTCAACACGCTGGGAACTCTTTCCAGAAGCCTCCAGGGTTTCTGTCAAATAAAATATGCACTGCTAACTTATTCCCCTTGGCAAGGCTCCGTGCATGACAAAGCAGGAATGGGAACGTCCCCTCTCACAGCAGCACCTGCACAGAGCCCTGGGCAGGCCGAGACCACCAGGAACACAACACACACAAGCGATTCTGCTGCGCTGGCTCTTCCCTTGTGCTGCTCTCAGGCTTTTCCAGGCATTTTCCCAGCACTAAAAACACCACAGTTGGATCTGAGGGGAGGAAAGCAAACCCTGCCACTGAGCACGGCAAGCACGACGCAGAGGGTTGCACTAAGGGCAGGATTTGTTACCAGGTAACCTCCCCGCAGCTGCATTTAACCATTTTGGGAAATTCTCTGCTCCCATCACTGCCTTCTATTGCAAAACATCACATTCAGCACCTTGGAGGAGCTGTTCCTCACTGCCTGGGAACATTTCACTACTTTTTTTCCTCTTGCAATTCATTTGAGCTGTTTCACGAGGAGCAGCACAACACAAATGCTCCATCTTTCTAGTAAGGACACTCCAGGTCACTGACTCGAAGGAAATATCAGAGGAGTCCTACAGAAGGCTCCTTATATGTGAAAATACTTGAGTGGAGATAACAGGATTGCCCTGGGAATAGCAGCCCTCTGACCTTCTTTAGGAGTACAGCACAAGGAGCTAAAGCGAATCCCAGCTTGGCCCAGGGAGTTTGTTTGTGCACCAGTTAAGCAGCACCAGCCCTCCCAGCCTGTGGAAGGAGGTCTTCCAACTCCCACTTAAGTTCTGGAATATAAAACTCCCTGAAGGTTTTCTGCTGGAGAGTAAATTCCAGCTGAGACAAATGCACTTATCTCGAGGCCAACGGCTTTGGCCTCAGCACAACAACCACAGAACTGCAGCCATCTCAGAGCTCCCTTCACCCAGGTCAGGAAATGTGGTGTCAGAGAACTCCAGGTAAGTGTGGGAGAGACAGAACCTCCAGATCCACACCAGGGCAACCCATTCCCACTACTGCCACCCCCTTCTGTCCCAGATCGCTCCCTGATCACATCAGCACAATAAAGCTTCCTCAAACCTGCCTGCACAGCCTCTAGCAGGTGTTTAACTGGCAGTCAAACAGCATTAAAATCGCATTAAAATTGCATTTAAATGGCATTAAAATTGCATTTAAATGGCATTTAAATTGCAAAAGAGTTTTGTCTGATGACTTCATGCTGCTCTGAATTGCACCCTTCGTGCATTAATGGAGAAAACATCAATATAATGCTGCTGAGGGCTGATGGGCCAGCCCAGGGTCGCTCCCAAGGCAAGTGCATTAAACACCAGCAGAGCAAGAACCGCTTTTCCCTCCAGCTCCTGGTCCCTGTGACCCTGCAAATGTTATTTACAAAGTTTTCCCTGACTTTTTATTCCTCCTGGTCCCTTCCTCTTCAGGGAGGCACAGGAGCAGAGATGACAAGGGTGACGACTCACAGAGGGACTGTGAGCATCCAGCCGGGCTCGGGGTTGGAACAGAGGAGACATTACCGGAAAACAGAGCCAGGTTTGCTTTCCATGGCTCTCCTGACGTGAAAAAGCCAACTCTTCTTTGGAGAAACACAATGTTAACCCTCATTAAACTCCCACAGAGCCCCCGGCAGGGAGAGCATTCCCTGGGGATCACTTAGGAGGTACCAAAGTCTTTCCTGAGGGAACCTGACGCGTTTGAAACCCCCACCTCCTTCCCTAAGGATGACTTAGAAGGTACCAACTCTTCCCTAAGGCAAGGTTTGTAACCTCCTCCTCATTCCCTGAGGATGACTTAGGAGGCGCCAAAGCCTTCCCTAAAGGCAGGTTTGTAACCCCCACCTCATTCCCTGGGGATGGCCTGGGAGGTACCAAACTTCCCCACGAGGGCAGGTCTGTGACCCCACCTGAGCCATCCCACAAACACAGTTCACGCCCCGATCTCCGCTCCCACACGGCGGCAGCGGGGCCGCTTCTCGGAACTCCCCCGGGGCCGGGATCTGCTCCTTCGGGGGTGTCGCGGGGGGCGAATAAACCAAGTGCGGGGCACCTTCCCCAAGCGCCGAGCAGCCGGGGGAGCGCAGAGCGGCCTCACCACGGGCCGGCGGGACCCCGGCGGCGCACAGGCCCCGCGCCCGTCGCCGCTCCCCCCGCCCCCCC